>CM065686.1:64312066-64357066 GCA_017654935.2 Phymorhynchus buccinoides | reverse complement strand
TTTCGTTACATAAATATAAACATTCTGGCTAAGTCACAATAGACAAAATATAACAATAGCCTCAAAATGAAAAAACTAAATTTGTATACTAAATAATTATTTTATGACACTAAACACACACACGCGCGCGCACGCACACGCACACACACACACACACACACACACACACACACACACACACACACACACACACACGCACACACTAAGAGAGAGAGAGACAGAGACAAAAATAGATAGACTGAGTGAGAGAGAGAAGCATATCTAACACACATCTTTAACAATCATAACATTATACACAGTAAACACTGATACATGACAAAGCCGAGCCTAGTTACTTGTAGGCCTACTTCGCATATTCAACTAAAAAATAAACCTAATAGTAAACACACACACGTTATAAAATCATAGTAAATACATATCCATGACATCATCGAACTTAATCTTACTTTATATCAGTATTTATTTTTAACATGCACTAATTTGTAAATTATACACTTGACAAAATCAAACATAATCCTACCTTATACACTCAAGTTTCAAATATACATTCAACTAACAAACAAGCAAACTAAATCATACGTTTCATCTTCATTTTTAATAAATATAAAAAACGACACTAATATTTGTATGTATAACATGAGAAAATCAAGACTAAGCCAACATTACACACTTGTCTGTAAAATGCAAAAATTAGAATAAAACACATACACATTATTTATCTATAACAGGTTGTAGTTCGTTCCTCATCTGATTACAGGGATTAAATATGTGCTTTAAACCTAAGATTTCTCCGCATTTGCATGGGGAGCTCCTAAATTTACAAAAGATGGAGTCAGTGTAGAATCTGTTGATTCTGCCCTGAATTTTGTAAGGGACAGATAAAAAAAAGTCCATTACTGATAAATTTCGTGTTCCGGGAGTGGGCCGCGGAGTAGGAATCCAACTCCTCGGCCCACCTCCGGAACACACAACGTTTTAGGTGATTTTTAGCTTCAGAAAGGGATAGTTTAATATTGATGATCTGGCCCTCGATGTGTTCTGCTGCTTTTTTTGGCAGCTGTATCTGCGAGGCCGTTCCCCATCAGTCCCAGGTGGGAAGGGATCCACATTATAGTTAAATCAGTGCCTTTAGTTCTTATTTGGTGTATTAGATTTTGTATTTCTTGAATAATTTTTCTTCTATTTTTGGTAAAACCTTGCAGTGCGTGCACTGAGGACAAGGAGTCTGTAAGGATTGTGATTTGAAAAGGTGCTTTTGGAAATTCATTAATAAAGAAGCAGGCTTCGAGAATTGCCCAAAGTTCTGCACTGAATATTGAAATTTTTGAATTTAAGCAGAAAGATTTAGTTATTTTTAGGGCTGGGATGGTAAAGGCACATCCTATTTGTGATTCGGAGATCTTCGATCCGTCTGTATAAATCAGTAGTTGGTGTTGAATTTCGGAAAATTTTTCCTTAGCAGCGACTGAAAGTAAGTTTGGTTGGTTTGATTTAGAATACATTTGATGTAATGTGGTATCAAAATTTGCTGTTTCCCATTCCCAGTGTGGGATAGGGAATTTTGGGTGAGTTTCAATATCGTCTATTTCCAGGCCTGCCATGGAAAGCATTTCCCGGGAATAGTCTAGTGGATTGCAGATCTTATGTGCGATTAGTGGTTTTTGTTGTTGATAGGTTGGATGGTTATAGAAAGGATCTTCAAATTCTGCCGAAAAGCTTTCTGGTGAAAATTGATTTGTTGCATATAATCTTGTTAGGAATGCTGAGGTATTTAATTTCATAAGATAATTTAACGGGATCCATCCTATTACACCGTAAACTAGGTTGTTGTCTGCAAATCTTGGAACTTTAAGTGCGGCTTTAAGAGCTCTGAGTTCTGTTGTTTGTAATCTTTGTAGCAAATTATTTGTAATGTTGTGGAAAACTTCCATGCCATATGTTAATCGGCTGCGAACTAGGGCTTGTGTCAGGTGGACAAGGAATTTTGTATTTTGAGCCCATGTTTGGGAAGAAATGATTCTAATAAAGTTTACGCCTTTGATGGCTTTTTTACAAAGGTGGTCAATATGTGGGGCCCAGTTAAGGCGTGGTGTGAGCACTACCCCTAAAAATTTAACTTCGTTTGCCATAGATTTTGGTTGGCCCAATATGTTAATACAAATGTTTTTTTGGATTAAATTATGACGAAAGCACATGAATTCACACTTATCTGGAGACAAGGAGAATCCATTCTTCTGTAAATAATCAATAATAAGACTTGTGTTAGTTTGATGATTTTGTAGGTTTATTGTCAGTGCTTTTGAGCTTTTCGTGAATGCTGACGACCAGATGGCTATGTCGTCAGCATACATAGAGATTTGGCAATTTACTAATTTTAGTTTGGAGATATCATGAATCATGATATTAAACAGGGTCGGGGCGATGATACTGCCTTGGGGGACCCCCATGTCAATTTGATGTATTTTTGACACGGAGGACCCCACTTTGACTCTTAAAGATCGGTTTTTCATGAAATTTTGTATAAAATTAAACATATTCCCGTGAATACCGAGACTGCTGATTTTATCTAAGAGCCTCCCATGCCAAACTGAGTCGTACGCCCCCTTGATATAAAAAAAGGTGGCGAGGACTTTGCTGCGTCTTGCAAAGGCTTTTTTGACATAGGAGGTTAATCTTATCACTTGTTCCATGCAGTATCTATGTTTTCGAAAACCTGCCTGGAATTTGGGGAGAACGTTATTTTTTTCCAAATAGTATTCAAGTCTGCGTTTTACGATACGTTCGTAAATTTTACCCAGATGTGGGGTGAGGGAAATGGGGCGGGAGCTTGCGGGGTCCCTAGCCGGCTTTCCAGGCTTAAGAATCCCAACTACGAACAAAATAATTTAACATATAACGAAAAAAATACTTTAAGTAAACACGATAAGTTAGGCTGGTTACCAATAGTTTGGCTCGCCGAGACAATTGGCCAGGCGTCATTTAATCATCTTATATAAAATTAAAACTTGTTTTTTTAGGTGGGGATGGAGTCCCTCCGGGGCGCGGGCCGGACACCTACCTGCATTCCTGCTCCCTTTCCCCCCTTCCCCTTTTTAACTAAAACATGCGCCTGATGGGCCGAAGCGACTCTTTTGAGCCCACCATTTTTTAAAGTCCTTTCCCCCTGCAGGTGGATGTCCGGCGCGCGCAACGGGGGGTTCTTTCGTAAACCGTCGCGCTTTTGCGCTCGTGCTCCCCCCCCTTTTTGGGATTGCCCAAGTGGTGCCTTGCCTCTGCTCGGAGCTGAGAGGAGGGGTCCCTTTCCCTCCCTCCCTCCGTTCCGTGTATGCAAGAATCGTTAACCATCCCCACTTCCACCTTCACTATCATCACCACCACTAAGTAAAAGCTTAAAACTATTCTTTTTATTTTATTTTTATTTTTTCAGACCCCATCATATGACATCAAGGGCGGGAGAGTTTTTGTTGCTACCCCCCCTTGGGATCAGATGGAACAAATAAAACTACTTATATTAATGGAGGCCTCTGGCGGTGTGTTCCCCCACTTGTTAACAACATCATATAATACAACAGATTCTGACTAAGACTGGGTTCGTCCACTTAAAAAAACCTAATTATCAATGGTCAGGTTCTATGACCTAATTACATATAAACAAACTAAATTTTAATAGTAGCTTTTAAAACAAAACGAATCTTGTTATTTATAAACTGACTTTTTACAAAATTTTAACTTATTTTAACCGGTGAAAACTATTAGGGATATACACTCTAATAAAACATCTAGATTATGTATATCACGTCCTAAGGGACAAGATTTAACAGGCTAAATATTAGGATTACACTAAATATCTTGTATGTAAACGTTATGTACATAATAATAATGTACATATCATTTTTTTTTTTTTTAAGCCACCAAATCTTTTATGACCATCTGGTCATTGACAGATTTAGATTAAGACTGGATTTACCCACTTGGAAGGCTGGCTATTAGTGGTCAGGTTCCATAACCTAATTAAAATATAAAACAAACATAATTTTAAGAATAACTTTTAAATAAAACGAATTTTATCACTTGTAAACATTTTTAATAATATATCTTCAACTTGTTTTCACATGTGTGAAAGCTACGTTGTGTCATGTCCTAAGGGACAAGATTTAATAGGTCAAATACTTAAAACTAAAAACATCTAATCATAACTCAACAAATTTTAACAATTCTTTTTATATAAAAACAGTAAATACAACTTAACTCATTAAAAAACTAAATAGCTTGTATGTAAAAGTTATGTACATAATAATAATGTACATAAAAATACCTTCCGGTTTAAAAAAAAAAAAAAAATCTCTTAAACCAAGTAAACTTTTTACGATCATTTGGTCAACTTTGTACAGATTTGTATACAGGCCTATGCCTCTTAAGAATTTTAATAATAAAGCTCTTTTGAGCACAACATGGATTTAAAAAAACCAAAATGCTCAGTTGAGCGAAAAGCATGAATTTTAAACAGTAGCCCTGGTGTTTTTTAATTAGACCTCCTCCAATCTGCCAGACTTAAAAGCAAACAGCTAAATATCTTTTACAAACAAAATATTTTATTACAAACATAAATTTTAAAAGAAAAACCTACAAAAACTTATGCGCAATTAAAACCTCTAACAACTTACTTAATAAATAATAAAAAATTATAACTTTAAAATCATATCTTATCATTTAAAAAATCCACTTTTTTCAGGATCTTTATAATTTTAAATGCCCCAAATGGTCTTTTGACCCAGAAGGCGTAAAAACTCTATTTTTCTCTCTCTCTCTCTACACATTATTAAATCAAACTTAATTATTATATTGAACATAGCCAATTTTAACATACCTTTATACATGACAGATCAAATCAAGGTAATGTTAGATGCGCAAAATATTTATGAGTGAAAAAGTAAACACATATGTAGGCATCATGATAAATAACAGTGCATACGTTCAGTATTTATTTATGTTAGTCCATTGGAGTCAGCAGCAGTGGTTTAATGCTATTTGTTAAAGAGGATATTGTTGGGTAAAAGATATAAAATAAGTCATTTTTTGCGAATGTTATGTACCTGATGAAATTGAGAGAGAGAGAGAGAGAGAGAGAGAGAGAGAGAGAGAGAGAGAGAGAGAGAGAGAGAGAGAGAGAGAGAGAGAGAGAGTTTTCATTGTTCATTGTCAGTGGAGTTTGTTCATTAGGTACCGTTCTTCATTAGTTTGTTGAAAGATGCTGGGCGTTTGGTCGCTTTTAAGTTGGCTGGCAGATTATTCCAGTAAGATCCACCACTGTATATTAAACTGGTTTTAAATAAGTCTAATCTTGGGGTTGGAATTAGTAGTTTGTTTGACTGTCTGTAACTGTTTATCAAGAAGCGGTCGATTAAAGATTGAGGAGCATTTCCGGTCATGATTTTGTGCATCATCCTTGCTTTGTTATGATTCAACTGTAATTTAAAAGGTAATATACCTAATGTTTTGTAATCATTGTTCGTAAGAGAAGTTGATTTGAGCAGCACCAATTTAACAGCTCGTTCATGCAGTCTAACGAGAGGTTTTAGAACATTTGCACTTGCTGAATCCCACAAAGTAGAGGAATAGCTGATAAGTGAATTTATATGTGCATAATAGAACTGCTTCCTGAGATTGAGATTGAGGAAATGTTTTATTTTTGATAGTTGAAATATTCTTTGCGATACCTTCTTACTTAATATGTCTATGTGTTCTGACCAAGATAATTTGTTATCAATCGTTATACCTAAGGCCTTGTGTGAACTGGATTCCTCGATTGTTTGCGGTCCCGAGATGTGAATTGGGAAGTAGATGAAAGATTTTGGCGTTTCTGTCTGGTTGTCAAACACATATACTTAGTTTGGTTTGGATTCAGACATATGTGATTTAGATCAGCCCATCTGGCAAGTTGATTTACATTTTCTTGGATGTTAGATGACAAAACATGTAATGAAGGATGAGCGGATTCGACTGAACTATCGTCCGCAAAGAGATTGCAATTGTCTTTAATAAGCAAAGGTAAATCATTAATATATAATAAAAACAACAACCGTCGGGCCCAAAACTGAACCTTGTGGAACACCATAGTTGTTTGGGAGAAAAGAAGACTGGTGAAGACCAGTGCATACTTGTTGTCTGTTTAATAAAAATGACTCAAGCAGTTGGCACACTTGATCACCTATATTGTAAACACGTAGTTTATTCATAAGTAGTGAGTGATTGATTACATCAAATGCTTTTGTGAAGTCAGCAAAGACAATTCCAGTATACTGATTGTTATTAATATTTCCTAGCCATGTATCAACCATGTTAACTAGAGCTGTGTGGCATGAGTGTTGCTTCCTAAACCCTGATTGGCTTGGATGTAGGAGATCGTACTTTTCTAAGTGATGAGATAGGTGTTTTTGGATGTGTTTTTCTAAGGGTTTTGACAAAACTGACAGTATGGATATAGGTCTATAATTAGAAGGTTCGTTATCATCACCAGATTTGTGAAGTGGGATGATCTTAGCGTTTTTAAGCTGAGCTGGAAAGTAATTCTCACTAATACATAAATTATATATATACGGTTAGACTGTCGGTGATGACAGGAGCAGCAAGTTTAAGGATTATCCCATCCAATCCATCAGCATCCTTAGTTGTAGATTGTTTTAAATGCGTGAGAGCAGCATATACTTCATATATTGTTAGTAACGGAATGGAGACTGTAGACTGGATATTCTTGGATAAACAGAAGTCTTTCAAGGTCTTTAGATCATTTTGTTTCCAAGTATCATTTTGGATAAGACATTCCGCAATTGATACAAAATGCTGATTTAATAAGTTCGGAGAGGGAGTAGTTGATTGAGGTGATTTTTTGACATAATTCTTGTTTGTCAAGGAATTAATTGCACTCCACACCTTTTTAGGATTTTTGTCTAATAGTAACTCCCTAAAATATTTCTGTTTAGCTATACGCTTCATTGAATTTACAAGGTTACGTTGGGCATTAGCCCTAGGGTCTTTGGTTGCTTTGTAAAAATCTCTAAGATAGGAAGCCTGATCGATATCATCTGTTATCCATGGTGGTTTAGGTTTATTTTTAACACGTTTTATTCTGATAGGGGCGTGTTTATTATAAACATAACAAAAGGTTTTAATCCAACAGTCGAAGGCTTCCTCTGGATTACAGTATTGATAAACCTTTGATAAACCAGAATTAAGCAGATCCGAGAGAAAGATATCTTTGTCAAAATGCTTAAAGCACATATAACGAATTGTTTTGTGGCCTACTTGGGGGATTTTAGTTCCTTTCTTTATCCAGGTTACACACACAGGATAGTGGTCACTACAATTTAAAACTGGTGAGCGCATACTTCTGCTATGTTGCTCATGGATGAAACATAAATATAATGATGGTGCTTGATGTGTCCGAGAGAGAGAGAGAGAGAGAGAGAGAGAGAGAGAGAGAGAGAGAGAGAGAGAGAGAGGCAGACAGACAAACATGCAGAGAAAAGTATGACGCATGCACGCACGCACACATAGGGGAAGACGGGGTAAAAAGCGCATGGGCGGGTAAGAAGCCCACCCCAATTATCTCATGAAATGAAGCAAATTTCAGTCTCATTTTGCCCATGAGACGAGCGTTAATGTCTAGCATTCGTCTCATGGGCAAATTTGACTGACATTTTCTTGATTTCATGAGATAATTGGGGTGGGCTTCTTACCCGCCCATGCGCTTTTTACCCCGTCTTCCCCCTACACACCACATGCTTACACACATATCGGCTTCTTCTTTTTCTGTGGTGGTGAATATTGTGTTTTGATGGTGTTTTGATGGCTTTAATTAATTAATTAATTAATTAATAAAAGTCATATATTTTGCAAACAATATTCATTCAACTCAGATATATTATAAACGTAAAATGTACGGGCAAAGTTAGCTTACACACGCGCGCGCGTGCACAGACAGACAACACGCACGCACGCACGCACACACACACGCGCGCGCGCGCACACACACACACACACACACACACACACACACACTTCATCCCCCCCCCCCCCGTCCCACTTATGATGCCAACAAGGTTGATGTCCCTTTTATGCCTTGGCATCGGAAGTTCTCTGGACGCCATATCTTGGTTTCTGCAATCGTGTGGTAAGCTAACTTTGCCCGTACATTTTACGTTTATAATATATCTGAGTTGAATGAATATTGTTTGCAAAATATATGACTTTTATTAATTAATTAATTAATTAATTAATTAAAGCCATCAAAACACCATCTAAGCCAGCACCAGAAAGCGTCTAATGCACGAGTGGCTCCGCTGAAGACTGACGGACACCTGTGACCTGGTGTCAGATCCAAAGGAACAGGCAGAAATGCTCAACAAGCAGTTCCAGTCAGCTTTAGTTTTAGTGAAGGGAAAAGGTACACTGCAGAAGAGTTCTCCCAGAAATGCGCAATGAAGCCAGCCGATGTCCCTGTCATAGAGAATATTGAAATAGGAGAGGAGGGAGTACGCAAGCTTTTGGCAAACTTGACACCCACCAAAGCCAGCGGGCCAGACAACATCAGCCCAAGAGTGCTGAAAGAACTAGCACCAGAAATTGCTCCAATTCTAACCAAGATATTCCAATCGTCCATCAACAGCGGGACCGTACCATCTGATTGGAAGGAGGCCAATGTAACACCAGTGTTTAAGAAAGGGGAGCAATACAATCCAGCGAATTACCGACCAATATCCCTCACCAGCGTCCCCTGCAAAATCTTAGAGCACATCATCACCAGTGCCATCATGAACCATCTGGAAGACCATGGGATACTGTGTGACCAGCAACATGGGTTCAGGAAGAACAAATCCTGTGAAACACAGCTCCTGGAGTTCACTGATGAACTGTTTGAAAATGTAGAGCAAGGCAAGCAGACTGACATCATAGTAATGGACTTCGCTAAGGCCTTTGATAAGGTAAGTCACAGCCTGCTCCTGCACAAGCTTCGTCATTATGGTATCCAGGGGAAGCTCAACAAATGGATTGAAGACTTCCTTAGCAACAGAAGACAAGCGGTTGTCGTCAACGGTGTCAGATCCACCCACATTGATGTTTGTTCTGGAGTGCCCCAAGGAACAGTCCTTGGACCGTGCCTGTTTCTGGCATACATCAATGACCTGCCAGACAAGGTGACATCACCAACCCGTCTCTTTGCTGATGACACTGCAGTGTATAGAGTGGTAGCGGCGCCTCAGGACCATGATCAGCTACAGCATGACCTCCATCAGCTTGCTGAGTGGGAGAAGAGCTGGGACATGGTATTTCATCCTGACAAATGCACCACCTTGCCTGTTACCAGAAGAAGACAGACGCAGGAAAGCAGGTACACGCTCCATGGCCACTTGCTCGAAACGGTGGACTCCGCAAAATACCTGGCAGTCACCATCTGTAAAGATCTGAGCTGGAAAAACCATATCCAGCACGTCTGCTCAAAGGCCAACAAGACTCTCTGGTTTTTGAGAAGAAGCCTCAAGATCAGTTCCCAGACCATCAGGGAAAGAGCCTACAAGGCATTTGTGCGTCCCATACTGGAATACGCCTCCACAGTGTGGGACCCTCACCAACAGCAAGCAACGACAAAATCGAAGCGGTCCAGAGGAGAGCTGCAAGATTTGCCCTGCGCCGCTTCAGGAATACGTCAAGTGTGACCTCCATGATAGAGCAGCTAAAGTGGCCCACCCTGCAAGAACAAAGGGAAACAGCAAGACTAGCCATGCTCTACAAGATACAAAACAATCTGGTCACTATGAAAACTGTAAGAGAGAAACTGGTCACAGCGCAAACGTCGAGCACACCCCAAGCAGCTGGCCCAGACCTACTGCCTTACCCAATACAGGCAAGCAAGTTTCCTGCCACGTACCATCAAGGCATGGAACAACCTCCCAGAACAGGCTGTTGAGGCGAGGACCTTGGGCACTTTTGTGTCCTGGGTCTCCAAATCACAGTAACTACACTCCCTTCTCTCTTTTTCTTTATTTTCTTTAGTTCATTTTAATTTATTTTTAGTTCATTTTCCTTTATTTTATTCTTTCCAATGACGCGGCATCACGTTGGGGCCCGATTAGCGGGACCTGGCTGGCTGGGTCATTCTCTCGCTTGGCGCGGCATCATGTTAGGGACCGATTAGCGGGACCTGGCTGGCTGGGCCAAGCTTTCTATATTTCTTCTTTTTCTCCTGTCCACTTCCTTCTTCTTGATAGTTTGTTGTCTTGCGCATTCCCGTAGATCCTCCCAAATACAGCGACATAATAGTCAGCAGTGACTGCGGTTGCTATAGGGAAAAGAAGAAGAAAGTTTTTACTACACTACATAACCAACTGACATCGACTGCAGAATCAGAGAATGATTGAATGATTGAGAATGAGATGACAAATTATTCATAAAGCAGCCGATCAAATACTCGAAAAAAATAAAGAAATGACCACTGAAGGACAAGGTACACAAAAGAACAAACCGCTGAGCTAAACATGTTGTTTTGTCCTTTTTAATATGAGAAAAACACGTTTCAAGGAATATCCTCGTTATCAAGTGAAAATGAAAGAAAGTAAAGTAAAGGTCAGAGATTGAAATAGCAAAAAAGAAAGGACTGAGCAGATTTCAAAATAAATGCGAGGGCTGGTAAAAAATAATAATAGTGAGCACATACTAACCCTGCATTGAACATCAAAACTAACAAGGCAACCAAAAACTTCTTGGGACATGCAATGTCAAAAAAGACAAAGCTGAGTTGGTATACACTTTGATTAAAACACACACGCGCATGCAGACACACACATATGCATGTCGGGTTAAAATTCGTAGCTCGTTAAAATTCATAGCTCGCTATACTATAAGACTGACTATTTGCGGCATTTTGCGACATTGAGCATGAACGACAAATTTCACTTTTTTCTAGGGTTAGGGTTCGGGTTAGGGTTAGGTAAATGGTTCAAGTAACGAAAAAGTGAAATTAGTGGTTGTCGCAAATAGTCACTCTCATAGTAGCGAGCTATGAATTTTAATGAGCTAGGAATTTTAACCCTACAATGCATGCGCACACGCACACACACACACACATGCACGCGCGCACACACACACACACACACACACACACACACACACACACACACGCGCGCGCATGCATGTGTGTTCGGGCATCTTCTTCTTCTTGACTGTACGTGGCCACAATCAACAGTTTGATTATTATGCCACGGAACCGGGGAGGTTCAAGACCACTTTTGCCGGAAGAAAGGCTCAAGGCCTGAGAAGAAATAAAACAACAGAGAGAGCACAGATACGAGAACTAGGAAACTGTTGATCCGTTGGGTTGTTGGAAGAGGGGAGGAGGGGGTGGGGTAAGAGCGGGGACCAAAGGGGGGGGGAGGGGAGGGGAGAAGGGGGGGCTGTTGGCATTGACACTGACGTAATTTGACTCAAAAATTGATATTGAAAGCGCGTGATTGATTCACATTTCTGTCCCTACTACTCCCTAGGGGGAATAATATAATTATAAGATACCTTCTTAAATTAAAGGCTAGAAGAGTCTTTTTTTTCCCCTCCCCCGTTTGCGGCTGGGTGTTCTCGGACTAGCTAGGGGTGCTAGGTCGTGCACGTCCTCTTATCTGTCTAGACTTATTATTTTTGTTTTTGTTTTTCCTGCGCTGCATAATTCTTTGAACCCCAGTACATGTCAGTAATTGCCGGTTATGGCAGGTGGACATTATTGGCAGAAGAAGAAGAGTCAGGGGTGATTTAATTCAATGTTTCAAAATATTGATTACTTAAGCGTACAAGATTCTTCTTCTTCTTCTTGGCTATGCGTGGCCACAATAAACACTTTGATTATTTTGCCACAGAACCGGGGAGGTTCTATACCACTTTTGTTGGAAGAAAGGCTCAAGGCCTGAGAAGAAATAGTATGACAGAAGAGGGGATAGATAAAACTATAAGATGGGCTAGCCCACGTGATTTAGATTACCACCTAAAACCCATTTTCAAGATTTCTTTAAATTATCAAATGTTGACAAAACTAGAAACAGTGTTGGCAAAATATTTATTGAATATAGCATGACTAATCTTAGAAAATACTGTTTTACTAACAGAACTACACGTTTGTGGAACAAGTTACCAACTAATATTAAACAAGCACCAAATACGAAAATTTTCTAAAAGTTTAATCTATTACTGTATTAGACGACTGGGAATAGTAAAAAAAATTGACATACATGTACGAATATGATGAATGATTATCTAAAACCTGAGTACACGATAAACCTTGTACATGATAAATGATATAATCATGGGTGTAAACTCCCCAAAATGAAAAGAACTGAAAGGCAGGGGCCCAGTGACCCATGGCCCCGGCAGGGTACGGGGGCAGAGCCCCATTGGACGATTCAGGGGGGCAAGTTAAGAGAGAAAGATAACGAGATAGACAGACAGTTAAAATCAAATGAAAGACAGAGACAGTTTGAGTCTAATAAGCCTTGTATTCTTGTAAAATTATTACATTGCCTTTGTAAACTTCCAAGATAGAACAACCAAGTTCAAAACGCCACAAATCGCTTGTGGTCTTTTTTTTTTTAATGAATTAAAAAACCAATTGAAGTTCAGTTTCTGGTAAAATAAAAAATACTGAAATCAGTGTAAAAATGAAAGAGTAGCACCCATGTATAATGAAGGATGGGACGTTTGAAAGCCTAACGGTTATGTTTAGTCCCTATATCCTAACCTAACCTATAATTTGTCACAGAAAGCGCACTGCGATTGCTTTTTAAGTCAACAGGTTATTGCCCCAATCCCAGGGGCTGCCCCCGAAGGGCGGAAATATGAATATTGTAGGCCTATGTGTGTCACTGCCATCATCATCATCATCATCATCATCATCATCATCATCATTTTCTTCTTCTTCTTCATTCAGACATCCAACTTCATCGTTTTGAAGATTTTGACGACTAAAATGAGGGTTCTGCGAAGAAAAATGTACTGGCAGTCAAGCCCCCCCCTCCCCCTTCACCCTACCCTACCCATCCCCTCCTACCCACCCCCCAATCCAATCCCTCCCTCCACACACACACACATCCTGTGCCCATCACCTTCTCCCACTGCCCCCATTCCCCTGCTTCCCCCCTAAATTCCCTTCCATATCAACGCCGATCATCCGGGCGGCTATGTTTTTATCTGCAGTTTCTGCATGACCGAAATCCCCACATTTTAGACCAACAGAACCATCAAATTGATGGTGTTTGTGAAGAGAAGGAAGAAGAAGCATTTAAGGCATCTTTGTTGGTATGGAGAATGAGGGGAGGGGGGGTACGAAGTAGCAAGCGTGGCCGTGGCGGGGGTGTTGGTATGGAGAATGAGGGGAGGGGGGGTACGAAGTAGCAAGCGTGGCCGTGGCGGGGGTGTTGGTATGGAGAATGAGGGGAGGGGGGGTACGAAGTAGCAAGCGTGGCCGTGGCGGGGGTGTTGGTATGGAGAATGAGGGGAGGGGGGGTACGAAGTAGCAATCGTGGCCGTGGCGGGGGTGTTGGTATGGAGAATGAGGGGAGGGGGGGTACGAAGTAGCAAGCGTGGCCGTGGCGGGGGTGTTGGTATGGAGAATGAGGGGAGGGGGGGTACGAAGTAGCAATCGTGGCCGTGGCGGGGGTGTTGGTATGGAGAATGAGGGGAGGGGGGGTACGAAGTAGCAAGCGTGGCCGTGGCGGGGGTGTTGGTATGGAGAATGAGGGGAGGGGGGGTACGAAGTAGCAAGCGTGGCCGTGGCGGGGGTGTTGGTATGGAGAATGAGGGGAGGGGGGGTACGAAGTAGCAATCGTGGCCGTGGCGGGGGTGTTGGTATGGAGAATGAGGGGAGGGGGGGTACGAAGTAGCAATCGTGGCCGTGGCGGGGGTGTTGGTATGGAGAATGAGGGGAGGGGGGGTACGAAGTAGCAATCGTGGCCGTGGCGGGGGTGTTGGTATGGAGAATGAGGGGAGGGGGGGTACGAAGTAGCAAGCGTGGCCGTGGCGGGGGTGTTGGTATGGAGAATGAGGGGAGGGGGGGTACGAAGTAGCAAGCGTGGCCGTGGCGGGGGTGTTGGTATGGAGAATGAGGGGAGGGGGGGTACGAAGTAGCAAGCGTGGCCGTGGCGGGGGTGTTGGTATGGAGAATGAGGGGAGGGGGGGTACGAAGTAGCAATCGTGGCCGTGGCGGGGGTGTTGGTATGGAGAATGAGGGGAGGGGGGGTACGAAGTAGCAAGCGTGGCCGTGGCGGGGGTGTTGGTATGGAGAATGAGGGGAGGGGGGGTACGAAGTAGCAAGCGTGGCCGTGGCGGGGGTGTTGGTATGGAGAATGAGGGGAGGGGGGGTACGAAGTAGCAAGCGTGGCCGTGGCGGGGGTGTTGGTATGGAGAATGAGGGGAGGGGGGGTACGAAGTAGCAATCGTGGCCGTGGCGGGGGTGTTGGTATGGAGAATGAGGGGAGGGGGGGTACGAAGTAGCAAGCGTGGCCGTGGCGGGGGTGTTGGTATGGAGAATGAGGGGAGGGGGGGTACGAAGTAGCAAGCGTGGCCGTGGCGGGGGTGTTGGTATGGAGAATGAGGGGAGGGGGGGTACGAAGTAGCAAGCGTGGCCGTGGCGGGGGTGTTGGTATGGAGAATGAGGGGAGGGGGGGTACGAAGTAGCAAGCGTGGCCGTGGCGGGGGTGTTGGTATGGAGAATGAGGGGAGGGGGGGTACGAAGTAGCAAGCGTGGCCGTGGCGGGGGTGTTGGTATGGAGAATGAGGGGAGGGGGGGTACGAAGTAGCAATCGTGGCCGTGGCGGGGGTGTTGGTATGGAGAATGAGGGGAGGGGGGGTACGAAGTAGCAAGCGTGGCCGTGGCGGGGGTGTTGGGAGGACTGGAAGGACAGGTGGGTAAAAATTAATGAATGTTCATTAACAAATATTCAAAGTATCTTGTATTGAGTAAAAAAAAAAGGCAATGATACCTAGCAGACTTTCTCCATGATGGACGATTTACTTGAACCTGTGACACAAGGTCGTTGAGAATTTGGACCAAAGGGGCCAATTTTAGAAATTAGATTTAACTGCTTGGAATGTGCATGCTATATAAGTTTGATCCTTTAGCTATCTGGAAATAAACATTAAAAGATAACTTGAGCAGCGACTGTTGTGATTTTGTAAGTTTGTCAGATGGAGTGCGACTGTTGGTTGTCATACTGGACATATTAATTTAACCATTAATTGGCACAAAGGTAATTTGAGAACAATGATAACATTCAGAATATTACTTATTTATAGAATTGCTATCCCAGGTGACATTCTTTCAAGTTAGTTGATAATATAATTATATAGAAAATGTATGATTTAATACTAATAGTATGTCCGGTGTGACAACCGACATTTGCATCTGTCTTTTTAAGGCTTCCACTGGGGCTGATGATAGTACTGCCACGGATGGAAGCAGGTTCCACTCGGCAATGGTCCGAGGGAAGAAGGACTGCTGGCGGTACAGAGTCCTGGATGCTGGCAGCTGGTACGCCTCAGCATGCAGGTGTCGAGAAGATCTTGTGGGAGGGCAGGGGGTGGACTTCCTGGAGGAGTTAATGACCACCTCAGCATGCAGGTGTCGAGAAGATCTTGTGGGAGGGCAGGGGGTGGACTTCCTGGAGGAGTTAATGACCACCTCAGCATGCAGGTGTCGAGAAGATCTTGTGGGAGGGCAGGGGGTGGACTTCCTGGAGGAGTTAATGACCACCTCAGCATGCAGGTGTCGAGAAGATCTTGTGGGAGGGCAGGGGGTGGACTTCCTGGAGGAGTTAATGACCACCTCAGCATGCAGGTGTCGAGAAGATCTTGTGGGAGGGCAGGGGGTGGACTTCCTGGAGGAGTTAATGACCACCTCACCACGGTTGTGTTTGAAGGTGTTTATCATTATCATCATCATTATCATTAGCATCATTAGTATTATTTTTGTTATTGCTGTCATTTTTCTTTTTGTTTTCAGTGTTGCCTGTTACTGACACAGTGACTATTATGTGTGAACATGGCTGATACCAAGGAGACCACTGTGTCCTCTGCCCACGATTTAGGGGATGGAGGGGATAATGATACCAAGGAGACCACTGTGTCCTCTGCCCACGATTTAGGGGATGGAGGGGATAATGCTACCAAGGAGACCACTGTGTCCTCTGCCCACGATTTAGGGGATGGAGGGAATAATGATACCAAGGAGACCACTGTGTCCTCTGTCCACGATTTAGGGGATGGAGGGGATAATGCTGGTAAGTTCCTCTTCTTATTATTGTCCTTGGTCCACAAACTTTGAAGGAGAAGGAGTTTGTTTTACTCTCTCTCTCTCTCTCTCTCTCTCTCTCTCTCTCTCTCTCTCTCTCTCTCTCTCTCTCTCCCTCCCTCCCTCCCTCCCTCCCTCCCTCCCTCCCCCTCCCTCCCTCCCTCCCTCCCTCTCTCTCTCTCTCTCTCTCTCTCTCTCTCTCTCTCTCTCTCTCTCTCTCTCTCTCTCTCTCTCTCTCTCTCTCTCTCTCTCTCTCTCTCTCTCTCTCTCTCTCTCTCTGTGTGTGTGTGTGTGTGTGTGTGTGTGTGTGTGTGTGTGTGTGTAGTTCTGTCTCCAACATGGTTGTGTGTTTTTTTTGTATAAAAAATGAAGCCCACTAACCCCAACTTAGTTTAATGGTAATGTTAACCAGTGATAAAAGCCATTCCAGTGAATTACCTTTCACAGTGTTTCCCATAAGGGTGAAATGTGAGAGTCCCGGGGACTCCCTCAGTCCCTGTGTTAAATTTTAAGAGTCCCTTTCAATTTTTTAAGAGTCCCCTAAGTAATTACATGAAAAAATGCTTTGACGAAAACAAAGATGCTAGAACAAGTACACTTCTTTTGCTCCAAATCTCAATGATTTGTTAGCTTTTATTTTCACTGTTTATTGTCATGTTTTTCCAAACACATGTTCAGAGAAAAGTATGAACTTCGCATTCACTTGCTCTTAATAAGAACACACTTTGCTAATTTGTTTTTTTTAAAAAGAAGAAGAAAAGAAAGAAAGAAAAAAGATTAAACCCAAGCTCAAAACTGTCAATACAAGATAAACCACAAACTGACCAACAAAATACAGTGGAACCTCCCTTATTAGACCCCCCATTATAAGACTCCCTTTTAAGACCTACTTATCTGAGACATTGCCCTTCTTTGTAAGTATTAAAATTACCTCCCTTATACAACTCCCTCCCATTTAAGACATCATTTTGGGAGATTTCTGAAGGTCTTATAAGGGAGGTTCCACTGTACAGGTTATATGACAGCAATCTCTCTATGAAACAAACATTTTGTCTGTGACTGGACGTTTTTTGTTTTTTTGTTTTGTTCAGCACGAAGAGAGAGAGAATACGAATACGAATGTTCAATGAGTGTAAACGGATAAGCTAAGGCTTCTTTGCACCAGCTCTCCCTCTCACTGTGCTATTGTCCCCTTCAAAATGTCTTCCACTGCATTCCCCTGTTAATGCTGATCACACATGTATATATATGGTTCTAGTGGTCTAACGCCAACAGTTTTGAAACTATGAGCACTTGTTTTTGGAGCCCCCTCAGCTCTCCCTCTCACTGTGCTATTGGCCCCTTCAAAATGTCTTCCACTGCATTCCCCTGTTAATGCTGATCACAAATATATATGGTTCTAACGCCAACGGTTTTGAAACTATGAGCACTTGTTTTTGGAGCCCCCTCAGCTCTCACTCTCACTGTGCTATTTGTCCCTTCAAAATGTCTTCCACTGGGTTTCTACTATGATGATGATCATGATTAGATATGGGTCTAACGCCAACTGCTTTGAAATTATGGGCACTTTTATCCGGACAGTCATCATGTAACAGCTTCAAGGTCAAATGTAAAGGTCAAGTGACTATTAAATGTCTCCATTCCTTGCCTCACGGTGATCAAGAATATATATGGTTTTGTGGGTGTAAACCCAATGGTGTCCAAACTACAGCGACAGGTAAAAAAGAAAAGTTCAAAAGTCAAGGTCACGGTCATTAGGATTATCAATACTTTGCACCACACATGACCTTGAGGCAGTCTACCAATCTTTCAGCTTTCAAGCCTGTAGCTGACAAAATGTGAAAGATATGGCCAAAGCACAAAGCACAATGTTGACACCTATGTCCTTGACCTTGACCTTCATTGGTACCCAATATTCCAAATCATCATTAGTCAATCCACCCCTGTCCCAAGTTTGAACATTGAAGTCTAACGATATGAAAGATATGAAGAAACAATTTCGGGTTTCAAGGTCAAACTTCAAGGTCAAGGTCAGCATCAGCCATCTTTATATATTTTTTTAATGGGACCATTCCTGCTCTGTGATGCACCACCACACAAAATTTAAAGCCATTCTGTTCACTGGTTCATGAGATACAGAGCTCTCGGACATGAAATATATAGCACAAAGAAGGACATTTCGGTTTTGTGAGTCTTCCTTGGCGGTTCAAAAATCAGGATCTGAATAGGTTGTGATATGATGATCAAGAATATATATGGTTATAGGGGTCTATCACCAACGGTTTGGGCACAATCGCCTGGACAGACAGAAACACACACACACAGACACATTTTAGCCGATTATAGTAGTCATTAGCAGCTACGCCCCGTGCTTACTACACCCTGCACTCGCTTTGCTTCACGGCAGCTTTTCCCCGGCACAGGTCTTTAGAATAGCAGTTGCCGGAATAGCACTTCAAAATGTCTCCCGCTATAGTCCATGTTTAAGGAACCCCTCGGCTCTCACTCTCACTGTGCTATAGGCCCTTCAAAATGTCATCCACAGCATTCCCCTGTTAATGCTGATCATGAATAGATATGGTTATATGGGTCTAACGCCAACGGTTTTGAAACTATGAGCACTTGTTTTCGGAGCCCCCTCAGCTCTCACCCTCACTGTGCTATTGGCCCCTTCAAAATGTCTTCCACTGGGTTTCCGCTGTGATGCTGAACTTGAATATATATGGTTGTATGGGTCTAACGCCAACGGTTTTGAAATTATGGGCACTTTTATCCGGACAGACCGTCATGTAACAGCTTCAAGGTCAAATGTAAAGGTCAAGGTCAAGTGGCTTTTAGATGTTTCCAACTGCATTCCTTAGGTCATGCTGATCAATATATGGTTATGTGGGTGTAAGCAAAACAAAAAGAAGAGTTCAAAAGTCAAGGTCAAGGGTCAAGGTCACCGGCACAGGTCTTTAGAATAGCAGCTGTCAATATAGTATTTTAATATGACTCCCGCTGCATTCTCCCGGTGATGATGATCATGAATGTATATGGTTATAGGGATCTCCAACCAATGGTTTTCAAAGTACAGTTGTTAGTTTTATGCGAACGGTCCGGGTTTTGAGAATAGCAATCACCAGAATAGCACTTTGAAATGTCTCCCACTGTATCCCCCAAGTGATGCCGATCGCGAATATATATGGTTTAAGTGGTCTACAGCCCTCTGCTTTCAGGTTACAGCCTGTTTTTATATGTCTCAAGATCAAGGTCAAATGGCTTCAAATGTCCCCCACTGCATTCTTTAAGTCCTGCTGGTCAAGAATATAAATGGTTATGTGGGTGTAGACCCAATTGTGTCTGAACAATAGCCACTGTTAAAAAAGAGAAGTTCAAAAGTCAAGGTCAAGGTCATTAGTAGAGTCAATATTTTACACCACACATGACATTGAGGCAGTCTACTAACCTGCCGACTTTGAAGCCTGTAACACTGAAAAAATGTGAAAGGTATGGCCAAAGCACCAATTTGACACCTCCAAGGACTATGTCCTTGACATTGACCTTGACCTTCATTGGTATCCAATATTCAGAATCACCACGAGCCAATACTCCCCTATGCTAAGTTTGAACATTGTAAGTCCAACAATGTGAAGCATATGGCCTCAAGAAGAAATTTCGGTTTTCAAGGTTAAAGTTCAAGGTCAAGGTCAGCATGTTTATGTTTTTTCTACTGGACCATCCCTACATCCTGATATACCATCCCACACAATTTGAAGCCATTCTGTCCATTGGTTCATGAGATACAGCTTGGACATGAAATATATAGCGCAAAGAAGGAAAATTCGGTTTTATGAGTCCCTTGGCGGAGGTTTGCACTGAAAGTTCAAAATTCAGGATGTGAATAGGCTGCGTGATGATAATCAAGAATATATAGGTTATAGGGGTCTACAGCCAGCGGTTTTGGCACAATCGCCTGGACAGACAGACCGACACACACACACACACACACACACACACACACACACACACATACACACACACACACACACACACACACACACACACACACACACACAAAACAAGCCAATTATAGTAGTGAATGGATTGAAGGTCAAACTTCAAGGTCAAGCAACAAACTTAAGTTAAATGATGATAAAACAGAGGCTATCCAGTTTGTTCGACAAAATCATGCTCAAAATCTCCTACCCTCTATAGAGCTTTGTTCCACCGAAATTACGTTTATGTCGTGCGTTCGTGATCTCGGCCTTCATATTGACTCTGATCTATCTTTGAAACAACACATTACCAAAATCTGTCAAGCCTGGTTTCTTGAAATCCGTCGCATTAGTTCAATTAGGCCCTTCCTGACAGAAGATGCCACAAAGACGCTGGTCACTTCCTGTATTCTGTCTAGATTAGATTATTGCAATGCCCTCCTCCTAGGCCTTCCTACAACCTCTCTCCAACCACTTCAACGTGTTCAAAATTCTGCCGCACGCCTTGTATTCAGAGTACCAAAACGGCACCATACATCAGATCTTTTAATGAAACTACACTGGCTCAAAATTGAATACCGAATCAAATACAAATCTGCCTGCCTCTGCTACAAAATCGTTACTAAAGACGCACCAGCCTATCTTTGCAACCTTTTCCAGATCTACGTTCCTGCCCATAGCCTTCGTTCTTCTTTTGATGACCGTATTTTTCAAATTCCCTCTTACCACTGGAAACAACACGGCTCTAGAGCATTTTCCGTTTCAGCTGCTACACTCTGGAACTCACTCCCTTTCAGCCTTCGTCATGCCAAATGCTTTGTAACGTTTAAGTCTGATCTGAAAACCCACTACATCAAACTGCAGCTGCAGAGTACATCTAAAACTTAGAAATATTGCCAGCCACTCTATTTGTCCATCTTGTTACGTGTATGTGTGTCATCACGTGTTCTGTGTGTGTGTGTGTGTGTCGCGCGTGCGTGCGTGTGTGTGTGTGTGCGTACGTGCGCACATGTGTGCGGTGTATGTGTGCGTGCGCATGTTTGTGTTGTGTGTGTGCGTGTGATGCATTAATGTAGGCCCCTATATGAGTGTATATATGCATGGTGTGTGTGTGTGTGTGTGTGCGTGTGTGCGTGTGCATACGTGTATGTGTGTATGTGTGTGTGTTGTGTGTGTGTGTGTGCTGGTTGGGTGTGTGTTATTTTTGTGTGTATGTTGTTGTGAATATTATGCTGTTATTTCATGCTTGTGAATTGTGTAACAATGCGTACGTGTATTAGGCCTATTATCAGTAGTAGTAGTAGTAGTAGTAGTAGTAGTAGTAGTAGTAGTAATAGTAGTAGTAGTAGTAGTAGTAGTAGTTACAGCAGTTGTTGTTGCTGTTTGATATGTGCATTTTTACCAGCCAAACGAAGTTTGACCGCTATTTTATCTGCTCATATTATTGGATTTTTGTTTCATGTTTTTATTCCATTTGAAATTTGTGTAAAGCGCCCTGTAGCCTACATAGTACGATGGGCGCTATATAAATTTTCCTCATTATTATTATTAAAGTCAGAACGCCAATAATTTATGTTTGGGTGTCTTCTACTCATAGTGAAACACCGCCACACAAAATATAAAGCGATTCTGTCAAGCAAAAATGTGAAAGATATGGCTAGAACACACATTTATAGATCCTAACCACTTTCAAGATCTTTTGATGTCCTTGACCTTGACCTTGCTCGGTACACCATATTCAGAACTATCAAAAGTCAATGCACATACATACCATGTTTGAAAAAGTCAATGCACATACATACCATGTTTGAAGTCTGTAAGTCCAATAGTGAAAGATATGGCCCATAAACAAAATGTTGGTTTTCAAGGTCATACGTCAAGGTAAAGGTCAGCACGGTCACAATTTTTCTCTGGGACCATCTGTGTACCATGATGCACCACCACACAAAATTTGTGTCTGTTCAGTGGTTCAGGAGTTACAGAGTGGACAGACACACACAGAGACACACACCGCAGGAATGATGTTATAGATATAGATCCATGAACAAATTATTGTTTCATATTGTAAAGTTTTCACAGAATATGAAGAGCCACGCTACCACACCATCTTGGGAGGGGAGAGCAGTCTGTCCACTACTGTCTCCCTGTCCTTGATTTAGTGACCTATTGGTGTGTCCCTGTCCTTGATTTAGTGACCTATTGGTGTGTCCCTGTCCTTGATTTAGTGACCTATTGGTGTGTCCCTGTCCTTGATTTAGTGACCTATTGGTGTGTCCCTGTCCTGAATCAGTGATCTATTGGTGTGTCCCTGTCCTGAATCAGTGATCTATTGGTGTGTTTTTCACAGTGTCCTGAATCAGTGACCTATTGGTGTGTCCCTGTCCTGAATCAGTGACCTATTGATGTGTTTTTTACAGTGTCCCTGTCCTGAATCAGTGACCTATTGGTGTGTTTTTCACAGTGTCCTGAATCAGTGACCTAATGGTGTGTCCCTGTCCTGAATCATTGACCTATTGGTGTGTTTTTCACAGTGTCCTGAATCAGTGACCTATTGGTGTGTCCCTGTCCTGAATCAGTGATCTATTGGTGGTTTTTTTTTTACAGTGTCCCTGTCCTGACTCAGTGACCTATTGGTGTGTCCCTGTCCTGAATCAGTGACCTATTGGTGTGTTTTTCACAGTGTCCTGAATCAGTGACCTATTGGTGTGCCCCTGTCCTGAATCAGTGACCTATTGATGTGTTGTTTACAGTGTCCCTGTCCTGAATCAGTGACCTATTGGTGTGTTTTTCACAGTGTCCTGAATCAGTGACCTATTGGTGTGTCCCTGTCCTGAATCAGTGACCTATTGGTGTTTTTTTTTACAGTGTCCCTGTCCTGAATCAGTGACCTATTGGTGTGTCACTGTCCTGAATCAGTAACCTATTGGTGTGTTTTTCACAGTGTCCTGAATCAGTGACCTATTGGTGTGCCCCTGTCCTGAATCAGTGACCTATTGGTGTGTTTTTCACAGTGTCCTGAATCAGTGACCTATTGCTGTTTCCCTGTCCTGAATCAGTGACCTATTGGTGTGTTTTTCACAGTGTCCTGAATCAGTGACCTATTGGTGTGTTTTTCAGTGTCCTGAATCAGTGACCTATTGGTGTAATCAGTGACCTATTGGTGTGTTTTTCACAGTGTCCCTGTCCTGAATCAGTGACCTATTGGTGTGTCCCTGTACTGAATCAGTGACCTATTGGTGTGTTTTTCACAGTGTCCTGAATCAGTGACCTATTGGTGTGTCCCTGTCCTGAATCAGTGACCTATTGGTGTTTTTTTCACAGTGTCCTGAATCAGTGATCTATTGGTGTGTTTTTCACAGTGTCCTGAATCAGTGACCTATTGGTGTGTCCCTGTACTGAATCAGTGACCTATTGGTGTGTGCCTGTCCTGAATCAATGACCTATTGGTGTGTTTTTCACAGTGTCCCTGTCCTGACTCAGTGACCTATTGGTGTGTCCCTGTCCTGAATCAGTGATCTATTGGTGTGTTTTTCACAGTGTCCTGAATCAGTGACCTATTGGTGTGTCCCTGTCCTGAATCAGTGATCTATTGGTGTGTTTTTCACAGTGTCCTGAATCAGTGACCTATTGGTGTGTCCCTGTACTGAATCAGTGGCCTATTGCTGTGTCCCTGTTCTGAATCAGTGACCTATTGCTGTGTTTTTCACAGTGTCCTGAATCAGTGATCTATTGGTGTGTCCCTGTCCTGAATCAGTGACCTATTGGTGTGTCTCTGTCCTGAATCAGTGACCTATGGGTGTGTTTTTCACGGTGTCCTGAATCAGTGATCTATTGGTGTGTCCCTGTCCTGAATCAGTGATCTATTGGTGTCTCCCTGTCCTGAATCAGTGACCTATTGGTGTGTCTCTGTCCTCAATCAGTGACCTATGGGTGTGATTTTCACGGTGTCCTGAATCAGTGATCTATTGGTGTGTCCCTGTCCTGAATCAGTGATCTATTGGTGTGTCCCTGTCCTGAATCAGTGACCTATTGGTGTGTTTCTGTCCTGAATCAGTGACCTATGGGTGTGTTTTTCACGGTGTCCTGAATCAGTGATCTATTGGTGTGTCCCTGTCCTGAATCAGTAATCTATTGGTGTGTCCCTGTCCTGAATCAGTGATCTATTGGTGTGTCCCTGTCCTGAATCAGTAATCTATTGGTGTGTCCCTGTCCTGAATCAGTGACCTATTGGTGTGTCTCTGTCCTGAATCAGTGACCTATGGGTGTGTTTTTCACGGTGTCCTGAATCAGTGATCTATTGGTGTGTTGTTTACAGAATGTGAAGAGCTGCGCCACCACACCATACTGGGAGGGGAGAGCACTCTGTCCACCACTGTCTCCCTGTCGCGCTGCTCTCTGCCCGACTGCTGCCACAACAGAGTGCACTGCCCCTTCTGCGACGCGCGTCAGTACAAACCAACACAGCCCTCCCGCGTCCGCGACCATCTCCATTTGACGCACTTCCAACATGCTGTGTACTATGAAGGTGAGCTGTGTTAATTTTGTTCATATTCTCCATTTGACGCACTTCCAACACGCTGTGTACTATGATGGTGTGTTGTGTTAATTTTGTTCATATTCTCCATTTGACACACTTCAAACACGCTGTATACAATGATGGTGTGCTGTGTTAATTTTGTTCATGTTCTCTATTTGACGCACTTCCAACATGCTGTGTACTATGACAGTGTGTTGTGTTTAATTTTGTTCATATTCTCCATTTGACACACTTCCAACACGCCGTGTACAATGATGGTGTGCTGTGTTAATTTTGTTCATGTTCTCTATTTGACGCACTTCCAACACGCTGTGTACTGTGACGGTGTGTTGTGTTTAATTTGGTTCATATTCTCCATTTGACACACTTCCAACATGCTGTGTACAATGATGATGTACTGTGTTAATTTTGTTCATGTTCTCCATTTGACACACTTCCTACACACTGTTTAATATGATGGTGTGTTGTGTTTTGGACAAAGGTGCAGTTTGTCACCTGAAGTTCTTAGCTTTTTTATCTCATTGTTTTTTTCTTTCCTTTTCCTGACAATATCCAGGAGTACTAACCCCATTCCTTACCCAAGCATGCAAACTGTTGCTTCTTAGTGAACATGTTCAACTTGGTAGGGGGCATTGAAACTGTTGCTTCTTAGTGAACATGTTCAACTTGGTAGGGGGCATTGAAACTGTTGCTTCTTAGTGAACATGTTCAACTTGGTAGGGGGCATTGAAATGTTCAACTGTATTGAAACTGTTTTCTTAGTGAACATGTTCAACTTGGTAGGGGGCATTGAAACTGTTGCTTCTTAGTGAACATGTTCAACTTGGTAGGGGGCATTGAAACTGTTGTTTCTTAGTGAACATGTTCAACTTGGTAGGGGGCATTGAAACTGTTGTTTCTTAGTGAACATGTTCAACTTGGTAGGGGGCATTGAAACTGTTGCTTCTTAGTGAACATGTTCAACTTGGTAGGGGGCATTGAAACTGTTGCTTCTTAGTGAACATGTTCAACTTGGTAGGGGGCATTGAAGCTGTTGCTTCTTAGTGAACATGTTCAACTTGGTAGGGGGCATTGAAGCTGTTGCTTCTTAGTGAACATGTTCAACTTGGTAGGGGGCATTGAAACTGTTGTTTCTTAGTGAACATGTTCAACTTGGTAGGGGGTATTGAAACTGTTGCTTCTTAGTGAACATGTTCAACTTGGTAGGGGGCATTGAAGCTGTTGTTTCTTAGTGAACATGTTCAACTTGGTAGGGGGCATTGAAACTGTTGCTTCTTAGTGAACATGTTCAACTTGGTAGGGGGCATTGAAGCTGTTGTTTCTTAGTGAACATGTTCAACTTGGTAGGGGGTATTGAAACTGTTGCTTCTTAGTGAACATGTTCAACTTGGTAGGGGGTATTGAAACTGTTGCTTCTTAGTGAACATGTTCAACTTGGTAGGGGGCATTGAAGCTGTTGTTTCTTAGTGAACATGTTCAACTTGGTAGGGGGCATTGAAGCTGTTGCTTCTTAGTGAACATGTTCAACTTGGTAGGGGGTACTGGCTTCTTAGTGAACATGTTCAATGGTGCATTGAAGCTGTTGCTTCTTAGTGAACATGTTCAACTTGGTAGGGGGTATTGAAACTGTTGTTTCTTAGTGAACATGTTCAACTTGGTAATTGAAACTGTTGTTTCTTAGTGAACATGTTCAACTTGGTAGGGGGTATTGAAACTGTTGCTTCTTAGTGAACATGTTCAACTTGGTAGGGGGCATTGAAGCTGTTGTTTCTTAGTGAACATGTTCAACTTGGTAGGGGGTATTGAAACTGTTGCTTCTTAGTGAACATGTTCAACTTGGTAGGGGGCATTGAAACTGTTGTTTCTTAGTGAACATGTTCAACTTGGTAGGGGGTATTGAAACTGTTGCTTCTTAGTGAACATGTTCAACTTGGTAGGGGGCATTGAAGCTGTTGTTTCTTAGTGAACATGTTCAACTTGGTAGGGGGCATTGAAGCTGTTGTTTCTTAGTGAACATGTTCAACTTGGTAGGGGGCATTGAAACTGTTGTTTCTTAGTGAACATGTTCAACTTGGTAGGGGGCATTGAAACTGTTGCTTCTTAGTGAACATGTTCAACTTGGTAGGGGGTATTGAAGCTGTTGCTTCTTAGTGAACATGTTCAACTTGGTAGGGGGCATTGAAACTGTTGCTTCTTAGTGAACATGTTCAACTTGGTAGGGGGTATTGAAACTGTTGCTTCTTAGTGAACATGTTCAACTTGGTAGGGGGCATTGAAACTGTTACTTCTTAGTGAACATGTTCAACTTGGTAGGGGGCATTGAAGCTGTTGCTTCTTCGTGAACATGTTCAACTTGGTAGGGGGCATTGAAACTGTTGCTTCTTAGTGAACATGTTCAACTTGGTAGGGGGCATTGAAACTGTTGCTTCTTAGTGAACATGTTCAACTTGGTAGGGGGTATTGAAACTGTTGCTTCTTAGTGAACATGTTCAACTTGGTAGGGGGCATTGAAACTGCGCCTTTGCTGTGTTTTGTTTAAAGAAGAAACTGCAACATAAAGCCATGCTCTTGGCTTAACTTTTTTAAGGTGAACGTCATGAAAAGTGTTTCAAAAGCAATCCCCCCAAATGTTAGGGTCACAACTGACTCGTCTGTTGGATTCCCGTGTTTAGCTTACCTCCCGTGCCTTTGTTCCAGAAACTCTTACAACGATTTTTCTTTTAGCCGAAGATGGACATGCTAGGCCTAACTGTTTCTTAGTTAGGTGCATTGCGGCAGTATGATGCATCTGTGCACATTTTGACAAGGAAGTGTCTGAGCGATCGACAAATGTGTAGCTTAATCTTCGTAGTAAGTTTAAATACTATCTGATGTTTGGGACTCCCACCATTCCACAGGCATGATGGTGGTGAAATGTTTATTATCTGACAGTGGTTATTCCCACAATTCCACAGCCATGATAGACCCTCCAGGTCTTTCCGTTCCTCTTCTGACAAACTTATCCTTTCTATTTCTCGTACTAACACTAAGAGAAATGGTGAACGTTCATTTTCTTTCAGCGCCCCTTCTGTCTGGAACACCCTACCATATGAACTTCGTTCTGCTAAATCTTTCCAGTCTTTCAAAACCGCTCTTAAAACTCACCTCTTCCGGCAATACCTCTGATTTCTTCCTTGTCCTGTTTCCTGCCTTAAAATGATGTCCCCCACATTGTGGGTGGGTGGGTGTGCGCGCGTATGTGGGTGTGGGCGTGTGCGTGCGTGTTGTGGCTGTGTGCATGTTTGTGATAGTTGATATTGTAATAGCTTATTTATGATTTATGTATTTATTTAAACAATTGTGAAGCACCGTGAGCTCAAGAGAGAAAGGGCACTCTATAAATGTTATTTATTATTATTATTATTATGATAGTGGTGAAATGTTTATTATCTGACAGTGGTTATTCCCACCATTCCACAGGCATGACAGTGGTGAAATGTTTATTATCTATTATAACCATACTGTACCAACACTCAAAACAATAGCATGTACATTAATCAGTTGGAAAACCTAAAGTGCAAATGCACTTAGTTACCCCATAAACAAAAGGGGAGCCACTCATATACCGGAAGTACTACCTCCCTTTGTAACAGGAAGTGTGGCTCCCTACATCCTGGTAGTCATTCCCATTTTTTCCACTGTTGGAAGCCATGTTGCCCTGAAAATGTGTGGAAGCTTTTTGGCTTTTGGTGGGTTTGTTTCAACTTCCTTCCTATCTAGCCTAATCTTTGTGAGTTTTCAAGTGGCTCCAACGCAAGAGCGTATTCGGACTCTAACTCGAACTCTGGAGTCCTCCCTACAGGATCAGTCGATCACGCTACGCAAATGTCTCCGTATCCTAGGGTTGATGGAGTCTATGTCGGATCTACTTCCCCTGGGACGCCTTTACAAGAGGCCTCTACAAAGGCAGGTCTCCATGCTCTTCGCAGACCTCTCGCTTCTAGAGTCTTCAGTCCCGATAGGCCCGTGGTTCCACACAGCGGTGGAACAGTGGTTGGTCTCAGCCTGGATCAATTCCTCGGTCCCGATTTGACTGTTGCGAGAACAGATTTTCATGTTCACGGATGCTTCTCTATCAGGCTGGGGAGCACACATCGAAGACAAAGTAACTTCAGGTCTGTGGCCTCTGGAGCAGGAGGGCACACACATCAATCTCTTAGAGATGGAGGCGATCCGGCTGGCTTTGCTTCACTTCGCTCCTCTTCTAGCGAAGAAATGCGTCACAGTATCGAGCAACAACGCCGCTTGCCTCGCGTACCTTCGCCGTCAAGGAGGGACAAGATCGACCTCCCTCTCCCTAGCAGCAGAGGGGATCTTACTGTGGGCCCACAGTCAAGACATTGCACTCAGTGGAATACGTGCCAGGAAAACAGAACATAATAGCAGATCAATTGAGCCGTTCAGCCCAAGTACTGTCAACAGAGTGGACAATTGCCCATCAAGGTCTGACCGGGAGCTCTGGGGGAAACTCTGGATAGACCTCTTTGCGACTCGCTTCTCCACACGTCTCCCTCTGTACGTGTCTCCTATCAAGGATCTACAGGCTGTGGCACTCAACGCCTTCTCCATTCCATGGAAGAACACGTTCGCCTATGCCTTCCCTCCAACACCACTGATACCCAAAGTGTTGGAAAAGGTCACAAGAGACTCTCCTCAGCTGATCCTGATAACGCTGTATTGGCCATCCAGCCCCTGGTTTCCAGAGGTCCTAGCGCTGGCAAAAGCTCCACCGCTACATCTTCATCTCACACCAAGGACTCTCGTGCAGCCAAGGTCGGGCATTGGGCACTCAAACCCAGCAGTGCTAAACCTGACCGCCTGGAAACTATGAAGTCAGGACTCCAAACGCAAGGACGACTGACCTACTTCTTACATCAAGACGCCTCAGTACAAATGCTCTCTATAACCTTCGTTGGCGCTCCTGGTTCTTTTTCTGCAAGGGCAGG
The DNA here is from genome assembly GCA_017654935.2 of Phymorhynchus buccinoides. NCBI lineage: Eukaryota > Metazoa > Mollusca > Gastropoda > Neogastropoda > Raphitomidae > Phymorhynchus > Phymorhynchus buccinoides. Next base: position 64,327,246 of record CM065686.1, on the reverse strand, counting down.
AAGACGGATCCACTCCGGCCTTCCACAGTGGAATTTGTTCACTTTTTGTCTCACCTGTACACGGAGAAGAACCTATCCGCTCAAACCCTTTCAGGTTATAGGGCCGCAATCAGTAGTACAATCGGCATAACCCTGGGCTCGCAATCGGTGACTTCTCTCGCCTCTCCATACGTCTCGCATTTCATAGGTGCCGTCGAGCTCAAGGCTCCTACCCGTTCCATTCGTTTCCCTCAATGGGATGTTTTTCTAGTCCTCAAATATTTGAGGGATTCATGTGAACCTCTCAAAGATTTGTCTCTGAAAATGTTGACCTTTAAAACTCTGTTCCTCTTGGCCCTCGCTTCTGCTCGACGCGTTAGCAGCATTCATCTTTTAGCGGTCTGTCCCAAGACATCGAGTTCGATCCCTCTCGGTCCACCGTGACCCTCTCTCTCCTCCAGGAGTTTAGAGCGAAGACACAACCTGGGAATGTGGATTCCCCTCTGATTACCATTGCTAGTCTAGACTCAATCCTCTGTAGCGACGCCTCAGAGATTGGTCTGTGCCCTGTTCACTGCCTCAGATCCTATCTGCGTCGCACTAGTTCCTTTAGGGGCTCCAAAAGGAGATTGTTCGTTTCTGTTAATGAGAAATACAACAAAGATGTCTGTAAGTCCACCATCTCTCGGTGGCTCGTGGAGCTAGTGAAGATGGCCTATTCTAAGTCTAACTCTTCTCTGCCTACAAACCCCATCAGAGCGCATGAGGTTCGTGCAATCAGTGCCTCTCTGGCATTGGCAAAAGGAGTGCCTCTTCCAAAGATCATGGAAGCGGCTACTTGGAAGTCTCAAAATACATTCATGAGCTTTTATCTCCGAGATATATCCACCAAGAGAGCGGATGACACGTTTTCCATCAAACGGGTCGTTGTCGCCCAAACCCCTATCTCCTGCTAATGTAAGTCTTTTTGTTACTTACTCGTGGGTAAGTCATTGCTATGACCTTGTGGGGAAAGTATTAGCATGTCTGAGATATTACTTGGTCTCTTTATTGCTTATGTTTATGCTAATCTTGTTTGGTATTCAAATGCTTTCCTCTTTATGTTCAGCATCACCCTCCTCCTCGTTGGTATTCTGCTATTGTTTTTAGTGTTGGTACAGTATGGTTATAATAGATTGGTAGATTTTTAAAAAATTAATCTTACTATCTATATAACTAAATACTTACCAACACTCAAAACAATCAAAGGATCCCTCCCATCCTCCCTCCTTATGCTGGTGTCAAAAATGGATATGACTAGCAGCATGTAGGGAGCCACACTTCCTGTTACAAAGGGTGGTAATACTTTCGGTATATGAGTGGCTCCCCTTTTCTTTATGGGGTAACTAAGTGCATTTGCACTTTGGGTTTTCCAACTGATTAATGTACATGCTATTGTTTTGAGTGTTGGTAAGTATTTAGATATATAGATAGTAATATTAATAAAAATCTTCGAATCTGACAGTGGTTATTCCCACAATTCCACAGGCATGATGGTGGTGAAATGTTTATTATCTGACAGTGGTTATTCCCATAATTCCACAGCCATGATAGTGGTGAAATATTTATTATCTGACAGTGGTTATTCCCACAATTCCACAGCCACGATAGTGGTGAAATATTTATTATCTGACAGTGGTTATTCCCACAATTCCACAGCCATGATAGTGGTGAAATGTTTATTATCTGACAGTGGTTATTCCCACAATTCCACAGGCATGATGGTGGTGAAATGTTTATTATCTGACAGTGGTTATTCCCACAATTCCACAGGCATGATGGTGAAATGTTTATTATCTGACAGTGGTTATCCCCACCATTCCACAGGCATGATGGTGGTGAAATGTTTATTATCTGACAGTGGTTATTCCCACAATTCCACAGCCATGATAGTGGTGAAATGTTTATTATCTGACAGTGGTTATTCCCATAATTCCACAGCCATGATAGTGGTGAAATGTTTATTATCTGACAGTGGTTATTCCCACCATTCCACAGGCATGATGGTGGTGAAATGTTTATTATCTGACAGTGGTTATTCCCATAATTCCACAGCCATGATAGTGGTGAAATGTTTATTATCTGACAGTGGTTATTCCCACCATTCCACAGGCATGATGGTGGTGAAATGTTTATTATCTGACAGTGGTTATTCCCATAATTCCACAGCCATGATAGTGGTGAAATGTTTATTATCTGACAGTGGTTATTCCCATAATTCCACAGCCATGATAGTGGTGAAATATTTATTATCTGACAGTGGTTATTCCCACAATTCCACAGGCATGATGGTGAAATGTTTATTATCTGACAGTGGTTATTCCCACAATTCCTCAGGCATGATAGTGGTGAAATATTTATTATCTGACAGTGGTTATTCCCACAATTCCACAGGCATGATGGTGAAATGTTTATTATCTGACAGTGGTTATTCCCACAATTCCACAGGCATGATGGTGAAATGTTTATTATCTGACAGTGGTTATTCCCACAATTCCACAGCCATGATAGTGGTGAAATGTTTATTATCTGACAGTGGTTATTCCCACCATTCCACAGGCATGATGGTGGTGAAATGTTTATTATCTGACAGTGGTTATTCCCATAATTCCACAGCCATGATAGTGGTGAAATATTTATTATCTGACAGTGGTTATTCCCACAATTCCACAGGCATGATGGTGAAATGTTTATTATCTGACAGTGGTTATTCCCACAATTCCACAGGCATGATGGTGGTGAAATGTTTATTATCTGACAGTGGTTATTCCCACCATTCCACAGGCATGATGGTGGTGAAATGTTTATTATCTGACAGTGGTTATTCCCACAATTCCACAGCCATGATAGTGGTGACATGTTTATTATCTGACAGTGGTTATTCCCACAATTCCACAGGCATGATGGTGGTGAAATGTTTATTATCTGACAGTGGTTATTCCCATAATTCCACAGCCATGAGAGTGGTGACATGTTTATTATCTGACAGTGGTTATTCCCACAATTCCACAGGCATGATGGTGGTGACATGTTTATTATCTGACAGTGGTTATTCCCACCATTCCACAGGCATGATGGTGGTGAAATGTTTATTATCTGACAGTGGTTATTCCCACAATTCCACAGCCATGATAGTGGTGACATGTTTATTATCTGACAGTGGTTATTCCCACAATTCCACAGGCATGATGGTGGTGAAATGTTTATTATCTGACAGTGGTTATTCCCATAATTCCACAGCCATGAGAGTGGTGACATGTTTATTATCTGACAGTGGTTATTCCCACAATTCCACAGGCATGATGGTGGTGAAATGTTTATTATCTGACAGTGGTTATTCCCACCATTCCACAGGCATGATGGTGGTGAAATGTTTATTATCTGACAGTGGTTATTCCCACAATTCCACAGCCATGATAGTGGTGAAATGTTTATTATCTGACAGTGGTTATTCCCACAATTCCACAGGCATGATGGTGGTGAAATGTTTATTATCTGACAGTGGTTATTCCCACAATTCCACAGGCATGATGGTGGTGAAATGTTTATTATCTGACAGTGGTTATTCCCACAATTCCACAGCCATGATAGTGGTGAAATGTTTATTATCTGACAGTGGTTATTCCCACAATTCCACAGGCATGATGGTGGTGAAATGTTTATTATCTGACAGTGGTTATTCCCACAATTCCACAGGCATGATGGTGGTGAAATGTTTATTATCTGACAGTGGTTATTCCCACAATTCCACAGGCATGATGGTGGTGAAATGTTTATTATCTGACAGTGGTTATTCCCACAATTCCACAGGCATGATGGTGGTGAAATGTTTATTATCTGACAGTGGTTATTCCCACAATTCCACAGGCATGATGGTGGTGAAATGTTTATTATCTGACAGTGGTTATTCCCACAATTCCACAGGCATGATGGTGGTGAAATGTTTCCACGCCTGTCGGGACAGCGGCACCAAGGGAGGCCACTACCACTGTCCTGTGTGCGGCACCACATTGCTGAAGAGAAACGCCTTCACCAACCATTTGCTGTCCCACGCTGCCAAACAGGTCAGCCTTTAACCCCTTCCCTGCCAAACAGGTCAGCCTTTAACCCCTTCTCTGCCAAACAGGTCAGCCTTTAACCCCTTCTCTGCCAAACAGGTCGGCTTAAACAGGTCAGCCTTTAAACCCTTCCCTGCCAAACAGGTCAGCCTTTAACCCCTTCCCTGCCAAACAGGTCAGCCTTTAACCCCTTCTCTGCCAAACAGGTCAGCCTTTAACCCCTTCTCTGCCAAACAGGTCGGCTTAAACAGGTCAGCCTTTAAACCCTGCCCTGCCAAACAGGTCAGCCTTTAACCCCTTCTCTGCCAAACAGGTCAGCCTTTAACCCCTTCCCTGCCAAACAGGTCAGCCTTTAACCCCTTCCCTGCCAAACAGGTCAGCCTTTAACCCCTTCCCTGCCAAACAGGTCAGCCTTTAACCCCTTCCCTGCCAAACAGGTCAGCCTTTGACCCCTCCCATGCCAAACAGGTCAGCCTTTGACCCCTTCCCTGCCAAACAGGTCAGCCTTTGACCCCTTCCAAATGCCAAACAGGTCAGCCTTTGACCCCTTCCCTGCCAAACAGGTCAGCCTTTAACCCCTTCTCTGCCAAACAGGTCAGCCTTTGACCCCTTCTCTGCCAAACAGGTCAGCCTTTAACCCCTTCTCTGCCAAACAGGTCAGCCTTTAACCCCTTCTCTGCCAAACAGGTCAGCCTTTGACCCCTTCTCTGCCAAACAGGTCAGCCTTTAACCCCTTCTCTGCCAAACAGGTCAGCCTTTAACCCCTTCTCTGCCAAACAGGTCAGCCTTTAACCCCTTCTCTGCCAAACAGGTCAGCCTTTAACCCCTTCTCTGCCAAACAGGTCAGCCTTTAACCCCTTCTCTGCCAAACAGGTCAGCCTTTAACCCCTTCCCTGCCAAACAGGTCAGCCTTTGACCCCTTCCCTGCCAAACAGGTCAGCCTTTAACCCCTTCCCTGCCAAACAGGTCAGCCTTTAACCCCTTCTCAGCCAAACAGGTCAGCCTTTAACCCCTTCCCTGCCAAACAGGTCAGTCTTTGACCCCTTCCCTGCCAAACAGATCAGCCTTTAACCCCTTGTCTGCCAAACACTGAAACAGGTCAGCCTTATGGTCCGAAAAACACAATAAAGTATACAATTCTCAATATGGTTTCAGGGACTGAGCAGCAGTGTGGTGCAAGCCCCTGACTCCAAGAAGCCTGCTGTGGTGTACTATGATGGTAAGGGGACAGTTTACCTTCTGTGGTATATATAATATGTTAGGGTTAGGTTAGAAGCCTGCAATGGTGCATATGAAGGTAAGGGGACAGTTTACCTTCTGTGGTATATATAATATGTTAGGGTTAGGTTAGAAGCCTGCAATGGTGCATATGATGGTAAGGGGACAGTTTACCTTCTGTAGTATATATAATATGTTAGGTTGGAAGCCTGCAGTGGTGCATATGAAGGTAAGGGGACAGTTTACCTTCTGTGGTATATATAATATGTTAGGTTGGAAGCCTGCAGTGGTGCATATGATGGTAAGGGGACAGTTTACCTTCTGTGGTATATATAATATGTTAGGGTTAGGTTAGAAGCCTGCAGTGGTGTATATGATGGTAAGGGGACAGTTTACCTTCTGTGGTATATATAATATGTTAGGGTTAGGTTAGAAGCCTGCAATGGTGTATATGATGGTAAGGGGACAGTTTACCTTCTGTGGTATATATAATATGTTAGGGTTAGGTTAGAAGCCTGCAGTGGTGTATATGATGGTAAGGGGACAGTTTACCTTCTGTGGTATATATAATATGTTAGGGTTAGGTTAGAAGCCTGCAGTGGTGTATATGATGGTAAGGGGACAGTTTACCTTCTGTTGTATATATAATATGTTAGGTTGGAAGCCTGCAGTGGTGCATATGAAGGTAAGGGGACAGTTTACCTTCTGTAGTATAAATAATATGTTAGGTTGGAAGCCTGCAGTGGTGTATATGATGGTAAGGGGACAGTTTACCTTCTGTAGTATATATAATATGTTAGGTTGGAAGCTTGCTGTGGTGTATATGATGGTAAGGGGACAGTTGACCTTCTGTAGTATATATGATATGTTAGGTTGGAAGCCTGCAGTGGTGTATATGATGGTAAGGGGACAGTTTACCTTCTGTAGTATATATAATATGTTAGGTTGGAAGCTTGCTGTGGTGTATATGATGGTAAGGGGACAGTTTGCCTTCTGTAGTATATATAATATGTTAGGTTGGAAGCCTGCAGTGGTGCATATGATGGTAAGGGGACAGTTTACCTTCTGTTGTATGATATGTTAGGTTGGAAGCCTGCAGTGGTGTATATGATGGTAAGGGGACAGTTGACCTTCTGTAGTATATATATGTTAGGTTGGAAGCTTGCTGTGGTGTATATGATGGTAAGGGGACAGTTGACCTTCTGTAGTATATATGATATGTTAGGTTGGAAGCCTGCAGTGGTGTATATGATGGTAAGGGGACAGTTTACCTTCTGTAGTATATATAATATGTTAGGTTGGAAGCTTGCTGTGGTGTATATGATGGTAAGGGGACAGTTTACCTTCTTTAGTATATATAATATGTTAGGTTGGAAGCTTGCTGTGGTGTATATGATGGTAAGGGGACAGTTGACCTTCTCATCGGTCTGTTCATGCACATGGATATATTGGCCAAAATGAGCTTTTCTATGACATTGTTTGTGTTGTTAAGTGATTGTTTTGGCAGAAGTTAAAGTCATGGGGCAGGGAGGGTGGGAGGTAGGTAATATGTATTGTTGTACTGTCATGAACATTGTTATCGGAAATGCCACAGCACAGAGACAGCCCTTCTTAAAATTGTTAACGACCTTCTTTTAGGTTTTGATGACAACAAAGTTTCTCTCTTAGCTTTGCTTGACCTCAGTGCCGCTTTCGACACTATTGATCATACCATTCTTATTCGCCGACTCAAACATTCTTTTGGCATTCATGATCTTGCTCTTTCCTGGTTTGATAGCTACTTGACTAATCGTAAGCAGACAGTTTGTGTTAGTGGCAGATACTCTGAGCCGTCCCCCCTTTTGTATGGTGTCCCACAGGGTTCTGTTCTGGGACCCATTCTTTTTGTGCTCTATGCTGCTCCTGTGTCCGATGTTATCAGTCAACATGCCTTGTCTCATGAGAGTTTTGCGGACGATACAGAAGTATATCAGTCGGCCACTCTTGCTGAAGTCGATGGGCTGGTATCGCGGACACAGGAGTGCATACTTGACCTTAAAATCTGGATGACCCACAACAAGCTGCAACTTAATGAAGAAAAAACTGAAATTATGTTAGCATGCCCAAAGAAAATGCTCAATCTTTCTACCCTTCCAGGCTCTGTCACAATCAACAACAACACTATCTCCTTCTCCTCATCTGTCCGCAGTCTTGGTGTCACTTTGGATCAAAGTCTCTCCCTTCAGCAGCATGTGTCTAATATCTGCAGATCTGCCTATTTTGAGCTTCGTAAGATTAGTTCTGTTCGTCACTATCTCTCCACTGATGCCACAAAAATCTTGGTCTGTGCATTTGTCCTCTCGAGAATAGATTATTGCAACTCTCTTCTTGCTGGCCTTCCAAACTACCTTCTGAACAAACTCCAAAGAATCCAAAATAATGCTGCACGACTAATCCTTAAGTCCTCCAAGTTTGAACATGTTTCTCCCCTTCTGCACTCTCTGCACTGGTTGCCAATCTCCAGCAGGATCAACTACAAGCTTTCTGCTCTTACCTTTGCTGTCATTTCTGGCTCTGCTCCTACTTACCTGTCTGATCTACTTCATACTTACATTCCATCTCGTCAGCTTCGTTCTTCTTCTGATTCTCGTATTCTACAGCCTCCCTCAATTAAAACGAAAACTTATGGCGAGAGATCCTTTTCTTTTCAGGCCCCAGCTACTTGGAACAAACTCCCTCTGTCTCTCAGACATTCCAACTCCCTGTCAGTTTTCAAAACCAACCTGAAAACTCATCTATTCTCTGAACACTACTGTCCACCATGATCGGATTGTGAGAATGAAAGCGTGTGTGGATGATGAATGGCATGGGAAAGTTGGGAGACAGAAAGTGTGTGTGTGCATGCGCGCGCTGGCATGTGCTTATGCACGTGTGTGGGGATGTGTGTGTGTTTGTGTCTGTGTGTATGTGTGTTGTGCGTGCGTGTGTATGTGTGTGTGTACTGTGTGTGTGTGTGCGTGCGCGTGTAAATGATATGCTGTGTTCGTCAGTGTGTGTGCTTGTGTGCGTGCAGGCATGGGTATTGATGTGATTTGATTAAATGTATTTTTTTTTTTTTTTTTTTTTTTTTTTTTTTTTTGTAAAGCGCCATGAGCAGCTAGCCTGGAATGTGCGCTATATAAGTTTTCTTCATTATTATTATTGTGGTACAGGTATTTTACTTTGTCATTATCTTTGACACATTGTTGTACTGTCATGAACATTGTTATTGTGGTACAGGTATTTTACTTTATGTCAGTATCTGTGACTCGTTGTTGTACTGTCATGAACATTGTCATTGTGGTACACGTATTTTACTTTATGTCAGTATCTGTGACACGTTGTACTGTCATGAACATTGTCATTGTGGTACAGGTATTTTACTTTGTCATTATCTTTGACACATTGTTGTACTGTCATGAACAGTATCATTGTGGTACAGGTATTTTACTTTATGTCAGTATCTGTGACACATTGTTGTACTGTCATGACATCATTCTGGTACAGGTATTTTACTTTATGTCATTATCTTTGACACGTTGTTGTACTGTCATGACATCATTGTGGTACAGGTATTTTACTTTATGTCAGTATCTGTGACACATTGTTGTACTGTCATGACATCATTGGGGTACAGGTATTTTACTTTATGTCAGTATCTTTGACACGTTGTTGTACTGTCATGACATCATTGTGGTGCAGGTATTGTACTTTATGTCAGTATCTTTGACACATTGTTGTACTGTCATGACATCATTGTGGTGCAGGTATTGTACTTTATGTCAGTATCTTTGACACGTTGTTGTACTGTCATGACATCATTGTGGTTCAGGTATTTTACTTTATGTCAGTATCTGTGACACGTTGTTGTACTGTCATGAACATTATCATTGTGGTTCAGGTATTTTACTTTATGTCAGTATATGTGACTTGTACTGTCATGAACATTGTCATTGTGGTACAGGTATTTTACTTTATGTCAGTATCTGTGACTTGTACTGTCATGAACATTGTCATTGTGGTTCAGGTATTTTACTTTATGTCAGTATCTGTGACACGTTGTACTGTCATGACATCATTGTGGTTCAGGTATTTTACTTTATGTCAGTATCTGTGACACGTTGTACTGTCATGACATCATTGTGGTTCAGGTATTGTACTTTATGTCAGTATCTGTGACACGTTGTACTGTCATGACATCATTGTGGTTCAGGTATTGTACTTTATGTCAGTATCTGTGACACGTACTGTCATGACATCATTGTGGTTCAGGTATTTTACTTTATGTCAGTATCTGTGACACGTTGTACTGTCATGACATCATTGTGGTTCAGGTATTTTACTTTATGTCAGTATCTGTGACACATTGTTGTACTGTCATGACATCATTGTGGTACAGGTATTTTACTTTATGTCATTATCTTTGACACGTTGTTGTACTGTCATGACATCATTGTGGTTCAGGTATTTTACTTTATGTCAGTATCTTTGACACGTTGTACTGTCATGACATCATTGTGGTACAGGTATTTTAGTTTATGTCATTTGTCTTTGACACGTTGTTGTACTGTCATGACATCATTGTGGTTCAGGTATTTTACTTTATGTCAGTATCTGTGACACGTTGTTGTACTGTCATGAACATTGTCATTGTGGTTCAGTTATTTTACTTTATGTCAGTATCTGTGACACGTTGTTGTACTGTCATGACATCATTGTGGTTCAGGTATTTTACTTTATGTCAGTATCTGTGACACGTTGTTGTACTGTCATGAACAGTATCATTATGGTACAGGTATTTTACTTTATGTCAGTATATGTGACTTGTACTGTCATGAACATTGTCATTGTGGTTCAGGTATTTTACTTTATGTCAGTATCTGTGACACGTTGTACTGTCATGAACAGTATCATTATGGTACAGGTATTTTACTTTATGTCAGTATCTGTGACACATTGTACTGTCATGAACATTGTCATTGTGGTTCAGGTATTTTACTTTATGTCATTGTCTTTGACACATTGTACTGTCATGACATCATTGTGGTACAGGTATTTTACTTTATGTCATTATCTTTGACACGTTGTACTGTCATGACATCATTGTGGTACAGGTATTTTACTTTATGTCAGTATCTTTGACACATTGTACTGTCATGAACATTGTCATTGTGGTTCAGGTATTTTACTTTATGTCAGTATCTTTGACACGTTGTACTGTCATGACATCATTGTGGTACAGGTATTTTACTTTATGTCAGTATCTTTGACACATTGTACTGTCATGAACATTGTCATTGTGGTTCAGGTATTTTACTTTATGTCAGTATCTTTGACACGTTGTACTGTCATGACATCATTGTGGTACAGGTATTTTACTTTATGTCAGTATCTGTGACACATTGTACTGTCATGACATCATTGTGGTTCAGGTATTTTACTTTATGTCAGTATCTGTGACACATTGTACTGTCATGACATCATTGTGGTACAGGTATTTTACTTTATGTCAGTATCTTTGACACGTTGTACTGTCATGAACATTGTCATTGTGGTTCAGGTATTTTACTTTATGTCAGTATCTTTGACACGTTGTACTGTCATGACATCATTGTGGTACAGGTATTTTACTTTATGTCAGTATCTGTGACACATTGTACTGTCATGACATCATTGTGGTACAGGTATTTTACTTTATGTCAGTATCTGTGACACATTGTTGTACTGTCATGACATCATTGGGGTACAGGTATTTTACTTTATGTCAGTATCTTTGACACGTTGTACTGTCATGACATCATTGTGGTTCAGGTATTTTACTTTATGTCATTATCTTTGACACGTTGTACTGTCATGACATCATTGTGGTTCAGGTATTTTACTTTATGTCATTATCTTTGACACGTTGTACTGTCATGACATCATTGTGGTACAGGTATTTTACTTTATGTCAGTATCTGTGACACATTGTACTGTCATGACATCATTGTGGTACAGGTATTTTACTTTATGTCAGTATCTGTGACACATTGTACTGTCATGACATCATTGTGGTACAGGTATTTTACTTTATGTCATTATCTTTGACACATTGTTGTACTGTCATGACGTCATTGTGGTACAGGTATTTTACCATGTATAAGTATCTTTGCTGTTTTGCTGTTTTAAGAAACGTTTTGGCAACCAGTGATTCATAAACAATCAAAGTGAGTTTTGTGTTTCATCTTTTAAAATAATTATTTTTCTGATTGTTTGGTCCCTCTCTGTGTCTAAACCACACACAGACCACAAAATTAACTTTTGTTTGGAAGCCGGAAGAAGGCAAAAGGTGCCGTCAATGTTCAAGACTATGATGTGAGTTCGTTCATTTGATGTAATTAGTCCCTCTCTGGAAAAAATGTGTTCAAGTTTGATTGTAATTCATTGTTAATCAAAGTGGGTTTTGGGTTTCAGTTTGTCATCAGGAAACATTGTCATTACTTTCTTTTTTCTGTTCCTCTCTGTGTGCAAACCACACCCAGACCACCAGATAGCCCTTTGCCATGCTCACTGCACCAACTACTCTAAATCAAACGCAACAACAACCCTGGCCGAGCCTCACTTCCATTGCCCGTTGTGTCGACGAAGTTGCGCACAGTTGTCTGCCCTGACAGCCCACGTGTGGCGCTGCGAGAAGCGGGCCAGCTCATTGGTCGACAAGGTTGACACGGCAACAGGGTACAGTCTGAATGTGCCCAAGCTGTTCTCACCAGAAATGGTTCAGGACATGCCGCACTTCAAAGAACTGACGCAGTATAAGGTTAGTGTCATGACATGCCGCACTTCAAAGAACTGACGCAGTATAAGGTTAGTGTCATGACATGCCACACTTCAAAGAACTGACGCAGTATAAGGTTAGTGTCATGACATGCCACACTTCAAAGAACTGACGCAGTATAAGGTTAGTGTCATGACATGCCACACTTCAAAGAACTGACGCAGTATAAGGTTAGTGTCATGACATGCCACACTTCAAAGAACTGACGCAGTATAAGGTTAGTGTCATGACATGCCACACTTCAAAGAACTGACGCAGTATAAGGTTAGTGTCATGACATGCCACACATCAAAGAACTGACGCAGTATAAGGTTAGTGTCATGACATGCCGCACTTCAAAGAACTGACGCAGTATAAGGTTAGTGTCATGACATGCCGCACTTCAAAGAACTGACGCAGTATAAGGTTAGTGTCATGACATGCCACACATCAAAGAACTGATGCAGTATAAGGTTAGTGTCATGACATGCCGCACATCAAAGAACTGACGCAGTATAAGGTTAGTGTCATGACATGCCGCACATCAAAGAACTGACGCAGTATAAGGTTAGTGTCATGACATGCCACACATCAAAGAACTGACGCAGTATAAGGTTAGTGTCATGACATGCCACACATCAAAGAACTGACGCAGTATAAGGTTAGTGTCATGACATGCCACACATCAAAGAACTGACGCAGTATAAGGTTAGTGTCATGACATGCCACACTTCAAAGAACTGACGCAGTATAAGGTTAGTGTCATGACATGCCACACATCAAAGAACTGACGCAGTATAAGGTTAGTGTCATGACATGCCACACTTCAAAGAACTGACGCAGTATAAGGTTAGTGTCATGACATGCCACACATCAAAGAACTGACGCAGTATAAGGTTAGTGTCATGACATGCCACACTTCAAAGAACTGACGCAGTATAAGGTTAGTGTCATGACATGCCACACTTCAAAGAACTGACGCAGTATAAGGTTAGTGTCATGACATGCCGCACTTCAAAGAACTGACGCAGTATAAGGTTAGTGTCATGACATGTCACACATCAAAGAACTGACGCAGTATAAGGTTAGTGTCATGACATGCCGCACTTCAAAGAACTGACGCAGTATAAGGTTAGTGTCATGACATGCCACACATCAAAGAACTGACGCAGTATAAGGTTAGTGTCATGACATGCCACACATCAAAGAACTGATGCAGTATAAGGTTAGTGTCATGACATGTCACACATCATAGAACTAATGCAGTATAAGGTTAGTGTCATGACATGCCACACATCATAGAACTGATGCAGTATAAGGTTAGTGTCATGACATGTCACACATCATAGAACTAATGCAGTTTAAGGTTAGTGTCATGACATGCCACACATCAAAGAACTGATGCAGAAGGAAAAAAAAAGATAAAAAAGAAAAGAAAAAGAACTGACGCAGTATAAGGTTAGTGTCATGACATGTCACACATCAAAGAACTGATGCAGTATAAGGTTAGTGTCATGACATGCCACACATCAAAGAACTGACGCAGTATAAGGTTAGTGTCATGACATGCCACACATCAAAGAACTGACGCAGTATAAGGTTAGTGTCAGGACATGCCGCACTTCAAAGAACTGACGCAGTATAATGTTAGTGTCATGACAAGGTTAGTGTCATGACATGTCGCACATCAAAGAACTGATGCAGTATAAGGTTAGTGTCAGGACATGGCGCACCTCAAAGAACTGATGCAGAAAAAAAAGAAAAAAAAAAGAACTGATGCAGTATAAGGCTAGTGTCATGACATGCCGCACTTCAAAGAACTGACGCAGTATAACGTTTGTGTCATGACATGCCACACTTCAAAGAACTGACGCAATATAAGGTTAGTGTCATGACATGTCACACATCACATAACTGACGCAGTATAAGGCTAGTGTCATGACATGCTGCACATCAAAGAACTGATGCAGTATAAGGTTAGTGTCAGGACATGCCACACTTAAGAAAACTGACGCAGTATAAGGTTAGTGTCATGACATGCCGCACATCAAAGAACTGACGCAGTATAAGGTTAGTGTCATGACATAAGGTTAGTGTCATGACATGTCGTACTTCAAAGAACTGATGCAGTATAAGGCTAGTGTCATGACATGCCGCACATCAAGGAACTGACGCAGTATAAGGTTAGTGTCAGGACATGCCACACTTCAAAGAACTGACGCAGTATAAGATTAGTGTCCTGACATGCCGTACTTCAAAGAACTGACGCAGTATAAGGTTAGTGTCATGACATGCCACACATCAAAGAACTGATGCAGTATAGGGTTAGTGTCATGACATGCCGCTCTTCAAAGAACTGACGCAGTATAAGGTTAGTGTCATGACATGCCACACATCAAAGAACTGACGCAGTATAAGGTTAGTGTCATCACATGCCACACATCAAAGAACTGACACAGTATAAGGTTAGTGTCATGACATGCCGCACATCAAAAAAACTGACACAGTATAAGGTTAGTGTCATGACAGACATGCCACACATCAAATAACTGACGCAGTGTAAGGTTAGTGTGAAGTCATGCTGCACATCAAAGAACTAACGCAGTATAAGGTTAGTGTCATGCCACACATCAAAGAACTAACGCAGTATAAGGTTAGTGTCATGACACACATCAAAGAACTGACACAGTATAACGTTAGTGTCATGACATGCCACACATCAAAGAACTGTCGCTGTATAAGGTTAGTGTCATGACATGCCACACATCAAAGAACTGACGCAGTATAAGGTTAGTGTCAGGACATGCCACACATCAAAGAACTGACGCAGTATAAGGTTAGTGTCATGACATGCCACACATCAAAGAACTGACGCAGTATAAGGTTAGTGTCATGACATGCCACACATCAAAGAACTGACGCAGTATAAGGTTAGTGTCATGACATGCCGCACTTCAAAGAACTGACGCAGTATAAGGTTAGTGTCAGGACATGCCGCACTTCAAAGAACTGACGCAGGTTAGTGTCATGACATAAGGTTAGTGTCATGACATGTCACACTTCAAAGAACTG
>CM065686.1:64232066-64307066 GCA_017654935.2 Phymorhynchus buccinoides | reverse complement strand
ACATGCCACACATCAAAGAACTGTTGCAGTATAAGGTTAGTGTCATGATATGCCACGCATCAAAGAACTGACGCAGTATAAGGTTAGTGTTATGACATGCCACACATCAAAGAACTAACGCAGTATAAGGTTAGTGTCATGACACACATCAAAGAACTGACGCAGTATAAGGTTAGTGTCATGACATGCCACACATCAAAGAACTGACGCAGTATAAGGTTAGTGTCATGACATGCCACGCATCAAAGAACTGACGCAGTATAAGGTTAGTGTTATGACATGCCACACATCAAAGAACTGACGCAGTATAAGGTTAGTGTCATGACATGCCACACATCAAAGAACTGACGCAGTATAAGGTTAGTGTTATGACATGCCACACATCAAAGAACTGACGCAATATAAGGTTAGTGTTATGACATGCCACACATCAAAGAACTGACGCACTATAAGGTTAGTGTCATGACATGCCACACATCAAAGAACTAACGCAGTATAAGGTTAGTGTCATGCCACACATCAAAGAACTGACGCAGTATGAGGTTAGTGTCATGACACACATCAAAGAACTGACGCAGTATAAGGTTAGTGTCATGACATGCCACACATCAAAGAACTGTCGCAGTATAAGGTTAGTGTCATGACATGCCACACATAAAAGAACTGACGCAGTATAAGGTTAGTGTTATGACATGCCACACATCAAAGAACTGACGCAGTATAAGGTTAGTGTTATGACATGCCACACATCAAAGAACTGACGCAGTATAAGGTTAGTGTTATGACATGCCACACATCAAAGAACTGACGCAGTATAAGGTTAGTGTCATGACCTCTGTTCAAAGCACCTGTTTAACATTCAGCATGCTGTACATCAGTCGACCGGTGTTCAAAGCACCTGTTTAACATTCACCATGCTGTACATCAGTCGACCGGTGTTCAAAGCACCTGTTTAACATTCACCATGCTGTACATCAGTCGACCGGTGTTCAAAGCACCTGTTTAACATTCACCATGCTGTACATCAGTCGACCGGTGTTCAAAGCACCTGTTTAACATTCACCATGCTGTACATCAGTCGACCTGTGTTCAAAGCACCTGTTTAACATTCACCATGCTGTACATCAGTCGACCGGTGTTCAAAGCACCTGTTTAACATTCACCATGCTGTACATCAGTCGACCCGTGTTCAAAGCACCTGTTTAACATTCAGCATGCTGTACATCAGTCGACCGGTGTTCAAAGCACCTGTTTAACATTCACCATGCTGTACATCAGTCGACCCGTGTTCAAAGCACCTGTTTAACATTCAGCATGCTGTACATCAGTCGACCGGTGTTCAAAGCACCTGTTTAACATTCACCATGCTGTACATCAGTCGACCGGTGTTCAAAGCACCTGTTTAACATTCACCATGCTGTACATCAGTCGACCTGTGTTCAAAGCACCTGTTTAACATTCACCATGCTGTACATCAGTCGACCGGTGTTCAAAGCACCTGTTTAACATTCACCATGCTGTACATCAGTCGACCTGTGTTCAAAGCACCTGTTTAACATTCACCATGCTGTACATCAGTCGACCCGTGTTCAAAGCACCTGTTTAACATTCACCATGCTGTACATCAGTCGACCGGTGTTCAAAGCACCTGTTTAACATTCACCATGCTGTACATCAGTCGACCGGTGTTCAAAGCACCTGTTTAACATTCACCATGCTGTACATCAGTCGACTCGTCCATTGTGCGTAATTATATTATTCAATGTTTTCTTCAACGGCACCCGTCCATAATTATATTATTATTCAATGTTTTCTCCAGTGGCATCCGTCCATAATTATTATATTATTCAATGTTTTCTTCAATGGCATCCGTCCATAATTATGATATTATTCAATGTTTTCTCCAGTGGCATCCGTCCATAATTATTATATTATTCAATGTTTTCTCCAATGGCATCCGTCCATAATTATCATATTATTCAATGTTTTCTCCAATGGCATCCGTCCATAATTATCATATTATTCAATGTTTTCTCCAGTGACACCCCTGTCCATAATTATCATATTATTCAATGTTTTCTCCAGTGACACCCGACTGTCCATAATTATCATATTATTCAATGTTTTCTCCAGTGGCATCCGTCCATAATTATTATATTATTCAATGTTTTCTCCAATGGCATCCGTCCATAATTATTATATTATTCAATGTTTTCTCCAATGGCATCCGTCCATAATTATCATATTATTCAATGTTTTTTCCAATGCCATCCGTCCATAATTATATTATTCAATGTTTTCTCCAGTGACACCCGTCCATAATTATCATATTATTCAATGTTTTCTCCAGTGACACCTGACTGTCCATAATTATCATATTATTCAATGTTTTCTTCAATGGCATCCGTCCATAATTATCATATTATTCAATGTTTTCTCCAGTGACACCCGACTGTCCATAATTATCATATTATTCAATGTTTTCTCCAGTGACACCCGTCCATAATTATCATATTCAATGTTTTCTTCAGTGACACCCGACTGTCCATAATTATCATATTATTCAATGTTTTCTCCAGTGACAGCCGACTGTCCATAATTATCATATTATTCAATGTTTTCTCCAGTGACGCCCGACTGTCCATAATTATATTATTATTCAATGTTTTCTCCAGTGACACCCGTCCATAATTATCATATTATTCAATGTTTTCTCCAGTGACACCCGACTGTCCATAATTATCATATTATTCAATGTTTTCTCAAATGGCATCCGTCCATAATTATCATATTATTCAATGTTTTGTCCAATGGCATCCGTCCATAATTATCATATTTGTCAATGTTTTCTCCAGTGACACCCGACTGTCCATAATTATCATATTATTCAATGTTTTCTCCAATGGCATCCGTCCATAATTATCATATTATTCAATGTTTTCTCCAATGGCATCAGTCCATAATTATCATATTATTCAATGTTTTCTCCAGTGACACCCGACTGTCCATAATTATCATATTATTCAATGTTTTCTCCAGTGACACCCGACTGTCCATAATTATCATATTATTCAATGTTTTCTCCAGTGACACCCGTCCATAATTATCATATTATTCAATGTTTTCTCCAGTGACACCCGACTGTCCATAATTATCATATTATTCAATGTTTTCTCCAATGGCATCTGTCCATAATTATCATATTATTCAATGTTTTCTCCAATGGCATCCGTCCATAATTATCATATTATTCAATGTTTTCTCCAGTGGCACCCGACTGTCCATAATTATCATATTATTCAATGTTTTCTCCAATGGCATCCGTCCATAATTATCATATTATTTAATGTTTTATCCAATGACACCCGACTGTCTATAATTATCATATTATTCAATGTTTTCTCCAGTGACACCCGACTGTCCATAATTATCATATTATTCAATGTTTTCTCCAATGACACCCCTGTCCATAATTATCATATTATTCAATGTTTTCTCCAATGACACCCGACTGTCCATAATTATCATATTATTCAATGTTTTCTCCAGTGACACCTGACTGTCCATAATTATCATATTATTCAATGTTTTCTCCAGTGGCACCTGACTGTCCATAATTATCATATTGTTCAATGTTTTCTCCAATGGCACCTGTCCATAATTATGGACAGTCCTTTACAAGGTCACTTAAAGGTCACTTAGTGTCCAACGTAGTACTTTACAAGGTCACTTAGTGTCCATAGTACTTTACAAGGTCACTTAGTGTCCAACGTAGTACTTTACAAGGTCACCCCCTCCAACGTAGTATTCTACAGGTCACTTAGTGTCCAACGTAGTACTTTAGAAGGTCACTTAGTGTTTTACGTAGTACTTTGCAAGGTCACTTAGTGTACAACATAGTACTTTACAAGATCACTTAGTGCTTTACAAGGTCAATTAGTGTGCAACCTAGTATTTTACAAAGTCACTTAGTGTGCATCATAGTATGTTTTACATAATACTTTACAAGGTCACTTAGTGTTTTACATCTGTACTTTACAATGTCACTCCCATAGTGTTTTGCAATATTACTTTACAAGGTCACTTAGTAGTTTTACATAGTACTTTACAAGGTCACTTTGTGTGCAGCACAGTACTTTACAAGGTCACTTAGTGTTTTACACAGTACTTTACAATGTCACTTGGTGTCCATAATTACATAGTATTCTTCTACAAGGTCACTTAGCATATTATTTAGTGCTTTACAAGGTCACTTAGTGTGCAACATAGTGCTAGTTTGCAACACCCGAGTGCTTTACAAGGTCACTTAATGTGCAACACAATGCTTTACAAGGTCACTTAGTGTGCAACATAGTGCTTTACAATGTCACTTAGTGTTTTACATAATACTTTACAAGGTCACTCAGTGTTTTACATAATACTTTACAAGGTCACTTAGTGTTTTACATAGTACTTTACAAGGTCACTTAGTGTTTTACATAGTAATTTACATTGTCACTTAGTGTTTTACATAATACTTTACAAGGTCACTCAGTGTTTTACATAATACTTTACAAGGTCACTTAGTGTTTTACATAGTACTTTACAATGTCACTTAGTGTTTTACATAATACTTTACAAGGTCACTTAGTATTTTACATTGTACTTTACAATGTCATTTAGTGTTTTACATAGTATTTTACATTGTCACTTAGTGTTGCAACATAGTGCTTTACAATGTCACTTAGTGTTTTACGCAGTACTTTAGAAGGTCACTTGGTGTTTTACATAGTACTTTACAATGTCACTCAGTGTTTTACATAGTACTTTACAAGGTCACTTAGTGTTTTACATAGTACTTTTCAAATGGTCACTTAGTGTTTTACATAATACGATTACATGTTCACTTTAGTGTTTTAACACAGTACTTTGGGGGGGGGGGGAGGGGGGGGGGGGGGGGGGGGGGGGGGGGGGGGTGGGGGGGGGGGGGGTGGGGGGGGGGGGGGGGGGGGGTTGGGGAACAGTTCTTTACCTCTTAACTTGTTCATAAACAGACAATGCAACACATAACTTGACTGTAACTCTTTACTGACTGTTCTGAAACACAATGCAACCACATGCACTTTCTCGACTCTAAAAACTGTGTGCATAAACAGACAATGCAACACATCCACTTTCTTTACTCTTTACTGTTTATAAACAAGCAATGCAACGCCTCACTTTCTATACTCTTTAACTGTTCACAAACATGACAATGCAACGCTTCGTGTGTGTCGTACTCTATACCTCTTTCATAAACGGACAATGCAACACATCACTTCCTCTAATATTTAACTCTTTCATTCAACAGGACCAATGCAACACATCAACTTCCTGTAGCCTTTACTGTTCATGACACAGACAATGCAACACATCACTTTCTGTACTCTTCACTCATTATAAATAGATAATGCAACACATCACTTTCTGTACTCTTTACTGTTCATAAACAGACATTGCACACACATCACTTTCTGTACTCTTAACTGTTCATAGGGGGAGGCAGACATGGCGCGGCGTGGTCACGGTTTCGCTACTCTTTACTGTTTATAAACAGGTAAATGTAACACATCACTTTCTGATCAACAGCTAATACTGTTCATAAACAGAACAATGCAACACAGCACTTTCTGTACTCTTAACTGTTGCATAAACTGTACAATGCAACACAACACTGTTATCTCTACTCTTTGTACATTGTGTATCAACCCACACTGCCCACACATCACTTTTCACTGTAGCGTCGTTACCTGTTCATCAACAAACAATGGGCGTCGCCATCACTTGTCCTGTACGCGTGTAGGCTGGTTAGAAACCAGACAATGCAACAAATCACTTTCTGTACTCTTTACTGTTTATAAACAGAACAATATGCACCACATCACTTCCTGTACTCTTAACTGTTCATGTACAGACAATGCAACACATCACTTCTCTACTCTTTATACTCTTTATAAACAGACAATGCACACATCACTTTCTCTACTCTTTACTGTTCATAAACAGACAATGCAACACATCACTTTCTCTACTCTTTACTCTTTATAAACAGACAATGCAACACATCACTTTCTCTACTCTTTACTATTTATAAACAGACAATGCAACACATCACTTTCTCTACTCTTTACTATTTATAAACAGACAATGCAACACATCACTTTCTCTACTCTTTACTGTTTATAAACAGACAATGCAACACATCACTTTCTCTACTCTTTACTGTTCATAAACAGACAATGCAACACATCACTTTCTCTACTCTTTACTATTCATAAACAGACAATGCAACACATCACTTTCTGTACTCTTTACTGTTTATAAACAGACAATGCAACACATCACTTTCTCTACACTTTACTCTTTATAAACAGACAATGCAACACATCACTTTCTGTACTCTTTACTATTTATAAACAGACAATGCAACACATCACTTCCTGTACTCTTTACTGTTTATAAACAGACAATGCAACACATCACTTTCTCTACACTTTACTCTTTATAAACAGACAATGCAACACATCACTTTCTCTACTCTTTACTATTTATAAACAGACAATGCAACCACATCACTTTCTCTACTCTTTACTGTTTATAAACAGACAATGCAACACATCACTTCCTGTACTCTTTACTGTTCATAAACAGACAATGCAACACATCACTTCCTGTACTCTTTACTATTTATAAACAGACAATGCAACACATCACTTTCTCTACTCTTTACTCTTTATAAACAGACAATGCAACACATCACTTTCTCTACTCTTTACTCTTTATAAACAGACAATGCAACACATCACTTTCTCTACTCTTTACTCTTTATAAACAGACAATGCAACACATCACTTTCTCTACTCTTTACTGTTTATAAACAGACAATGCAACACATCACTTTCTCTACTCTTAACTGTTCATAAACAGACAATGCAACACATCACTTTCTCTACTCTTTATTGTTCATAAACAGACAATGCAACACATCACTTCCTGTACTCTTTACTGTTTATAAACAGACAATGCAACACATCACTTTCTCTACTCTTAACTGTTCATAAACAGACAATGCAACACATCACTTTCTCTACTCTTTACTGTTTATAAACAGACAATGCAACACATCACTTTCTCTACTCTTTACTGTTCATAAACAGACAATGCAACACATCACTTTCTGTACTCTTTACTCTTTATAAACAGACAATGCAACACATCACTTTCTCTACTCTTTACTGTTCATAAACAGACAATGCAACACATCACTTCCTGTACTCTTTACTGTTCATAAACAGACAATGCAACACATCACTTCCTGTACTCTTTACTATTTATAAACAGACAATGCAACACATCACTTTCTGTACTCTTTACTCTTTATAAACAGACAATGCAACACATCACTTTCTCTACTCTTTACTATTTATAAACAGACAATGCAACACATCACTTTCTCTACTCTTTACTGTTTATAAACAGACAATGCAACACATCACTTTCTGTACTCTTTACTATTTATAAACAGACAATGCAACACATCACTTTCTGTACTCTTTACTATTCATAAACAGACAATGCAACACATCACTTTCTCTACTCTTTACTGTTTATAAACAGACAATGCAACACATCACTTTCTCTACTGTTTACTATTAATTTTATAAACCGACAGTGCAACACATCACTTAATGTTTTTTTTTATAAATTGCTTTTCACTGTTTCTTTTTTTCTTTTTGTTTAGATGGATCTTTAATCATTCTGTTGTGTTTTATTCTTTTTTTACCTTCTTTCCCCCCCCCTTTTTTTTTTAACCCTTTCACCGCCAATGTCACATTTATGCACCACAATGGTTTAAAACCCATGTCACTAAAAGGCATCCAATCCAGACCTGTTATTCAAAGATCCTATTTTCTTATTTTTGGGAGGTAAGGATAGGCCTAATGTTATATATGTCACCGAGGAATTCGCAATATTGCAGAATATATTTTGTCTACCCATTTAAGTTTAATGGTATTTCTTGGCTGAAGAATGTCTGGCGGCTAAAGGGTTAATCTTTTTTTAAATCAAAGCTTAGTGTTTTGCATAGTACTTTTCAAGGTCATTTAGTGTTTTACATAGGTGACGCGTTCTCACAAATGGGGGCCAAATTACCAATGCTACAATGTTTTGATTTCTGTTAATTGAATAGCTTATTAAATAACCTTCAAATTGATATATGAACCAAGCTTGTAGAGTGAAAATTGTGGAAGTTATGGTAGTTTTAATCTGCTCGCTCTTGCTGCAGCCATTTTGAGAAAACGGCTTTTAAAGATAAAATATTTTCCCCTTAGTTTTTCCTTAGCAACTATGCAAGAATTCTTATGAAATCAACATTTTTTTTAAAGCAAAGCATTAAAACAAACAAACAAACAAGAGGCAAAGCCTGCAAGGCTCACGTCTGATTTTTATTACTATAGCAGGCATGGGAATTCCCATGACAATTCCCATGCCTGTATAGAGAGAATACTGTTATGTAGACACTTGTGCATCTGAAAACAGAATTAATTTTTATTTTACTGTGTAAATTTAAATTATTTCTATGCATTAAATTACCCCTACCCCTTTCTTTAAAATTTAATTATATGTATGTTTATATATGCGCATGTAACATAGTGGAGCCCTTTTTTTTTTTTTGGCAAACAATTAAAATTGAAAAGCATATTGACCAAGCTTTCAGAAAAACATAGTGACCAATCCCCCCCCCCCCCCCCCCCCTGCCGGGGTAAGGGGGGTCTACGGACACCTGTAGTAGGCCTACAGTCTTTGCCTGTAGGTCTAAGCCTCTTACTCTTAGAAAATTAATAATTGAAGTTGCGTGATTCGTAAGGCCATACTCCTGATCTGTTACTGTTTTAAACTGATTAGTCCGTCACCAAAGGTGATCGGACTATTGCCATGGGCTGGTTTGTATTTTTTTTCTTCCTTTTTTTTTTTCTTCTGTCTGTCCCAAGGATATCTCCCGAACCGCTTGACCGAATCGCGTCAAATTTTGTGTGAAGGTGTGCCTCCTTAATAGGAAGAGATCGGCGCAAACCATTTTGCCGTCTTGACCTTGACCTTGACGTACGACCTTGAAAACTGAAAATCTATTTTTTAGCCATATCTCGGGCACCAGTCAACATAGGATGTTGAAACTTGGTATGAAGGTGGTTTGGCTTATGCCCGTTCTGATGATGGCATACCGATCAAGGTCAAGGTCAAAAAGATCGCTGGAGCCTGAAAATCGGAGGGTCATTTTTTTCTCCTTCTGTCTGTCCCAAGGATATCTTTCGAACGGGTTGACCGAATCACGTCAAATTTTGTGTGCTGGTGTGTCACCATGAGAGGAAGGCATCCGCGCAAACCATTTTGCCGTCATGAGCTTGACCTTGGCGTACGACCTTGAAAACCGAAAAATCTTTCAGGGGCCATAACTCCCACACCGTTAGTGTTAGAGTCTTCAAATTTGGTATGAAGGTGGTTTGGCTTATGCCCGTTCTGATGGTGGCATACCGATCAAGGTCAAGGTCACGGTCCGGGAGATCGGTAGGCCTTGAAAGTGGTAGGGGTCTACACATTGGGTTTTAAGCCATATTTTCCACATTGGTACTTGACAGAAGTGCTTCAGATTGTGTGTGGTACTGTATACCCTAGAGAAGAAAACATCGGAGCATAAATTATCGCCATGCTAACCTTCACCTTGAAGTGTGACCTTGAAAACCGAAATTTCCTTCTTTGCGCTATATGTTTCTTCTTCAAGCTGTATCTCGTGAACTAGAAGACAGAATCCCTTCCAATTTTGTGTCAGGATGTGACACTCTACGGGGTGTCGCAAGTGCGTGGCATTGCTGGTGACGGACATGTCTGCCGCTCGGCGACGCCCTTGTTGTTCATGCGATGAAAACTTGTTCCACATCATCTACATTTCTGTAAGATATTTTATATTAGTCCTAATATTTTATTTTCGTTTCGTTAATTCCCCCCCCCCCCCCTCCTCTGCCACAAAGCAAAGGTCAAGGTCACAGCCAGCAAGCTCATCCATGTTTATTTTCCCCTGTACAGTCTTTGCACATGGTGATCAATCGTCTAGGCCTAACAAAGGATTCGTACGTCGAAGGCAGTGAAATCGACGAACCCTGGATTTTCCGTATATATGTTTTTTCAAGACTGAAATGAATGTGGGCTAAATGTTAAGTACGTCGTCTTGATTATGAGGTAAGGCGTGTTCTCTTATTCTCTAGGCCTAGGCCTTGTTGCCGGAAGTGCGGTAGGCTAAGTATTGCATGCGCAGAGATGATGTGCGAATGAACACGAACAACCGTTACTCAAAGGCGCAAATAAAACGAAACAACCAGGCCGTCAACGCACACACTCGGTACATCCATTTGTTACAGAAAATATAAGTTAACGACGTTAAAATGTACCTATTTGTACACACCTGAAGTCTTGTGTTTCTTTTTAAAGAGCGTTTTTGTATATCTAATGGAGAGTCTTCTTTCCAGTATCTCCTACTCGGTACAACACAACAGTAATCTCTGCAACAAATGATTTTCTTTCTTTTGTTCCTTACCGATGTATCTGACTGCTTTGATCGCCATGACTTGAAGGCTCACGTCAAAATCAAGTATCCTGCTAACTTTAACCCTCTAACATCTTATGTTTTTTTGAGAAAACGACAACGTTAAAGTTTCAGTGGAGAGTGAGAGTCTTCTTTAGTTTGAAGAGTGTGACTGAGTCAAGGTTAAAGGTTAAATCTCTGCAACAAATGATTATCTTTATTTTGTTCTTTATCAATGTATCTGACTGCTTTGATCGTCGTGTCTTGAAGGCTCACGTCAAACTCAAGTATCCTGCTAACTTTAACCCTCTAACGCCTTATATGTTTAGAGAAAATGACAACGTTAAGGTTTGAGTTAAGGTTAAAGGTCGGGGCCATGGACGCAACACACACACACACACACACACACACATACACACAGACACACAACCGAACATGTACGATACTATAGACTCACTTTGTTTTAAAAAACGACGTGAGCCAAAAATCAGACAAACGTGCATTTAGCATGTAATCAACCTTACCATAACTTTTCCAATACCCCCGGGTCCCACCTTGTTTAATAATTATTATAGTCTTTATTGATGAAAAATCAGCATTCAGATTGGCTAGAAATAACACAAAATTTGGAAATGAACCTACTTCAACAGAAACAGGAAAGCCTTTCTGCATACTGTTCTGCCCAGAAGCTGGTACTCTGTACGGGACTTCTGCCGCTCCTTCTGGGCTTTCTTCTTGCTGCTGGCAGTCTGTTCACCATTCCGCATACCAGCATTCAGCACACCCAGCACCAGCATGTCCACTGAAGCTGGAAAAACAGGAAGAAATGTCATTGCAATGTTAATAATAAAACATAAACATTTATATGCTTAATCTTAAGCAAGTGCTAAGCACCAAATACAGACAGAAAAGAATAAAAAGAAGAATGAATTAACATAAAAGAACACATACACACACACACAACACCACACCACAACACCCCCCCCCCCCCCCCCCCCACACACACACATGCACACCCCACCCCCCCCCCCCACACCAGGGCTCCCAATCGTCCCGCAAAACAAGGGGTCCCAGGGACTCCTTCACTTACAGTATAAAGGGTCCTAGAGGCGGGATAGAGGGTCCCAGTGACATTGCGAATGCTAAAAAGATTTTTTTTCTAGTGCATCCCTGGGACCCCCTGCACATTCTTTTAGAGGGTCCTTTAGAAGGTTAGTGCTTCATAGACCCCCAAATGAGGGTCCCTGGGAACCCTGCACACACACCACACACACACACACACACATGAAGACAAGAAGTTTGTATAGACCTACCTCTGTCCATATCCTGTACCGAAAGTTGAAATGCCACGATTTCATCTGGCGAAAACTGTCATCTGCACACGCGTTCGGTGGTACTGGAATTATCTTGCAGAAACATGATTTCTGCCTCGCCATCGCTAATAAGGCAGCATCTTCTTGTAGATTACGTGCCATGTGATCTGGCACACAATCAGCTCCCCCCTGAACTTGCACAATAGGCGTTTCATTTTCGTCACCAAAACTGCCTTCGTTATGTCCGACATCCGTCACATTGGCGTTACTAAGGAATTTCCATTTCAGTGATTCTGATTGGTCACAAGAGCTAGGTCTGTATACACACTTTAAGGCTATAATAAGCTTTCTGGTTGGCTAATTTTGACAAAGGAAGAGGTCAGGGACGTTCCTCGTCATTTAAAGATTCCAGTGATATATAATACATGGGGCCCTGCACGGGTTTTATTTTCCAAAACATTGCTTGAAAAGTGAGCTGTTTTCACTAATAAATATAATTTTGTGAAAACAATGCTTGTGGGTACATGCATAGAATGCTGAAATTAATGCATTTACACGCCGAATATCGAAGAAATATTTTAAGAGGTGACAACTAGACAACTAGAACATTAATAAAAATATTTTAAGAGGTGACAACTAGACAACTAGAACATTAATAAAAATATTTTTGTAAAAAAAAGAATTTCACCCAGATAGACCTCTAACCCCTTTCTTAGCCCGTAGCACTGAAGCTATGCGTGCGAATTTGGCCACCTTTCATGATAACTTGAATTTAGTATTTTCCAAGGTCACTTAGTGTTTTAGTGTTTTACCCAGTACTTTACAATGTGACTTAGTGTTTTACATTGTACTTTACAAGGTCACTTAGTGTTTTACATTGTACTTTACAAGGTCACTTAGTGTTTTACATTGTACTTTACAATGTCACTTAGTGTTTTACATTGTACTTTTCAAGGTCACTTAGTGTTTTACATAGTATTTTCCAAGGTCACTTAGTGTTTTACATATTACTTTTCAAGGTCACTTAGTTTTTTACACAATACTTTACAAGGTCATTTTGTGTTTTACATAGTACTTTACAATGTCACTTAGTGTTTTATACATTACTTTATAAGGTCACTTAGTGTTTTACATAGTACTTTACAAGGTTACTTAGTGTTTTACATTGTACTTTAAAATGTTACTTAGTGTTTTACATAGTACTTTACAAGGTCACTTAGTGTTTTACATAGTACTTTACAAGGTCACTTAGTGTTTTACATAGTACTTTACAATGTCACTCAGTGTTTTACATAGTACTTTACAAGGTCACCTAGTGTTTTATATAGTACTTTACAATGTCACTCAGTGTTTTACATAGTACTTTACAAGGTCACTTAGTGTTTTACATAGTACTTTACAATGTCACTCAGTGTTTTACATAGTACTTTACAAGGTCACTTAGTGTTTTACATAGTACTTTACAATGTCACTCAGTGTTTTACATAGTACTTTACAAGGTCACTTAGTGTTTTACATAGTACGTTACAAGGTCACTTAGTGTTTTACATAGTACTTTACAAAGTCACTTAGTGTTTTACATAGTACTTTACAAGGTCACTTAGTGTTTTACATAGTACTTTACAAGGTCACTTAGTGTTTTACATTGTACTTTACAAGGTCACTTAGTGTTTTACATAGTACTTTACAAGGTCACTTAGTGTTTTACATTGTACTTTACAAGGTCACTTAGTGTTTTACATAGTACTTTACAAGGTCACTTAGTGTTCTACATTGTACTTTACAAGGTCACTTAGTGTTTTACATTGTACTTTAGAAGGTCACTTAGTGTTTTACATAGTACTTTACAAGGTCACTTAGTGTTTTACATAGTACTTTACAAGGTCACTTAGTGTTTTACATTGTACTTTACAAGGTCACTTAGTGTTTTATATAGTACTTTAAAGGTCACTTAGTGTTTTACATTGTACTTTACAAGGTTACCTAGTGTTTTACATTGTACTTTGCAAGGTCACTTAGTGTTCTACATTGTACTTTACAAGGTCACCTAGTGTTTTACATTGTACTTAGTGTTTTACATTGTTCTTTAGAAGGTCACTTAGTGTTTTACATAGTACTTTACAATGTCACTTAGTGTTTTACATTGTACTTTACAAGGTCACTTAGTGTTTTACATTGTACTTTACAAGGTCACTTAGTGTTTTACACAGTACTTTACAATGTCACTCAGTGTTTTGCATAGTACTTTACAAGGTCACTTAGTGTTTTACATAGTATTTTACAAGGTCACTTAGTGTTTTACATAGTACTTTACCAGGTCACTTAGTGTTTGACATAGTACTTTACAAGGTCACTTAATGTTTTACATAATAGTTTACAAGGTCACTTAGTGTTTTACATAGTACTTTACAAGGTCACTTAGTGTTTTACATTGTACTTTACAAGGTCACTTAGTGTTTTACATTGTACTTTACAAGGTCACTTAGTGTTTTACATAGTACTTTACAAGGTCACTTAGTGTTTTACATAGTACTTTACAAGGTCACTTAGTATTTTACATTATATTTTACAAGGTCACTTAGTGTTTTACATAGTACTTTACAAGGTCACTTAGTGTTTTACATAGTACTTTACAAGGTCACTTAGTATTTTACATTATATTTTACAAGGTCACTTAGTGTTTTACATAGTACTTTACAAGGTCACTTAGTGTTTTACATAGTACTTTACAAGGTCACTTAGTGTTTTACATTATATTTTACAAGGTCACTTAGTGTTTTACATTGTACTTTACAAGGTCACTTAGTGTTTTACATTGTACTTTACAAGGTCACTTAGTGTTTTACATTGTACTTTACAAGGTCACTTAGTGTTTTACATTGTACTTTACAAGGTCACTTAGTGTTTTACATAGTACTTTACAAGGTCACTTAGTGTTTTACATAGTACTTTACAAGGTCACTTAGTGTTTTACATAGTACTTTACAAGGTCACTTAGTGTTTTACATAGTACTTTACAAGGTCACTTAGTGTTTTACATAGTACTTTACAAGGTCACTTAGTGTTTTACATTGTACTTTACAAGGTCACTTAGTGTTTTACATTGTACTTTACAAGGTCACTTAGTGTTTTACACAGTACTTTACAAGGTCACTTAGTGTTTTACATAGTACTTTACAAGGTCACTTAGTGTTTTACATAGTACTTTACAAGGTCACTTAGTGTTTTACATAGTACTTTACAAGGTCACTTAGTGTTTTACATAGTACTTTACAAGGTCACTTAGTGTTTTACATAGTACTTTACAAGGTCACTTAGTGTTTTACATAGTACTTTACAAGGTCACTTAGTGTTTTACATTGTACTTTACAAGGTCACTTAGTGTTTTACATTGTACTTTACAAGGTCACTTAGTGTTTTACATTGTACTTTACAAGGTCACTTAGTGTTTTACATAGTACTTTACAAGGTCACTTAGTGTTTTACATTGTACTTTACAAGGTCACTTAGTGTTTTACATAGTACTTTACAAGGTCACTTAGTGTTTTACATAGTACTTTACAAGGTCACTTAGTGTTTTACATTATATTTTACAAGGTCACTTAGTATTTTACATTATATTTTACAAGGTCACTTAGTGTTTTACATAGTACTTTACAAGGTCACTTAGTGTTTTACATAGTACTTACAAGGTCACTTAGTGTTTTACATAGTACTTTACAAGGTCACTTAGTGTTTTACATAGTACTTTACAAGGTCACTTAGTGTTTTACATAGTACTTTACAATGTCACTTAGTGTTTTACATTGTACTTTACAAGTTTTGCTCACCACCTGCTGGAGGAGGTGACACATTCTTTTTTCTTTTAGTGGATTTTGTCATTAGTAAATGTGGTTTTCTTAGTATGCTTTTCCCCCACCTTAATGTAGATTTGTTCTTTAGTATATTGTTTCCATTGTCTTCTTTCAGTTTTAACACAAATAGCCAGTAATCCCTTTCCAGAATGCTCCATATTATTAAGGTGACACATTGGCTATAAGTTTGCTTTGTTGCATCCCCCATCCCTTCCTTAATTTCTGTTGACTCTTTTTGTTCAGCGCCTCACACATTGTCAGGCGCAGTAATGTAAGCACCAGCTTTTCACACTGCTGTACAGGTCCTCCATCTCCTCCGGCATAGTACCACAAGACTGGAGGATTGCCCACGTCACCCCAGTGTTTAACAAAGGGGAGAGATACAGGTCCTCCATCTCCTCCAGCATAGTACCACAAGACTGGAGGACTGCCCACATCACCCCTGTGTTTAACAAAGGGGAGAGATACAGGTCCTCCAGCATAGTACCACAAGACTGGAGGATTGCCCACGTCACCCCTGTGTTTAACAAAGGGGAGAGATACAGGTCCTCCATCTCCTCCGGCATAGTACCACAAGACTGGAGGATTGCCCACGTCACCCCTGTGTTTAACAAAGGGGAGAGATACAGGTCCTCCATCTCCTCCAGCATAGTACCACAAGACTGGAGGACTGCCCACGTCACCCCTGTGATTAACAAAGGGGAGAGATACAGGTCCTCCATCTCCTCCAGCATAGTACCACAAGACTGGAGGACTGCCCACGTCACCCCTGTGTTTAACAAAGGGGAGAGATACAGGTCCTCCATCTCCTCCGGCATAGTACCACAAGACTGGAGGATTGCCCACGTCACCCCTGTGTTTAGCAAAGGGGAGAGGTACAGGCTGGAGAATTACTGCCTGATCTCACTCACCAGCATGCCATGTAAAATCATGGAGCACATCCTGGGCTTCGCAGAAAGAGAACAACATCCTCTGCCAGGATCAACACGGCTTCCGAAGAGGACGGTCCTGTGAGAGCCAGCTGCTTGGACTAGTGGATGAACTCACCAGCGACTTGGAGAAGTGGAAACAAGCTGACGCACTCGTCATGGACTTCTCCAAGGCCTTCAATAAGGTGTCCCATTCTCTACATCCAGCGTGGAGTCAATGTATGAACAGTTGAACTGGTCCCCACTTTCATAAAGAAGAAAAAATGCTTGGCTCACCTACTTCTTCAAATATCACCGTGGAGAATTGGTGATAAACTCTACCACTGTACCAGGAAGCCTGCCCCCAGCCCTCCGACAAGATCAACTCGATTCCTGCATGCTGAGTCATACCAGCTGCCAGCCTGCAGGACTCTGTACTGCCAGCAGTCCTTCTTCCCTCGGACCATTGCCCAGTGGAACAAGCTTCCTCCCGTGGCAGTATCATCAGCCACAGCGGAAGCCTTCAAAAACCGGATCTAACCCTCCCCCCCCTCCCCCCCTGCTCTTCCCCTCCCCCCCTTCCCTCCCATCCTGCCCCCCTTTCCCACCACCCTTTTCCTCCTCCCTTGCCCCTTCTTCACTTCCACGACACCCTCCCTTCCCCATGTTGCCCCCCTCCACAACCTACCATAACAAACCAAGATAACAAAGCGCAGAACCTCTTCAAGTTTAATCATCAGAGTCTTCACTACGTTGAAGTTGGATGATCAAATGAAGAAGAAGAAGAAGCACCTACTAAAATTTTTTAATTTTTGTTATAAGACAAATTTAACACAATATTATGATTCTTTTTTCCAGCCTACACAGTTCTGGTCTGCTACTTACCTTGCAAACTAAGCAACTGCAGCGAAGACGACAGAGTTGTCTTCCACTACCACTGCCCTCTGTGTGGGTCCACCAGGAGGCGCAGCCGAGGCTTCATGCGACATTTGCAGACCTGCGACCCCACCAGGCTCCCGAAGCTGAGGAGGGAGGAGGAGGAGGAGGAGGGCCTTTGGGAGGAAGAGGGTGCACTGGAGAAATTCCCTGTGGATGGTCAGAGTTTGGGATGAGTAGTAATAATAATAAAGGATACTTACATCCTCACAGAGCTTTACAAAAACTAAAACAAAATCTATTACACATGCACCCCCCCCCCCCAGAAGAATCAGTAATAACAAAACTAATGCAGGAGCACATGGAAGCAACTCTGTCTTCCCCCCCCCCCCAGCTCTCTACACACACGCACACACACGCACGCACACACGCACACACACACACACACACACACGCACATACACACCAGAAGAATCAGTAATAACAAAACTAATGCAGGAGCACATGGAAGCAACTCTCTCTTCCCCCTCCCCCCAGCTCTCTCTATGCAAACACACATGCACCCCCCCCCAGAAGAATCAGTAATAACAAAACTAATGCAGGAGCACATGGAAGCAACTCTCTCTTCCTCCCCCCCCCCCCCCCCCCCCCCCCCAGCTCTCCACACACACGCGCACGCACACACACACACTCCAGAAGAAGCAGTAATAACAAAACTAATGCAGGAGCACATGGAAGTTACTCTCTCTTTCTCCTCCCCCCAGCTCTCTCCACACACACACACACACACACACCAGCAATCAAGGCACATAAAAAAAGAAGAAAAAGAAAAGATGAAGTTTATTTTCACTTTATTTTACTACTTTTATACATTGGTGACATATAAAAAGACAAAAACGAACACTACCAATTGTAATCCAACGTGAAAAGTAAAATGAAACAAACAAAGAAACCAACTCATAGACACAATGGTAGACAGCAGGGGACAGCATTGACAAGTCCTTTGTTGCTGTCAGGTTCTGTAATGTAGAACTCATAGACACAATGGTAGACAGCATTGACAAGTCCTTTGTTGCTGTTAGGTTCTGTAATGTAGAACTCATAGACACAATGGTAGACAGCATTGACAAGTCCTTTGTTGCTGTTAGGTTCTGTAATGTAGAACTCATAGACACAATGGTAGACAGCATTGACAAGTCCTTTGTTGCTGTTAGGTTCTGTAATGTAGAACTCATAGACACAATGGTAGACAGCATTGACAAGTCCTTTGTTGCTGTTAGGTTCTGTAATGTAGAACTCATAGACACAATGGTAGACAGCATTGACAAGTTCTTTGTTGCTGTTAGGTTCTGTAATGTAGAACTCAGACATAATGGTAGACAGCAGGGGACAGCATTGACAAGTCCTTTGTTGCTGTTAGGTTCTGTAATGTAGAACTCATAGACACAATGGTAGACAGCATTGACAAGTCCTTTGTTGCTGTTAGGTTCTGTAATGTAGAACTCATAGACACAATGGTAGACAGCATTGACAAGTTCTTTGTTGCTGTTAGGTTCTGTAATGTAGAACTCAGACATAATGGTAGACAGCAGGGGACAGCATTGACAAGTCCTTTGTTGCTGTTAGGTTCTGTAATGTAGAACTCATAGACACAATGGTAGACAGCATTGACAAGTCCTTTGTTGCTGTTAGGTTCTGTAATGTAGAACTCATAGACACAATGGTAGACAGCATTGACAAGTCCTTTGTTGCTGTTAGGTTCTGTAATGTAGAACTCATAGACACAATGGTAGACAGCAGGGGACACTACAGCATTGACAAGTCCTTTGTTGCTGTTAGGTTCTGTAATGTGGAACTCATAGACACAATGGTAGACAGCAGGGGACAGCATTGACAAGTCCTTTGTTGCTGTTAGGTTCTGTAATGTAGAACTCATAGACACAATGGTAGACAGCAGGGGACACTACAGCATTGACAAGTCCTTTGTTGCTGTCAGGTTCTGTAATGTGGAACTCATAGACACAATGGTAGACAGCATTGACAAGTTCTTTGTTGCTGTCAGGTTCTGTAATGTGGAACTCATAGACACAATGGTAGACAGCAGGGGACACTACAGCATTGACAAGTCCTTTGTTGCTGTTAGGTTCTGTAATGTAGAACTCAGACACAATGGTAGACAGCATTGACAAGTCCTTTGTTGCTGTCAGGTTCTGTAATGTGGAACTCATAGACACAATGGTAGACAGCATTGACAAGTCCTTTGTTGCTGTTAGGTTCTGTAATGTAGAACTCATAGACACAATGGTAGACAGCATTGACAAGTCCTTTGTTGCTGTCAGGTTCTGTAATGTAGAACTCATAGACACAATGGTAGACAGCATTGACAAGTCCTTTGTTGCTGTCAGGTTCTGTAATGTGTGCAAGACCTCAGATTTCTTCCGAATGACGTGGGGCTTGAGGTCTAGAAGGTGAGCAGTAAAATCTGACGGTGTCCAGTACTGAACCTAGACACTGTTGCTTATCACTGACAAGCATTATCCAGTGATTATGTTGATCTCAAAGCCACCCTACCACTAACCCATATAATAATACTGACCTGATAATCGTTTGTGTGCATAGGGACCAAAGGTCAGGATGCATATTGTTGTATTTGTGACAGTTGTAAATGTCAACTTTCTGCAGAAGGACCTTTCAGAAAGTCAGTCTTTAAATAGCCATAAAGCCATGACCAGAAGAGATGCGCAAGGTCTATTTTCTACATAATCATAATAAGGATCATAGATTGTAAAAACAAGTATGAATAGTGTGAATATTCTAACTTTGCTGTGTTTTTTAAGAATTCCAGCACTGTCATAATTTTTATATGCACGAGTTAACCATACTACATGTAAACCAACATGATTTATGAACAACTTATTTTGTATGTTCTGTATTAATGAATGTTTCAGTTTCTCTGTATCGCAGGTGACACTCTAGTGTATAACTTATGGTCTATTTACAAATGAATGTTTCAATATTTACAACTAGCAGCTACGCCCCGTGGTTGCTACGCCCTGTGCTCGCTTCGCTTTGCGGCAGCTTTTCCCTGGCACAGGTCTTTAGAATAGCACTTGCTAGGATAGCGCTTCAAAATGTCTCCCACTCACTGTAGTTCATGTTTACGGAGCCCCCTCGGCTCTCACTCTCACTGTGCTATTGGCCCTTGAAAATGTCATCCATTGCGTTCCCCTGTTAATGCTGATCACGCATATATATGGTTGTAGTGGTCTAACGCCAACAGTTTGGAAATTATGAGCACTTGTTTTCAGAGCCCCGTCAGCTCTCACTCTCACTGTGCTATTGGCCCCTTGAAAATGTCATCCATTGCGTTCCCCTGTTAATGCTGATCACAAATATATATGGTTCTAGTGGTCTAATGCCAACGGTTTTGAAACTATGAGCACTTGTTTTTGGAGCCCCCTCAGCTCTCCCTCTCACTGTGCTATTGGCCCCTTCAAAATGTCTTCCACTGGGTTTTCACTATGATGATGATCATGAATATATATGGTTATATGGGTCTAACGCCGACGGTTTTGAAATTATGGGTACTTTTATCCAGACGGACCGTCATTTAACAGCTTCAAGGTCAAATTAAAAGGTCACGGTCAAGTGACTTTTAAATGTCTTCAACTCCATTCCTTAGATCATGGTTATCAAAAATATATATGGTTTCATGGGTGTAAACCCAATGGTGTCCAAACTACAGCGACAGGTAAAAAAGAGAAGTTCAAAAGTCAAAGTCAAGGTCATTAGGATAATCAATACTTTGTACCACACATGACCTTGAGGCAGTCCACCAATCTGCCAACATTGAAGCCTGTAGCTGAAAAAAATGAAAGATATGGCCAAAACACAAAGTTGACACCTCCAAGGTCTATGTCCTTGACCTTGACCTTCATTGATACTAAATATTCCACATCATCATTAGTCAATCCACCCCTGTCCCACCTTTGAACATTGTAAGTCCAACAATGTGAAAGATATGGCCTCAAGAAGAAATGTCAGGTTTCAAGGTCAAGGTCAGCACGTTTATAGTTTTTTTTTAATGGGACCATTCCTGCTCTGTGATGCACCACCACACAAAATTTAAAGCCATTCTGTTCACTGGTTCATGAGATACAGCTCGGACATGAAATATATAGCACAAAGAAGGAAATTTCAGTTTTGTGAATCTTCCTTGGCGGAAGTTTGCACTGGCGGTTCAAAATTCAGGATCTGAATAGGTTGTGATATGCTGATCAAGAATATATATGGTTATAGGGGTCTCTGGCCAACGGTTTGGGCACAATCGCCTGGACAGACGGACACCGACACACACAGACATACATTTTAATAAAAAATAA
The DNA here is from genome assembly GCA_017654935.2 of Phymorhynchus buccinoides. Taxonomy (NCBI): domain Eukaryota; kingdom Metazoa; phylum Mollusca; class Gastropoda; order Neogastropoda; family Raphitomidae; genus Phymorhynchus; species Phymorhynchus buccinoides. Next base: position 64,285,139 of record CM065686.1, on the reverse strand, counting down.
TAATGACAATTTACATAGCGCTTATTCTTCTTACGGGGCCCTAAGCGCTTCACAAAGAAGTTAAATCTGAGCAAAAACAACAACAAAACAACGCACTTATCATAAGGAACAACCCGAAACGAAATCACGATAGCTACATTTACGTCCCCCTCCCTTTTCACATTCCCCTAGAATCCAAACCATTACAAATAGCGTTTTCCACTGTTTATAGATCTCCCAGCACGCACGCATGCATGCACACACACACACGCGCATGTGCAGAGGGACACTTGAAATACCCCTAACACGGACGCATGCACGCACGCACGCACACACACACACACATACACACGCGCGCACACACACACACACACACACGCAGGCAGCTCGTCATGAAGAAACACACAAAATGTAGTGTTTCCAGCATAACTATATGACAACAGCATACAAGACAGGGTGTTTATCTGAGCTGAAATAGATGGGCTTTTGTGGATGATTAACACACTTTGTGTGATCTCATTTCAACTGGAGGGCATCTGATTCTGGAATAGCCACGTCTGCATCTTCTCGTCCCGATTTGGTCAACTTGGATTTTTTTGTATGCTTTTTTTCTGGGAGGTCTCGTTTTTTCCCCCATTTACACCAGTCTTCCTGGGGTCTTTTTCCTTTTTGCTTGCTCAATCTGGGGCTGCTGCTCCCCTACCTGATTCGAGTCTGATCTCCATGACTTGCTCTTGGTAAAAAAAGAACATATCTTGACTGGATGATGGGCAGCCACGGACATCCCCGATCTTCGTATCCTCATCCAGGTCTGACATAAGCCTCTGCCTCTTAGCCTTTGAGACAGAAGCCGAAGCCTCTTTTTGAAGTTCAAAGGCAAGTTTTAAATGTCTGTTCACAGATGAGGCAGTCACTGGACTTGTCTCCATCCTCACAACAACAAACTGGTGGCAACAGAGCTCTATGTACACACACTTGGGTGGCAAAAAACCCCACCCGTTCCTGGAAGCAAGAGTCTCTCTCACGACTGGCGCCGGTGGTATGAAGAACAGCAATGCTTGCTTTTGCGCCCACTGAACTTTTAGCCGATTATAGTTGTCATTGAAGGTCAAACTTCAAGGTCAAAGTCAGAACGCCAATAATTAGGTAGGGCCACTCTCTAATGACGCTGTGAAACACTGTCCGACTGCTAAAAATTTCACTACTTTTCAACTTCTGATTTCTTACTGAGTACTCCATACATGCCAAAGAAACACATGTCGATAAATAAAACAATCTTTGCTGCTTACGTCGATAGGGATTCTGTGTGGAAGAATGTTGGTTACTTTGAACAACTAGCGATGACAGGAGACGGAGGTGACGATAAAAATCACGGCATGACCTAAGTTTTGACGCTATTATGCCCGTACCAGAAACGGCTTCTCCTGACAAACGGGTTTAGCGTTTTCGCTTGTGGACCAATGGAAATATCTGTTACGCCAACAGAAACTTAACGCTTTCCGCTATTAATCGATGTTCATATCAAAGAGATAGGGGTCGATTAAGACCGCAAGATCAAGGAATCAAAACATAGCAATGTGTTTCAAAGCCAATCGAAGGTTCATTTCGAAAGAATACATCTTGAGGAGCACATGCTTAAAAAGTTCATTTTTTCCTCTTTTAAACGATGTATGGCATGACTAACCACCATTGTAAGCGAAATCGCTGTTTGAAGCAAAAGGTGGTAGACCGCATTCAGAGCTTGCCATTTGGGCTGACGTTCGATGGAGGCTTTTTTCAATGATTAGAGTCTCAGACTCTGCCAGTAAATGCTTTTTCATTCGTTATTTACTGAAACAAATATCATTATTTTGATCTAGATTTGTTCTGTGGAGTTTCGCGGAGTTAATAACAGCAAGAATATCGAAGTTTCTTTTTTTTTAATACAATAAATGTATCGGAAGCAAAACAAGTAGATCTAGATCTATAAAACATTCGGAGATTCCCTGTAGGCCTATGCTTGGTCTGATAATCATCAAGATTTGTAGGTGTTTTTGAGGTATGGACCCGCTCTTGTCACTGAAACAATTAACAGAATACTCACGTTTTTCGCCTATTTTTTTGTAGTGTGTCAGAGTTGATTTTATATACTTTGAAACAGTTTTTTACTTGGTCTAGATCTACTGGCTAGTCAAGAAACGGAACTAGGGACTTACGTCTGTAGGGCCTATATATATAGTTCTGGCTCAGCTCAATAATATTTTGTCTCCTATACATCCCTGGTCTCCGGTAAAGAAGAAAATAAAACGAAATAAAAATCAATTAAATAGACAAACAAACAAACAGACAGACAAATAAATAAGTAGAGATCAGATAATGTTGTGGTAGTAAATATGCATAGGGTCTGAAACCACTTATGTTTTGGTATGAATCAGGTAGACGAAGTAGGCCTGTGACTGTGAGACTGTGTGTGCGTGCGTGCGCGCGTGCGCGCGTGTGTATGTGTGTGTGTCACTGTGCGCGGGGGGGGGGGACACGTGGATATGTGTGTGTGTGCGAGCGAGCAAAAAATATCTCGCTTTGTGTGTATGTGGGTGCGCACGCGCGCGCGTGTGTGTATGAAAGAGAAACAGAACAGCGTGTGTGTACGAGAGAAAGAGAGAGAGAGCGAGAGAGAGACTGTGTGCGTGTGCGCGCATGTGTGTTGGTTGAGAAATGTATGTTGAAGTAAAATGTTCAGTCAGTTTGATCATAGTCGTGCGCACAGCACATTAGTTCTGTTGTGTAGTATTGTTATGCTTTATTCAGCCTTATGGCACGCTTGCACACTTAGGCCTATTGTAGTTTTACACGATGTGTGGGATTTAGTATCATGTATGCATGTGTTCCTGGATTATGAGAGTGCCTACACGATGGTGTATTTGTGTGAACACACACACAAAAATGTTTTTAAATAGAAACAAAAAAGCAGAAGGATGGGGAGGGGGGGGGGGGGGGGGGGGGGGGGCGAGGATTCCAGACCCCCTCTTTCTTAAAAATAATAAAACAGGAAGAATAAGCGCATATGCACGCACACTCACACACCCATGCATGTACTCACACATATGATTGTATCCAGTATTATAACTACACGTGCATTGCAAACTAAAACAAAGGTGTCTGAAGTACAAGTGTTGCCAATAAATTTGAAATTTTAAAGTACAAATGAAACTCGCTAATGGATACAACTAAAAAAATTAAATAATTTTAAAAATGCCAGTGCTGAGAATCGACCCCCCCCCCCCCCCCCCCCCCTCCCCTCCCCCCAAAAAAACCCCAAACAAACCACAACAACAATTCATGTCGCTGAACGGGGAGTATGTGTATGCCTATTTGTATGTGTGTAAGCGATTACATGTCTTTGTTGAATTTCTTGTTTTTAATTTTTGTGTTGTTATTATTTAAGACAATTTATATAGCGCTTCACCTTTAAGCTCTACGCGCTTTACAATTGCACTAGAATTATTCACATTGAAAACAACCGCTTACATACCTTCCCACTATCCTTCATATTCACATACACACGCGTGCGCGCACACACACAAATTATGTACATATTTAACTAAAAATAGATAAAATATATACATCATAAAATAACAATTTACAATCAGATTACATTGAAAAAATCAATTTTCAATTTACACATTCACAAAAACCGCAAAAGTAAAGTATACATATAGGTACACACAAGGTTCACAAACATTAAAAAATAGACAAACACGCTCATAAAAGCAAATTAAGACATACTCGTATTCACCGCACTCACGGGTTTAACCAACAAGAAAAAATAGATTTAATGTAAAATAAATTAAAAGAAAATGTATTCACAAAATATCCCTTTCACAGATACAGACACACACACAACACACATACACGCGCGCAGAGAGAGAGAGAGAGAGAGAGAGGACAGTTGTCAAAATAATGAGAGGAACTGACGTTATGAATCAAAACTACACACACGCCCACACACACACACACACACACACACACACACACACACACACACACACACACACACACACACACACACACACACACACACCATTACCATCACTACCACTCACCCCACCCAAAACAACAATACATAATGAAACAAACTAAAATGAATAAAGCCTCAACATTCTCTCTCTCTCTCTCTCTCTCTCTCTCTCTCTCTCTCTCTCTCTGCATTGATTTGGTGTGTTTTTTCTTCTAATATTTTCTTCTTTGTTGTTGGCGAGATGTAAACAAGCGTGTATTGTGCTTATTCTTTTCCAACATTAAAAAAGATTCGTCCGTTCGTTCGTTCGTTCTCTCCCCTTCTCTCTCTCTCTCTCTCTCTCTCTCTCTCTCTCTCTCTCTCTCGCAACAAAGCTGACGCAGACAGTCAACACACAGTCAACTAACATAAGGGGGGGTGGGACGGGGTAGGTGGGAATATAATCGAGAAGTAATGTGGCCTAAAGGTTGTGATGTAGTTTGACTAGGTGGGTTTTGAGAGCTGATTTGAAAGATGGTTAGGATTGCATATGGCGAAATCGCGTGGTAAGGAATTCCAAACTGATGGGGCCGAAAAGGAAAATGACCTTTATCCCATTGCCCATATCTTACTTCCTGGCCTTTTTGCATCCTTTCGAGAGATGCCGATTAAGGATTCATGGTTATAGGAATGTTGGCTAAATGGTCACTGCTCTGTTCTGACTTTGACCTTAAACTTGCCCAATGTCAAGGTCACTAAGCTTCAAAATGTTCCCACTGGATGCTATAGAATGAATGGATAATATATATAGTTTTGGGGCTATAGAATTTTTTTAAATGACGAGGTCAAAAGTCAGGTTCAGAGACCATCAAAGTAATCATTACTGTGCATCACGCATTACATTGAGTCAGTCTACTAATCTACCAAACGTGACATTTTTGACTGCAAAAAATGTTAAAGATATAGAGTTTAAACAAAAAGAATAAATGTGAGGTCAAGGTCAAAGGTCAACAAGATAACCACTACCCAATATTCTGAAGGCCCTTAAGCAGACCTGTTTACTCTACTCTTTTCGAGTAGTATTCTGCTTATCTACTACTCTACAAAACTGAAAATAATGCTCTTTAATTCTTGATTACTACTCATTTTCAGTGAACATTATTTGATGGTTTAAGTAATAAAACTACACATTTTGCACCCAAGCTACTCATTTCAGCTATCCAAGCTACTCAAGACTTGTGTCGTGGGTAAGCAGGTCTGCTTAAGCCAATATATCCACATACCAAGTTTCAAAACTGTATCTCCAACGACTTAAACATTATGGCCATCAGACCAAAAGAATCAAGTTTTCAAGGTCTAATTTCAAGGTCAAGGTCAGCGTGATTGTAAATTAGCCAATGAATGTCTTTTTGTCTTGGTAATACATCATCTCACAACATATGAAGCGACTTTGTTCAGCAGTATGCTTGGGACAGAGAGACAAACACAGACAAGAAAAGAACAAAATCAAATAGACCGCAACAAACATACTCCTATCGCACAATAGTGGGGCAAAGGACAATAAATCATCTTGCAAGACACTGTGGAGACAGTCAGCAGGTCTGGAGTACAAACATTCAAAAGATGTGTTGTTCTGGAGACAGGAAAACCGCTTGATGTTGGAATATTTTATGGAACAAGGAACTGTGATGGTTGCAGTGGTACCAATCTAAGGTACTTTTTAGCACCAGGGCTAATATTAGTTGTGTGTGTGAGTTACGGTTTGTTTATTTTCCACAACTGTTAACGTTTTCGTATTCTTTAGTTCATGCTGAATCCCTGCATACCAGTTTTTTTGCTGTCGGTCCAGTAGTTTTAAAACTATTGTCATGTTAGTGTCAGTTGTGCTGAAATTTGCCTATTGGACAAAAGCGAAAATAGCGGTTTTTAGCCATTTTTGCACCTCTGTATATCCTAAACTGCACATTTTGATTACACAGAAAAAAATTGGCATGTCGTATATGTTACCTACTATTACAAAATACAAGCTTCAACTTTTAAAAGTAATTAATGTTTGAGATATGGGACTTCAAAAACAGCCGTTTTTGCACTTTTCCAAAATAGCGCAAAATATTGGATATTTAGAAGCAATTATTTTATCAACTATTGAAGAGAGTTAACTGAAATTTTGCATGTGAGTTTCTATTACGGGTTTGTTTATAAATATGCATTTGGTTTTTGGCTACCTTGAATTTTGACTGTTTTTGTAGATATACCTACAATAATGTATGTTTGGGTGTCTTCTACTCAAGGTGAAACACTGCCACACAAAATTTAAAGCGATTCTGTCAAGCAAAGATGTGAAAGATATGGCTAAAAGACGAATTTATAGACCTAACCACTTTCAAGATCTACCAATGTCCTTGACCTTGACCTTGCTCGGTACATTATATTCAGAACTACCTAAAGTCAATGCACACACATGTCAAGTTTGAAGTCTGTAAGTACAATAGTGTGAAATATATGGCCCGTAAACAAAAATTAGGTTTTCAAGGTGATACGTCGAGGTCAAAGGCAGCACGATTACAATATTTATATAGGACCATGTATGTATCTTGATACACCACCACACAAAATTTGAAGCGAATCGGTGCACCAGTTCATGAGTTATAGGACGGACAGACAGACACACACATACACACACACACACACACACGCACACATACACACCTCTCAAGAATTTTATTATATAGGTATAGATAGATAGCTTGAAAAATGTGAAAGATGGCCAAAGCACCAGTTTGACACTTCCTTTTTATTACATAGGTTTAGGTAGCTGCAAAATGTGAAAGATTTGGCCAAAGCACCAGTTTGACACTTCCTTTTTATTACATAGGTATAGGTAGCTGCAAAATGTGAAAGATTTGGCCAAAGCACCAGTTTGACACTTCCTTTTTATTACATAGGTTTAGGTAGCTGCAAAATGTGAAAGATTTGGCCAAAGCACCAGTTTGACACTTCCTTTTTATTACATAGGTATAGGTAGCTGCAAAATGTGAAAGATTTGGCCAAAGCACCAGTTTGACACTTCCTTTTTATTACATAGGTATAGGTAGCTGCAAAATGTGAAAGATTTGGCCAAAGCACCAGTTTGACACTTCCTTTTTATTACATAGGTATAGGTAGCTGCAAAATGTGAAAGATGGCCAAAGCACCAGTTTGACACTTCCTTTTTATTACATAGGTATAGGTAGCTGCAAAATGTGAAAGATGGCCAAAGCACCAGTTTGAAACTTCCTTTTTATTACATAGGTATAGGTAGCTGCAAAATGTGAAAGATTTGGCCAAAGCACCAGTTTGACACTTCCTTTTTATTACATAGGTATAGGTAGCTGCAAAATGTGAAAGATTTGGCCAAAGCACCAGTTTGACACTTCCTTTTTATTACATAGGTATAGGTAGCTGCAAAATGTGAAAGATTTGGCCAAAGCACCAGTTTGACACTTCCTTTTTATTACATAGGTATAGGTAGCTGCAAAATGTGAAAGATGGCCAAAGCACCAGTTTGACACTTCCTTTTTATTACATAGGTATAGGTAGCTGCAAAATGTGAAAGATTTGGCCAAAGCACCAGTTTGACACTTCCTTTTTATTACATAGGTATAGGTAGCTGCAAAATGTGAAAGATTTGGCCAAAGCACCAGTTTGACACTTCCTTTTTATTACATAGGTATAGGTAGCTGCAAAATGTGAAAGATGGCCAAAGCACCAGTTTGACACTTCCTTTTTATTACATAGGTATAGGTAGCTGCAAAATGTGAAAGATTTGGCCAAAGCACCAGTTTGAAACTTCCTTTTTATTACATAGGTATAGGTAGCTGCAAAATGTGAAAGATTTGGCCAAAGCACCAGTTTGACACTTCCTTTTTATTACATAGGTATAGGTAGCTGCAAAATGTGAAAGATTTGGCCAAAGCACCAGTTTGACACTTCCTTTTTATTACATAGGTATAGGTAGCTGCAAAATGTGAAAGATTTGGCCAAAGCACCAGTTTGACACTTCCTTTTTATTACATAGGTATAGGTAGCTGCAAAATGTGAAAGATGGCCAAAGCACCAGTTTGACACTTCCTTTTTATTACATAGGTATAGGTAGCTGCAAAATGTGAAAGATGGCCAAAGCACCAGTTTGACACTTCCTTTTTATTACATAGGTATAGGTAGCTGCAAAATGTGAAAGATTTGGCCAAAGCACCAGTTTGACACTTCCTTTTTATTACATAGGTATAGGTAGCTGCAAAATGTGAAAGATTTGGCCAAAGCACCAGTTTGACACTTCCTTTTTATTACATAGGTATAGGTAGCTGCAAAATGTGAAAGATTTGGCCAAAGCACCAGTTTGACACTTCCTTTTTGTTACATAGGTATAGGTAGCTGCAAAATGTGTAAGATTTGGCCAAAGCACCAGTTTGACACTTCCTTTTTGTTACATAGGTATAGGTAGCTGCAAAATGTGTAAGATTTGGCCAAAGCACCAGTTTGACACTTCCTTTTTGTGGTGGGGTGGTAAGGGTAAGGGATTTGGGATAAGGAGGAGTTGATGAGGAATACGGATCAGGATAAGGATTGGAGGGTGTTGATCAGCACACACGCAGGCCAGGAACATATAGAGGAAACCAGACAGTTGTTTGATTTTGTTTATTTATCGGGAAAGATAGCTAGGAAAGACTAAGAAAGACAGTGCAGCAAATACATCCTGCAACAGTACAAAATATACAAGCATAAATATAAACAAGAAATAACAATGATTAGGTATGACTGTAGGCCTTGTGCCATAGCACTCAATGTTAAACAACATGAGGAAATACACAGTCACAGCAGTGGAAGGAGCTCACTTTATTACTTAAATAGCATGATTAAACTGACACTGACACAAGCCTAGCTGGGGTTTGGAAGCATAACATAGGCCGGTTCTACCTGACCCTATGCTTGCTTAACTCATACACAAACATTTGAGTTCATGTGAGTTAACCCAAACCAAGCATTGTAACACTGTAACGTTTTAAATCTAGGTATGGATTCAGAAGATGCGACAGGTACAACTCTCAAGCACACCAAAGCTCACCCGCAACAGACTAAGATTTGTTTGACGAGAACCAACACATTTATTCAATCACTCAGCAATCATGACAGGACCTAGCTAACCCCAGATTTTAACGCGTAGAACCCCTCTCCAACCGGAACCCAAAAGAGACCCTAACCCACTATGGGAAACCAAAACGGGGAGAACAACAATTTCAAAATAAATCTAATAATAGAGAAGAGTAAAATAAAGTCACACACTCCTGCATCTACCACTCAACACGCAACTTCACACGCACGAAGGTACGTAACTGAGTCGTATCTCAGAAGACGAAGGCGGAGTCCTAAGCGTAGGATGAGCGAGCGTCCGGACAGTCCATTTCGAAAGGCAGACACAGACGACACCACTCGCGTTCAGTCCTTCGACGACTTTGAGCACCCTTCAGGCCTTGGCGCCAACGTACGTGTTCCGCCGAAGGAACGAAGGCTGAGACAGCAGACCACCAGGCCGTCCTCGGTGTGAAGGGGAAAAAGCTCCAAACGAGCCGTGCCGTAGAAAACTGACCCTCTGACAGTCGTCTAGGGTGTTACCCGTCCAGGCCCCACGTGGATAGGCCTAATGGTCAGTTTGATTTGGTTCTCGAAATGAGGATGAGTTCCAGCTTCGCTCTTTCCTTTCTCCAGTGACGGAGTACGAGCTAAAAAAAACAACTAGTTTCTGCGGGTGTCGATTCCCTAGCTTGCTACCCTTGAAGGTACAAGTTACCAAAACTAGCTCGAAAATACGAGCCCAGAACCGACCTGTACAACAGTCAGCCTAGAACCTCCAATAAAAATTTCTGCTTCCAACCGGGCAGACGATAGTGAGTGAGCTCCAAAGCAAAATCATGGATCGGAAAAAATCCGGAATCCGGAATACACGAGAAGAACGATAATTTCGTGGAAAGGGCTAAAAAAAACGTTGCAAAGAAGAAGACAACAAACATAGATTCAGAAACATGAATACCTCATGCGTTTGAAACATTATTTTGTTACTATACCCACCCAAATAAAACTTGTCTATGTTTATAGGCCTTCAATTTGTGACACACCTCCCCCTCAAAGCGGCACAATAAGAAATTGTGTCGACCCTTGACACGAAAAGGGCTAAGAAGTCACTAAACTACTGGGTACACATACTCGAAGTTGTTTCACTGAATGTCTATGGGTTCCTGCTGAGGAAATCAGCACCAATGTTGTCAACTCCGGCGATAGGACGAAACGTGAAGCAGTGGGACTGAAGTTCCATGGCCCATCCCATCAGGCTGCGGCTGACCGGTCTGATCCGATCGAGATAGTACAAGGGATGGTGATCCGACTCGAGAGTGAACGCTCTGCCATACAAGTACGGGTAGAACCGACGAATGCCCCACACTGCTGCGTAGCATTCTTGTTCTATAGTGTGGTACTTCTGCTCAGCAGTGTTCAACTTTTTGCTGGCATAAGCCACTGGATGGAGTCCTTCGCCATGATCCTGAAGTAACACTGCACCCAAGCCGATGCCCGATGCATCCGTACGGAGTACGAAGGCTCTGTTGTTGTCCGGCAGCAGCAGCACTGGTTCCTCACAGAGTAGGTCTTTAAGCTTCTGAAAAGCACTCTGGCAGTCGCCTGTCCAACATACTTTATCGGGTTCTCTCCCCTTTGTCTTGTCTGTGAGAGGCTTGGCCACCTCTGCGTAGTTGGGGATGAAGCGCCGATAGTACCCTGCCAGGCCAAGAAACGCTCTCAGCTGCTTCTTCGTCACAGGTACTGCAGCGTTCCTGATCTTCTCTACTTTCTCCACCTCCATCTTCAGCTTTCCAGCTGACACGACGTGGCCTAAGAAAGAAGTCTCCTGATACGCCATGTAGCATTTGGTGGGATGAGCTGACATGTTGACTTTCCTAAGTCTCTGGAGCAGTGTCTTGAGCGTCAGCATGTGAGACTTCCAGTCTGTACTCGCAACTAAGACATCGTCCATGAAGTTCTGAATGGAGTCATCCTGCAATGGTTGAAGAACCTGGCGCATTACTCGGCTGAAGACGGCGCCTGCAGTTTTCAGACCGAACGGCATTACCAGCCACTGAAATTGTCCTTCCGGAGTGGTAAAGGCCGTGTATTGGCGATCCTCTGGGCCCATGGGGATCTGCCAATAACCTTTGGACAAATCGAGTTTGGTGAAAAACCGTGCTCGTCCTAACTGGGCAAAGATCTGCTCAGTATTGGGCAGGGGTTTCGCGTCAAACACTAGTTCCTTGTTGAACTTCCTGTAATCAACACAAAATCGAATTTTCCCGTCTTTCTTCCTGACAAGGACGATGGGTGCTGAGTAAGGTGACGCTGTTGGCTCGATGACGCCCATCTTGAGCATCTCGCGTACTTCTTTCTGCACTTGGTCCTTTTGCGAATGAGGCAAAGGGTACTGCTTGACTCTCACTGGTTCTTTACTAGTGAGATGCAATTTGCAAGAGCCAACTTTCGAGTGCAGGGGTACATCAGTCAAGATGTCGGATTTCTCTTCACACAAGGCGGAGATCTCTTCCCGTTGCTTAGATGTCAAATCCTGAGAAATGTTGACATCCTTCCAAGTTTCAGTTGTTTGGAGGGGAATCGTCGGAAGATCAAACTCGCTGTCACCTTCGATAGAACTACTCTCTTCGACGACGACTGGACACACCAATGCTGAGCACTCCTCTCGTCGGTAGTACTTTTTGAGCAAGTTGATATGATACAACCGCTGTCTGCCTTTGATCTCAATCCTGTAGTCACAGTCACCAACCTTCTCAGAGACTTTGAAAGGTCCACGCCATGAAATGCTACCACACAAAAGACACACAAAAACCAATCCGCCACAATTTCTCACTACCAAGCCTACAGAAACATCCACAGACAAACACCTAAGCTAGCTAGGCTACTCTAACTTACCTTAACCAACAGAAACCGGAAAGTTAGGGTACGGTCCTCTGTGACGTCTCCCAAGCTGGGTCCTACTGTATCACAGACCAACAGTGCAATGCCAAAGTAAGGCCACCACATGTGGTGCCAAATAAACTCACGCAGTACTGCGTCTCATGGGTGAGTAAGCAGTGCCAGCGGTGTCAACAGTACTAAAGAGCACTATAAGACCATGCGTCGCTCCCACGTTGACCCAAATAACTGGTAATACTGCACTATTACCTTGCCTAGTAATACATATACGGATGTCCTAACCACCCTACCCCCAATAGAAAAAACACTACACACGTTAAAGTCCTAGTAAGTCCTATTATAGTATTAAGCAAAAACCTAACAATCTTACCAGCAGATGAGACTGGCGTGCCCGAAAGTGTACACTGTCGCAAATCCCGGTGAGCCCCCAAAAATGTAACGTTTTAAATCTAGGTATGGATTCAGAAGATGCGACAGGTACAACTCTCAAGCACACCAAAGCTCACCCGCAACAGACTAAGATTTGTTTGACGAGAACCAACACATTTATTCAATCACTCAGCAATCATGACAGGACCTAGCTAACCCTAGATTTTAACGCGTAGAACCCCTCTCCAACCGGAACCCAAAAGAGACCCTAACCCACTATGGGAAACCAAAACGGGGAGAACAACAATTTCAAAATAAATCTAATAATAGAGAAGAGTAAAATAAAGTCACACACTCCTGCATCTACCACTCAACACGCAACTTCACACGCACGAAGGTACGTAACTGAGTTGTATCTCAGAAGACGAAGGCGGAGTCCTAAGCGTAGGATGAGCGAGCGTCCGGACAGTCCATTTCGAAAGGCAGACACAGACGACGCCACTCGCATTCAGTCCTTCGACGACTTTGAGCACCCTCCAGGCCTTGGCGCCAACGTACGTGTTCCGCCGAAGGAACGAAGGCTGAGACAGCAGACCACCAGGCCGTCCTCGGTGTGAAGGGGAAAAAGCTCCAAACGAGCCGTGCCGTAGAAAACTGACCCTCTGACAGTCGTCTAGGGTGTTACCCGTCCAGGCCCCACGTGGATAGGCCTAATGGTCAGTTTGATTTGGTTCTCGAAATGAGGATGAGTTCCAGCTTCGCTCTTTCCTTTCTCCAGTGACGGAGTACGAGCTAAAAAAAAAAACTAGTTTCTGCGGGTGTCGATTCCCTAGCTTGCTACCCTTGAAGGTACAAGTTACCAAAACTAGCTCGAAAATACGAGCCCAGAACCAACCTGTACAACAGTCAGCCTAGAACCTCCAATCAAAATTTCTGCTTCCAACCAGGCAGACGATAGTAAGTGAGCTCCAAAGCAAAATCATGGATCGGAAAAAATCCGGAATCTGGAATACACGAGAAGAACGATAATTTCGTGGAAAGGGCTAAAAAAAACGTTGCAAAGAAGAAGACAACAAACATAGATTCAGAAACATGAATACCTCATGCGTTTGAAACATTATTTTGTTACTATACCCACCCAAATAAAACTTGTCTATGTTTATAGGCCTTCAATTTGTGACAAACACTGACATCATCAGATGCTATGTTACTAAAAATAGACAACTCATCAAAGTAGGCTGATCAGTTTTAAGTGGAAAACTGACTAAAGACAAATGTAGGCCTATTGAGAGTTTATCATTGATGTAGCAAGAAACTCGGTCAAAAGAGAATGCCTTATTTAGTTATTAATACTATAGTAGCAGTATTAACACAACACCACACTAGGCTTAGCACACACACCTAGGCCTATGAATGAAACTAGCGTAAAGTAGGCCTACACCATAGATGGTATAAGCCTAGATCAATAATATTGATAGCATGGAAATGAGCAAGTTAGGCTTTTAAACAATAATGTAGGCAAAGTTCCCTTACATTGTTTACACAGTAAATTCACGTCACACACGAGTGGATGTGAGGATGGAACAGAACAATCGGAAGGTTCTAATTTTCAGTCTCTCAACAACTTGAACAACTAAGCCGCGCTTGTTAGGCTTATGAATAAACTGACGTCACGAACAAGTTGGTTCTGTGACGAGAATAGCAGACGGTTTTCAGTTCCGTGGCAAGTTTTACAGTGACAGAGTTTGATCACTGATTAAACTAAACAACATGTAAAACAATAGTTTGCAAAGTAGAACAAACTAAGATATAACCACTGGCTTAGAGTACTTACATGATCTATGAGCAGGGATCGTGCTCAGATATTGCAGGTTCAGCACACAGGCTATTGTAGACATCACGCAGAGAGAGAGAGGGAGGCGGGTATAAGCTCTCGCCTATACTCTACTAGTCAACTGACGCGACAAGCGGCGGTCAAATTTGAATTATATTGGTCAGTGGTTTGGAAGAAGGCATGTGACCTGTTGGATTTGAATTTGAATAAGATCTTGTGACTAAAAAGGAGACACGCAATTACATCGTCTGCTGACACGATGACAATGGTTGTCAAAATTAGCGAATTGCAATCGAGCCGTCTGTCAGCAGATTGAACCGTCTGCTTTGAACAATCTTGTGACAGTAGACTAGGCTATGAATAATTAGTGACGAGTGGACGACTTACCGTCACTCGGTCACATTTTTATTACATAGGTATAGGTAGCTGCAAAAATGTGTAAGATTTGGCCAAAGCACCAGTTTAACACTTCCTTTTTATTTTATAGGTATAGGTAGCTGCAAAAATGTGTAAGATTTGGCCAAAGCACCAGTTTGACACTTCCTTTTTATTACATAGGTTTAGGTAGCTGCAAAATGTGAAAGATGGCCAAAGCACCAGTTTGACACTTCCTTTTTATTACATAGGTATAGGTAGCTGCAAAATGTGAAAGATTTGGCCAAAGCACCAGTTTGACACTTCCTTTTTATTACATAGGTATAGGTAGCTGCAAAATGTGAAAGATTTGGCCAAAGCACCAGTTTGACACTTCCTTTTTATTACATAGGTATAGGTAGCTGCAAAATGTGAAAGATTTGGCCAAAGCACCAGTTTGACACTTCCTTTTTATTACAT
This sequence comes from Phymorhynchus buccinoides, assembly GCA_017654935.2. NCBI lineage: Eukaryota > Metazoa > Mollusca > Gastropoda > Neogastropoda > Raphitomidae > Phymorhynchus > Phymorhynchus buccinoides. Next base: position 64,270,137 of record CM065686.1, on the reverse strand, counting down.
AGGTATAGGTAGCTGCAAAATGTGAAAGATGGCCAAAGCACCAGTTTGACACTTCCTTTTTATTACATAGGTATAGGTAGCTGCAAAATGTGAAAGATGGCCAAAGCACCAGTTTGACACTTCCTTTTTATTACATAGGTATAGGTAGCTGCAAAATGTGAAAGATGGCCAAAGCACCAGTTTGACACTTCCTTTTTATTACATAGGTATAGGTAGCTGCAAAAATGTGTAAGATTTGGCCAAAGCACCAGTTTGACACTTCCTTTTTATTACATAGGTTTAGGTAGCTGCAAAATGTGAAAGATTTGGCCAAAGCACCAGTTTGACACTTCCTTTTTATTACATAGGTATAGGTAGCTGCAAAATGTGAAAGATTTGGCCAAAGCACCAGTTTGACACTTCCTTTTTATTACATAGGTATAGGTAGCTGCAAAATGTGAAAGGTGGCCAAAGCACCAGTTTGACACTTCCTTTTTATTACATAGGTATAGGTAGCTGCAAAATGTGAAAGATTTGGCCAAAGCACCAGTTTGACACTTCCTTTTTATTACATAGGTTTAGGTAGCTGCAAAAATGTGTAAGATTTGGCCAAAGGACCAGTTTGACACTTCCAAGGCCAACGTCCTTGACCTTGATTGGTACTCAAGATTGGCACTCACCATAAGCCACTGCAGCTATGTGCCAACTGTGAACATTGTAAGTCCATAGGTGCCAAAGATATGACCATAAGGAAACAAAAAGGTTTTCAAGGTCAAGGTCACCAGTTATAATTTTTGAATGGAACTGTTCCTGCATTGTAGTACACTACCACACAAAATTGGAAGCGATTTTGTCCTCTAGTTCATGAAATACAGCTGGAACACAAAATATATAGCGCAAAGAAGGACATTTTGGTTTTCAAGGTCAACGTAAGCACACCAATAATTCTTGCTTGGATGTCTTCTTCTCTAGGTGATACACTACCATACAAAATTTGAAGTGATTCTGTCAAACACTTTGCAAGATATCCTTGCAAAATCCCCATTTATCGACCCTCACCACTTTCAAGGTCTACCAATGTCCTTGACCTTGATCGGTACCCCATATTTGGAATGCACTTCCATACCAAGTTTGAACATTGTAAGTCCAACACTGTGAAAGATATGGCTGTAAGAAGAAATTCCGGTTTTCAAGATAAAACTTCAAGGTCAAGGCCAACAAGGCCACAATTTTTCTCTGGGACCATCTGTACCATGATACACCACCACAAAATTTGAAGTGATTCTGTTCAGTGGTTCAGGAGTTACAGGGTGGACAGACATACATACACACAAACACGCCAAATGAATGTTATTATATAGGTATATTAGATAATAATATTAATAATACTGAACATTTATATAGCGCTTTGCTCCCTTTGCAGGGAGCTCAAAGCGCTTTACATGGACATTAAAATACAAATAAGTTATCAAATTTGCTAATGTTTGAAATAATTTGTGGTTTGATTTTCAATCCTTTGACTTGACCTGGGAAATTGTTCTGGATATTTATTGCTAATTAACTTTGTCAAATCAGTTCATTTCTTAGAATTGTTAACTTTTCATTAATTTCTAACTAGTTGTTTGTTTTATTTTTTCCTAAGATAACTACTAATATATCTTATATTTTTTTCAACAGTCGTCATAATATGTAATATTCATGTTGATAGTGAGCACGCTATAAGCTCGAAGCTTGTTGTTGCTCATTCCTTTGTTAATGTATTTATGCATATGTCCTGTTGAACTTAATAAAAATTTATTTAAACCAAATAAGTTAACATTATAAACATGCGACTCGGTACAATCAAATCAAATATGCACAAAAATAACATTATTTAAGCAAAGTACTGTTCACAAGCACAAACATTTGAATCAATATTACAATCAGAAAAGAAACAAAAGCCTTACAAATTAATATTTCCATATTTCCAACGGAATGTTTCCATATTTCCAACTGACTGTTTCCATATTTCCAACTGACTGTTTCCACATTTCCAACTGTTTCCATGTCTCTGTCTGGCAGGTGACACCCTCGTGCCGCTGTCTGACACTGACGCATGGCCGTCATCCCAGCCTGCGGTGGTCATCCACCTGACTTCCTCCAAACAAATGGAGTCTTCTTTCACACAGATGGACTTTTCTAGACAAATGGTCTCTCCCACACCAGTGGACTTTTCCTCCACACAAATGGACTCTTCTCCATCCACACAGATGGACTTTTCCAGAAGACGGGCCAGTGCGGACCAAGCGGAGCTGCAGGCAGCGGAATCATTGGTCGACCTTGACCTTCGCATTCAGATGGAAACGCTGATCAGGAACAACATGGAGGACAACAGTGACGGTGCTGTCAAGTCCACATCTGCACTGGTGATGGGGAAGGGGGGGGAAGAGATTGCTGAGGACAACAGTGACGGTGCTGTGGAGTCCACATCTGCACTGGTGCTGGGAAAAGGGGGGGAAGAGATTGCTGAGGACAACAGTGACGGTGCTGTGGAGTCCACATCTGCACTGGTGCTGGGAAAAGGGGGGGAAGAGATTGCTGAGGACAACAGTGACGGTGCTGTGGAGTCCACATCTGCACTGGTGCTGGGAAAAGGGGGGGAAGAGATTGCTGAGAACATTGCCAAATCTGAACATTTGCTGAAAGAGCCTGAAAAAGCAGAGGATGGCTTCAGAAATAGTAATGATGTGGAATTCAGATCAGCACAGTTGTCGGAAGAGAAGGTCGTGGTCACAGAGGTCAGGCTTAACGCTGAACATCGGATCATTCAGGGTGGAGAGGGTTCTTCTGAAAACAGCGACTTGTTGGAGGAACAGTTTTCAGTGAGCGCTGAATCGAATCCTGTTGGTTCTGAGGGTGAAAAGATGCAGGTAGATTATCTCGACAAGGATGAGCGTTTTGTGATGGTGGATTCTCATGCAGAGAAAGCTTGTGCTGACTCCAATGTAAAAGAGAAGGACACTGTGTGTGGCTCTGCTGAGGAAGGGGCAAATCATGCAGAGAAAGCCTGTGCTGACTCCAGTGTAAAAGAGAAGGACACTGTGTGTGGCTCTGCTGAGGAAGGGGCAAATCATGCAGAGAAAGCCTGTGCTGACTCCAGTGTAAAAGAGAAGGACACTGTGTGTGGCTCTGCTGAGGAAGGGGCAAATCATGCAGAGAAAGCCTGTGCTGACTCCAGTGTAAAAGAGAAGGACACTGTGTGTGGCTCTGTTGAGGAAGGGGCAAATCATGCAGAGAAAGCCTGTGCTGACTCCAGTGTAAAAGAGAAGGACACTGTGTGTGGCTCTGCTGAGGAAGGGGTCAGGACCGCAGGACATGAGCACGATGCCAGTTGTCAGCCTGAGCAGAGCAGCCATGATGGATTTCTGCAGCTCACTCTGTCTGTGGCCGGTGATGGGCTCAGTTGTGAAAGCAGTGGAGCAGCGAACATTCAGGTGAGATGCAGGAAGGATGAAACACTGAAAGAAGAAAATCGACAGGTCAAAATGTCCTGGCACTTGCATAAATCAAAGCCCAAGTCGGCCTACACTGTAAAGCCGGCACCAAACTGCGAGTAAAATCGTATGGGGATGCGATGCGATTGTGTCATGTGAGTCATGATTCATGTGGAATACTTCCGTTAAAAATAATTCTGACATTTTCGCTCACTATACTCAAGTAGACAATACATGAATTTCACGTGAATCATGACTCACATCGTCAAAATCGCATCGCATTCAGATGCGATCCGTATGTCATGTGGCTGGGCCTTTAAATTTCAATGGGACATTTGTCCTGACAGGAATGACCATAATAGGACATTTGTCCTGATATGAATGACCATAACAGGACATTTGTCATTACCACATTATGACATTTGTCCTAACATTAATAACAACAATAGGACATTTGTCCTACCATGAATTAGAATAGGACATTTGTCCTGACAGGAATAGCCATAATAGAACATTTGTCCTGACATGAATTACCATAATATGACATTTTCTCCGGACGGAATGACTATAATAGTGCATTTGTCATGACACGAATGATCACACTAGGACATTTGTTCTGATGTGAATGACCATAATAGGATATTTGTCCTGACATGAATCACAATAGGACATTTATTATGACAGGAATTACCATAATAGGACATTTGTCCTGATATGTATCACAATGACATGAATTATCATAATAGGATATTTGTCCTGGCATGAATCACAATAATAGGACATTTGTCCTGATGGGAATGACCACAACAGGACATTTGTCCTGACTGGAATGACCACAACAGGACATTTTCAGTTTGAATAGAACTGTGTCCTAGCCAGAGACATCCCATTAACCCTTTGGAGTTAACTCCAATAGAACTGTGTCCTAGGACCTGGGCCAGAGACATCCCATTAACCCTTTGGAGGTAACTCCAATAGAACTGTGTCCTAGCCAGAGACATCCCATTAACCCTTTGGTGTTAACTGCAATAGAACTGTGTCCTAGGACCTGGACCAGAGACATCCATGATCCCTTTAAGTCACTTTAACCCTTTGGAGTTAACTCCATTAGAACTGTGTCCTGGGCCAGAGACATCCCATTAACCCCTTGGAGTTAACTGCAATAGAACTGTGTCCTGGGCCAGAGACATCCCATTAACCCTTTGGTTTAACTCCAATATAACTGTGTCCTAGGACCTGGGCCAGAGACATCCCTTTAACCCTTTGGAGTTAACTCCATTAGAACTGTGTCCTGGGCCAGAGACATCCTTTTAACCCTTTGGAGTTATGAGCTGCCTGGGGTGGTGCTTAAAGCACTGCCACGACTCCCTGGCTGCTGTGTTCAGGGTCCTCTTCCAGCAGTCCCTGGACTCCGGGCTGATCCCCCATGCGTGAAAATCCTCCATCCTCATCCCTGTCCCCAAAAAGCCCTCCCCCACCACCCTCAACGACTACCGCCCTGTGGCCCTGACCTCTGTCCCCTTCAAATGCCTGGAGAGGATGGTGCTGCGCAGACTGCTTGGGGCCACACGCCAGTTCCAGGACCCCCTGCAGTTTGCCTACAGCCCCAACAGGAGCACAGATGACGCTATCATCACCATGCTCCACTCTGTGTTGTGCCACCTGGAGCGGCCGGGGACCTACGCCAGGCTTCTTTTCCTGGACTTCTCCTCGGCCTTCAACACGATCCAGCCTCACCTGATGGTGCGGAAGCTGATGGCGATGGACGTCAATCCCCTGATCATCAGATGGCTCTGCAGCTTCCTTACAGACAGGCCTCAACACGTGATGATCAGGACATCCATGTCGTCCGTCGCCTCAGCCCAGCTCCGGATCAACACTGGAGCTCCACAGGGGGGTGTCCTGTCTCCTGCTCTTTTCACCCTCTACACCCCTGACTGCCGCTGTACTTCTGAGGGCACCCTCCAGGTGAAATTATCAGATGACACATCGCTGACCGGCCTCATCTCAACCAGTGAAGGCTCTTACAGGGACGCTGTGGAGGCACTTGTTGGCTGGTGCGACGAGAACCATCTCCTCCTGAACGTGGCTAAGACCAGGGAGATGGTTGTCGACTTCAGGAGGAACCAGCCCAAGCCAGCCCCACTGGTCATCAAGGGAGAGGAGGTGGAGTTGGTGGACCAGTACAAGTACCTGGGATCAATTATCGACAGGAGGCTGGACTGGTCTGCCAACTCCCAGGCCCTGCTCAAGAGGGGCAACCAACGCCTCTTTTTCCTGAGGAAACTGAACAGGTTTGGGGTGGGCCTGAGACTGCTGGAGCTCTTTTACAGAGCTACAGTGGAATCGGTGCTCACCTTCAATTTCCTCAGTTCCTTCGGCAGCCTTAAGGAACATGACAGGGCCAAGCTGGTGAAAATCACTAAGCCAGCAGGCAGGCTGATGAGGAGTCCGGTCCCCAGCCTGCAGGAGCTCTTTGAGTGCAGGGCAGTGAGGCGGCTTAAGGCTATGCAGGGCGATCCAAGTCACCCGCTGTGTGAAGTGTTGGCGGCTCAGACTTCCTCGAGATCTGGGCAGCTGATCAGCTTTAGTGCCTGAACGGACAGACTGAGGCGATCGTTCCTGCCCACTGCTGTCCGCCTCCTAAACAGCAGACTGTGAGCTGAGCGGCGGCCAACCTGTGCTCAGCATCTGTGGTTTTGGTGCAGGAAGAACAGCAGAAAGTGTGTGTGTGTGAGAGAGAGATAGAAAAAAAGAGAGAGGGAGGGTGCATGTACACATGTTGTGTGTATGTGCCTGTGTATGTTTGTATAACTATGTGGATGTGGATGTGTGCCTGTGTGGCTGGTAAGGGTGGGGGTGATTGCTTAGCTTTTTATACTTGCCATTTTGCTTTGCATTATTTTTTATACTATGTCTTATCCCTGGCTTCTATGTATTTTATGGTTTTTTTTATTTTTTTTTAATATTTTTTTTTTTACTGCAGTGTGTTCATGGGGATGGGTGTACTTGCAAGTGTGTTGTGGGGGGCTGGGGATGGGGTAGGTGTGTATATGTGTGTTGGGGGGTGGGGGTGAAGATTTCATTCTTGTTATTGCTACTATTTGCTTTTACATACAATATTTAGAGTTGTTAATATTTTATTTATTATGTATTATTTCTAAGCTTTGTTTACTTTTATCCATGTTGGTCTTGTGTGTGTGTGTGTGTGTGTGGGGGGGGGGGGGGGGGGGGGGGCTTGGAAGATGTCATTCTTAATTATCCTGACTATTTACCATTACATACAATATTTAGAGTTGTTAATATTTTATTTATTATGTCTAAGCTTTGTTTACTTTCATCCATGTTGGTCTGTGTGTGTGTGTGTGGGGGGGGGGGGCTTTGAAGATGTCATTCTTAATTATCCTGACTATTTACCATTACATACAATGTTTAGTGTTGTTAATATTTTACCTATTATGTACTATTGTATGTTTACTTTAATCTTGTTGGTCAAGGTGTGTGTCTGGGGGGGGGGGGGGGGGGTTGATGTTATTACTTTTATTATTCTATTTGCTCTCACATACAATATTTTAGTTATGTTGCAACTATTTTTTACTATGATGTACTATTTTTATGCTTTGTTTATTTTAATCATGCTGGTTTAGGTGTGTGTGTGGGTGGGTGGGTGGGTATGCATACATGTGCATCTGAAGGTTAAGTGTTGCAACATTTGCTTTGCTTTTCATAGAATATGTCTTGTTTACATAATGTGTTGGGCCCCATTTGGAGAGTGTGTGTGTGTGTGGGGTGGGGGGGGGAGGGTAAATGTGTGTGGGGGGTGGGGGTGGGGGTGTATGTTGGTGTGTGTGTGGGTAAGTGTGTGTGGGGGTGTTTGTGACTGTGAGTGTATGGCAATATTTTACTATTATTATTATATAAGTGATGTTATTGGTTTCATTTCTATCTCTATTTTCTGTTATTTTAGCTTAAGGGGATCTTATAATATGTACTGTGTGTATGTGTGTGAGTGGGGTCAGGGGAGGGGACGGGTGGGTGGGCGGGTGTGCATGCTCAAGTGATAGCCATACTGGTTTGTGATATTGTTAATTGTTATTGTTTTATGTGGTACATGTTATCACTATTACTGTGATGTCATTATTATCTGTGAATATTACTTGCAGCATCTAAAGGGGATCGATCATTGGATGCTCAGTGTACTTTTTAGAGGTGTGTGTGTGTGCGTGTGTGTGTGCGTGTGCGTGTGTGCGTGATTATGTGTGTGTGTGTTTGATAACTATGTTTTATGTCATTTACACATGCTTTTATGTTATTTTACAAATGTCTCTTCTGTTAGATTATAACAATGTCTTATTTTGTCCTCATTTTTATGTGCATGCCGAAAAACAAATTTCTTCACTTGTTTGGAGACAATAAAATTGTTGAATTGGATTGGAATTGGAATTAACTCCATTAGAACTGTGTCCTGGGCCAGAGACATCCCATTAACCCTTTGGTGTTAACTGCAATAGAACTGTGTCCTGGACCAGAGACATCCCATTAACCCTTTGGCGTTAACTGCAATAGAACTGTGTCCTGGGCCAGAGACATCCCATTAACCCTTTGGCGTTAACTCCATTAGAACTGTGTCCTAGGACCTGGGCCAGAGACATCCCTTTAACCCTTTGGTGTTAACTCCAATAGAACTGTGTCCTAGGACCTGGGCCAGCGACATCCATTTAACCCTTTGGAGTTAACTCCAATAGAACTGTGTCCTAGGACCTGGGCCAGAGACATCCCATTAACCCTTTGGCGTTAACTGCAATAGAACAGTGTCCTGGGCTAGAGACATCCCATTAACCCTTTGGCGTTAACTGCAATAGAACTGTGTCCTGGGCCAGAGACATCCCATTAACCCTTTGGCGTTAACTGCAATAGAACTGTGTCCTGGGCCAGAGACATCCCATTAACCCTTTGGTGTTAACTCCAATAGAACTGTGTCCTGGGCCAGAGACATCCCATTAACCCTTTGGCGTTAACTGCAATAGAACTGTGTCCTGGGCCAGAGACATCCCATTAACCCTTTGGCGTTAACTGCAATAGAACTGTGTCCTGGGCCAGAGACATCCCATTAACCCTTTGGCGTTAACTGCAATAGAACTGTGTCCTAGGACCTGGGCCAGAGACATCCCATTAACCCTTTGGCGTTAACTCCATTAGAACTGTGTCCTAGGACCTGGGCCAGAGACATCCCTTTAACCCTTTGGTGTTAACTCCAATAGAACTGTGTCCTAGGACCTGGGCCAGCGACATCCATTTAACCCTTTGGAGTTAACTCCAATAGAACTGTGTCCTAGGACCTGAGCCAGAGACATCCCATTAACCCTTTGGCGTTAACTGCAATAGAACAGTGTCCTGGGCTAGAGACATCCCATTAACCCTTTGGCGTTAACTGCAATAGAACTGTGTCCTGGGCCAGAGACATCCCATTAACCCTTTGGCGTTAACTGCAATAGAACTGTGTCCTGGGCCAGAGACATCTCATTAACCCTTTGGTGTTAACTCCAATAGAACTGTGTCCTAGGACCTGGGCCAGAGACATCCCATTAACCCTTTGGTGTTAACTCCAATAGAACTGTGTCCTGGGCCAGAGACATCCCATTAACCCTTTGGCGTTAACTGCAATAGAACTGTGTCCTGGGCCAGAGACATCTCATTAACCCTTTGGTGTTAACTCCAATAGAACTGTGTCCTAGGACCTGGGCCAGAGACATCCCATTAACCCTTTGGTGTTAACTCCAATATAACTGTTTCCTAGGACCTGGGCCAGAGACATCCCATTAACCCTTTGGAGTTAACTTCAATAGAACTGTGTCCTGGGCCAGAGACATCCCAGTAACCCTCTGGTGTTAACTGCAATAGAACTGTCCTGGGCCAGAGACATCCCATTTTTGATTAACCCTTTGGTGTTAACTCCAATAGAACTGTGTCCTAGGACCTGGGCCAGAGACATCCCAGTAACCCTTTGGTGTTAACTCCAATAGAACTGTGTCCTAGGCCAGAGACATCCCATTTTTGATTAACCTTTTGGTGTTAACTGTCTGAACTGTGTCATAGGACCTGGGCCAGAGACATCCCACTAACCCTTTGGAGTCATAAGTCATCAGTTTCTTTATTGTCCATTGACATTGTACAACGCACATGGAAACTTGTCTTCCACCATGTGAAAATAAAAATATTAAATAAAAGTATGAAACATAAAATTTACATTAACAAAAATATGTAACACACACCACACCCAATCATTCATCCGCTCTCTTGCTCACTCATCATGCAACCCACCACCACTTCCGCCTTCATTTTTCACCTTTTCTTTTCTTTTTTCCTTCCTTTCCTCCTTTTTGGGGGGTTCCTTTTCATCCCCCCCCCCCTTTTTATTTTAATTTTAGGTAGGCTTTTTCCAGCTCTCTAAGTTTCATCCTATTGTCTGTGTGGCTGACTAAGATGAACATTTCCAAGAGCCTTAAGTGTTGTTATTTGGAGTTAACTCGGCGATGAAAAAGCCACAGTGTTAAATGTATCTAAAAAAAGAAATTCATGTCGGGTGCAAGAACATAACAGAAATACGACAGTACTGAAAAACATTAAAACGTTTGAAGCGCAATTATAACAACCAACGTTCTAACATTAAGATATTTTACACCAATTTAGAGATGTGCGCATTTAAACAGAACTTCTTGCTGGTAAAAGAAATGTCAGTTAAAAACAAAAACCTGTGTGTGTTGGGTGTGTGTGATTAGAGTATGTATGTGTTATATGTCTGTATGCATGTGTGTGTTTTGGAGATTGTAGGGCTGTGGAATAAATGATTAGATGTTTTATCTTTGTGTGCATGCGTTATAGTTTGCTTTCAAACTTCTTTGTGTTTACATGTACAAAAATCTAGCTATGTTTGAAAAATAAAATCCTTGATCTAGTGCTTAATAATAAAGTCTTTTAGTTTTACTGTATTTTTCGGATCATTAGGCGCTGCTGTGTTTAAGGTGAATAGGGCAATTTTCAAGACAAATCTGAACAAATTTCAAGTCAAAGGTGCCCTCGTTTATAAGGCGATACACACCTTGCAAAAGAAAGTTGAAGTTTGAAGCCCGTACACGTCCTGTAATAGACCTCCGCGAATCGCGGAAAATCCGCGAAACAGTTTCAAACAAAATTATTTTAAAAATGCATTGAAATGGCATGAAAAAGTGAAAATTTCACTCTCATTTATTGAATTTTATTGAATTTTCTTCGGCCCCCCCTGGACCCCTGGCCATTTTCCTTGACAACCACTTTTCCCCCACTACCATGCCTGTCATCCTTGACAACCACTTTTCCCCCACTACCATGCCTGTCATCCTTGACAACCACTTTTCCCCCACTACCATGCCTGTCATCCTTGACAACCACTTTTCCCCCACTACCATGCCTGTCATCCTTGACAACCACTTTTCCCCCACTACCATGCCTGTCATCCTTGACAACCACTTTTCCCCCACTACCATGCCTGTCATCCTTGACAACCACTTTTCCCCCACTACCATGCCTGTGTAAACGCTCACCAACCGCCATTACTGCTGTCATAAACGAGAGTTGGCTCCTTTTTCAAATAATCGAGACTTCCGGTTGTTGTGTTTGAACTTTTCTTCGCGAAAACTGGTAGAATTATGGCATTTTAAGCTCTACAACGATGCTTTTTACATCCAATGAAGGGGTATGGCATCTGTTGGACGGTATCTCGGACGATAATAGGGATTTTGAAGCATTTTAACATGAGTATTCATCGTATCGGCAACTCGTTACCACTTTTGATGTTGTGACTCACAGTAGACTGTACTGAGTACGGCAATCGTTGCCTCTCTTCTCACGATTTTGTTCACTAATAGGGTGCCCTCGTTTATTAGGCGCACAGGTCGAAATTGGAGAAAAAATATCGCCTTATGGTCCGAAAATTACGATAGTTACTTTTTGTTTTGAAGAACTTTACTTTTCGTTTCTTAAATTATTCAACATGAAAAATTACCTTTTATTGTTTTCTAGTTTAAAACTGTATTGATACTTTCTTCAGCTTCATACAAGTTAATGTCAGAAATCAGAGTTTAGAGAGCATAAGTTGTTGTTGAAACAGATTGTGAAGGAAGGCTTGGGGGGCTTGCAGAATGTTTGGTACGCCTCACCCCCACGGGCCCCCCCCCCATCCAACAGCGCTCAGACGCCACAACCACCAGCCTCCAAACCAGCTCCACGCAAAAGGGGACGACCCAGGGGAAGCAAAAACAAGGCCACTCTCCTGAAAGAGGAGGAAGAAACGGACACACCCACCAAGTTTAGGAAAGCAAGCAGTGATGATAAAAGCGAGAGTACAGTAACAAAATTGACTAACAAACGTTGTGTGTCTGAAAGTGAAAATCTCCATCTTGATATCGAAAGAGATGTAGATAAACACAAAGGCGTTGGAAAGGATGTCAGTCCAGTGGTAGATCAGCACACCAGGCGCACTCGAGGCAAAAGAATCAATTTCGCTCGACTGAACGCAGGAAACATGAGCCCGGGGCTGGATGACAGCGTAACGAAAGAAGAAACTAAAATGTTGTGGGAAACTCCTTCCAAGGCAACAACCCCTGCTGAGAGCAGAGGGCGGGGCAGACCCAGAAAAACCCGTCCAACGGCTCAAGGAGCCATGGGGGATTATCGGAGACAAGGTCAGCAATCGAGCGAAGGGACTGTAAAGGAGAGGCAGAATGTATCGTGTGAACAAAAAGCCAACACATCAGGGTCACAGACAGCCACAAGTCAGGGGCTTTCTGTAGGGGAAAGTGTTGAAGGTGCTGAAACTTGCGCTCCAACGTTCAATAAAAAGGCTTTGGAAATAACATTGGAAACTGAAACTGAAAAGCAAAACGGGGAAAAGCCCCTTTCCAGAAACGTTGCGGGTGGAAATGCTACTGTAATGCTGGGGGGTAAGGAATTGGCTGTGCCCACAAGAGCAACGTCTCTCAAACAGCTAGCGGCAGAATCCCCTGTGTCCCACAGCCAAACAGGGACAGGCTGTAATGTTCTTGTAATGCTGGGGGGTAAGGAATTGGCTGTGCCCACCAGAGCAACGTCTCCCAAACAGCTAGCGGCAGAATCCCCTGTGTCCCACAGCCAAACAGAAGTGGTGTGGCCGCCGTGCATGTCCAACACCAGCAGGAAAAACAATTCGCTGAGGGGAGGTCATTCTCCCAGCATACCGGTCATGGTTGCCACCCCTAAATACCCACCCACCCCCGTCCTTACCTCCCATGCTGTAAAGCAACCTGTCAGTAAAATCCCATTACAGAGTGTGTCCGTTGGAGACGCGCCAAACCAAACGCAACTGGTTGAAGAGGAGAAAAAGACAGAAGGGGAAACGGAAGAAAGGGACAGAGCTAAAAGTCCGGCCATCACTCGGCGAAGTTTGGATCGACATCGACGCAGGTTTGTTGCGGAAAGCTTCGCCATTATTCCTAACATCGTTTTCGATTTTTGCACCGACGAAGCATCAAAGCAGTGTGCTCCAATCAAGGACAGTTCAGGCAACTGTGAGCATTTTGCTGTTGATGATAACATTCAGGACGTTGAAAACCAGTCAGGGAGCGAAGAGAAGGCAGAAAACCGTGAAATGGCCACCGACAGTGCGGCTACACAAACAGGGTGGAGTTTTCCATGCGCGCTTTGCGTGTCAGAGCACGAAAACTACACGCTGCTTACTGAACACGTCCGTGCTGATCACCCTGAGGAAACGACGCTCATGTGTGACGTGTGTCAGACGATGTGCGCTACGCACGACGCACTTTCAACACACCTGGAGCGGCAACACGGTCCTAAAGCGCAGGAGGATGTGTTGTTGACGTGGTCGGCTCACCGGTGTGTGACGTGTGGCAAGGAGTGTGTGTCATCTGCCTCTCTGCACTGGCACCAAGCCCTGGTGCATAAGGTGAGAAATGTGCCTGTGTGTGTGTGTGACTGTGGGTGTGTGTGACGTGTGGCAAGGAGTGTGTGTCATCTGCCTCTCTGCACTGGCACCAAGCCCTGGTGCATAAGGTGAGAAATGTGCCTGTGTGTGACTGTGGGTGTGACTGTGTGTGTGGGTGTGTGACTGTGTGTGTGTGACTGTGGGTGTGACTGTGTGTGTGTGACTGTGGGTGTGACTGGATGTGTGTGGGTGTGAGTGACTGTGTGTGCGTGTGGGTGTGAGTGACTGTGTGTGTGACTGTGTGTGTGACTGTGTGTGTGACTGTGTGTGTGTGACTGTGTGTGTGTGACTGTGGGTGTGACTGTGTGGGTGGGTGTGACTGAATGTGTGTGCGTGTGGGTGTGAGTGACTGTGTGTGTGTGTGTGTGGGGAGGGTGACTGTGTGTGTGGGGGGGTGACTGTGTGTGTGTGTGTGTGACTCAATCAATCAATCAATCAAAATTTATTGTCTTTAAAAAGATAAAGAAAATCTTTGTCTGGCATGCACATAAAACATAAACATAATAAGAAACATCATTTAGAAACTCTCATCCAAAATCAAAATTTACGCACATTTTTCCTTATATAAATAAATATAGTATTAAATTACAATCCAAAATAAACACTAGGAAGCACACACACACACACACACACACACACACACACACACACACACACACACACACACACACACACACACACACACACACACACACACACACACACACACACACGCACGCACGCACGCACGCATGCACCCCCCCCACACAGCTAAAAATAAGACCAACAGTTTGTGTATGATAACATGACAATATGCATAAAACAAATAAAATGAATAATATCACAAGCAAATATATAATAGAAGTACATAACAACAAAGTTTAGTTTATAAAAACAACAATAATAGTGCTAGAACAATAATAATATTAATGTATACTAAAATCAGCACGCATTCGCCCAAGCTCTCTCTCTCTCTCTCTCTCCCTCCCCCTCGCCACCCCCCTCTCTCTCTCGCACACACACATACACACACACACACACTCACACACACATAAAGCTTAAACCAACAATTTGTATAAAAGTAGTAATAGGGTAATATGCATAACACAAACTAAAGTAAATATCACAATCAAAATAATTAAGTAAGATAACAATTAGATCATATGATAATAATGTATAGCTAAAAGTCAACACAGAGTCCCCCCCCCCCCCCCCCCCCCCCCCCCCCCCCCCCTGTCTCTCTCTCTCCCCCTCCCCCTCTCTCACATACACAAACACATGCATAAGCGCGCGCACACACACATAAATAATACATATAGCAAATTAAACAATATCACCTGCAGCAATCGTAACATCACACAGATGACAATATAATAAGATATCACATAAAATTCATAACAAGAGAAATAATTTCCTTTCACACACACTGTGTGTGTGTGTGTGACTGGGTGTGTGACTGTGCGTGTGTGTGTGTGTGTGTGTGTGACAGTGTGTGTGTGTGTGTGTGTGTGTGACTGTGTGTGTGTGTGACTGTGTGTGTGTGTGTGTGTGTGTGAGAAAGAACTACGGAATGATGGTGATCACCTGACTTACAGATGAAAATATCACATTTATCATCATTAACACCACAATCAAGCTGTGTAGCTCTCACCGTACTGTTGGTCCCACAGGAGGAGAGCAAGGCACTGTCCAGGCTGCGTTGCTGTATATCTCTCACTGTACTGTTGGTCCCACAGGAGGAGAGCAAGGCACTGTCCAGGCTGCGTTGCTGTATATCTCTCACTGTACTGTTGGTCCCACAGGAGGAGAGCAAGGCACTGTCCAGGCTGCGTTGCTGTGTATCTCTCACTGTACTGTTGGTCCCACAGGAGGAGAGCAAGGCACTGTCCAGGCTGCGTTGCTGTATAGCTCTCACTGTACTGTTGGTCCCACAGGAGGAGAGCAAGGCACTGTCCAGGCTGCGTTGCTGTGTAGCTCTCACTGTACTGTTGGTCCCACAGGAGGAGAGCAAGGCACTGTCCAGGCTGCGTTGCTGTGTAGCTCTCACTGTACTGTTGGTCCCACAGGAGGAGAGCAAGGCACAGTCCAGGCTGCGTTGCTGTATATCTCTCACTGTACTGTTGGTCCCACAGGAGGAGAGAAAGGCACAGTCCAGGCTGCGTTGCTGTATAGCTCTCACTGTACTGTTGGTCCCACAGGAGGAGAGCAAGGCACAGTCCAGGCTGCGTTGCTGTATAGCTCTCACTGTACTGTTGGTCCAACAGGAGGAGAGCAAGGCACAGTCCAGGCTGCGTTGCTGTGTAGCTCTCACTGTACTGTTGGTCCCACAGGAGGAGAGCAAGGCACAGTCCAGGCTGCGTTGCTGTGTAGCTCTCACCGTACTGTTGGTCCCACAGGAGGAGAGCAAGGCACTGTCCAGGCTGCGTTGCTGTGTAGCTCTCACTGTACTGTTGGTCCCACAGGAGGAGAGAAAGGCACAGTCCAGGCTGCGTTGCTGTATAGCTCTCACTGTACTGTTGGTCCCACAGGAGGAGAGCAAGGCACAGTCCAGGCTGCGTTGCTGTATATCTCTCACTGTACTGTTGGTCCCACAGGAGGAGAGCAAGGCACAGTCCAGGCTGCGTTGCTGTATAGCTCTCACTGTACTGTTGGTCCCACAGGAGGAGAGCAAGGCACAGTCCAGGCTGCGTTGCTGTATAGCTCTCACTGTACTGTTGGTCCCACAGGAGGAGAGCAAGGCACAGTCCAGGCTGCGTTGCTGTATAGCTCTCACTGTACTGTTGGTCCCACAGGAGGAGAGCAAGGCACAGTCCAGGCTGCGTTGCTGTATAGCTCTCACTGTACTGTTGGTCCCACAGGAGGAGAGCAAGGCACAGTCCAGGCTGCGTTGCTGTATAGCTCTCACTGTACTGTTGGTCCCACAGGAGGAGAGCAAGGCACAGTCCAGGCTGCGTTGCTGTATAGCTCTCACTGTACTGTTGGTCCCACAGGAGGAGAGAAAGGCACAGTCCAGGCTGCGTTGCTGTGTAGCTCTCACTGTACTGCTGGTCCCACAGGAGGAGAGAAAGGCACAGTCCAGGCTGCGTTGCTGTATAGCTCTCACTGTACTGTTGGTCCCACAGGAGGAGAGCAAGGCACAGTCCAGGCTGCGTTGCTGTATAGCTCTCACTGTACTGTTGGTCCCACAGGAGGAGAGCAAGGCACAGTCCAGGCTGCGTTGCTGTATAGCTCTCACTGTACTGTTGGTCCCACAGGAGGAGAGCAAGGCACAGTCCAGGCTGCGTTGCTGTATAGCTCTCACTGTACTGTTGGTCCCACAGGAGGAGAGCAAGGCACAGTCCAGGCTGCGTTGCTGTATAGCTCTCACTGTACTGTTGGTCCCACAGGAGGAGAGCAAGGCACAGTCCAGGCTGCGTTGCTGTATAGCTCTCACTGTACTGTTGGTCCCACAGGAGGAGAGAAAGGCACAGTCCAGGCTGCGTTGCTGTATAGCTCTCACTGTACTGTTGGTCCCACAGGAGGAGAGCAAGGCACAGTCCAGGCTGCGTTGCTGTATAGCTCTCACTGTACTGTTGGTCCCACAGGAGGAGAGCAAGGCACAGTCCAGGCTGCATTGCTGTGTAGCTCTCACTGTACTGTTGGTCCCACAGGAGGAGAGAAAGGCACAGTCCAGGCTGCGTTGCTGTGTAGCTCTCACCGTACTGTTGATCCCACAGGAGGAGAGCAAGGCACAGTCCAGGCTGCGTTGCTGTGTAGCTCTCACTGTACTGTTGGTCCCACAGGAGGAGAGAAAGGCACAGTCCAGGCTGCGTTGCTGTATAGCTCTCACTGTACTGTTGGTCCCACAGGAGGAGAGCAAGGCACTGTCCAGGCTGCGTTGCTGTGTAGCTCTCACTGTACTGTTGGTCCCACAGGAGGAGAGCAAGGCACAGTCCAGGCTGCGTTGCTGTATAGCTCTCACTGTACTGTTGGTCCCACAGGAGGAGAGCAAGGCACAGTCCAGGCTGCGTTGCTGTATAGCTCTCACTGTACTGTTGGTCCCACAGGAGGAGAGAAAGGCACAGTCCAGGCTGCGTTGCTGTGTAGCTCTCACCGTACTGTTGATCCCACAGGAGGAGAGCAAGGCACAGTCCAGGCTGCGTTGCTGTATAGCTCTCACTGTACTGTTGGTCCCACAGGAGGAGAGAAAGGCACAGTCCAGGCTGCGTTGCTGGCAGTGTGACTACGTGGCTGTGGACAGGTGGGATCTCAAGCAGCACAGGGAGCGGCACCCTGACCGCGGCGCCACCTGTGCACTGTGCTCCAAGACCTTTGGTTCCCCGGCTTCACTCAAGGTGGGTTGGGCTGGTAAAAAGTAAGCAAGAAAACAAACAGGGCTGCTCATTTTCTGGAACATGCAGGGAATTCTGTTTTTGGAGTGCCAAAACACGTGGTTTTTGGAGTGCCAAAGCTTGTGGTTTCTGGAGTGCCAAAACTCGTGGTTTCTGGTTTTTGGAGTGCCAAAGCTTGTGGTTTCTGGTTTTTGGAGTGCCAAAGCTTGTGGTTTCTGGATTTTGGAGTGCCAAAGCTCATGGTTTTTGGAGTGCCAAAGCTTGTGGTTTCTGGTTGTTGGAGTGCCAAAACTCGTGGTTTCTGGTTTTTGGAGTGCCAAAGCTTGTGGTTTCTGGATTTTGGAGTGCCAAAGCTCATGGTTTTTGGAGTGCCAAAGCTTGTGGTTTCTGGTTTTTGGAGTGCCAAAGCTTGTGGTTTCTGGTTTTTTGGAGTGCCAAAGCTTGTGGTTTCTGGACTTTGGAGTGCCAAAGCTCATGGTTTTTGGAGTGCCAAAGCTTGTGGTTTCTGTTTTTTGGAGTGCCAAAGCTTGTGGTTTCTGTTTTTTGGAGTGCCAAAGCTTGTGGTTTCTGGTTTTTGGAGTGCCAAAGCTTGTGGTTTCTGTTTTTTGGAGTGCCAAAGCTTGTGGTTTTTGGATGTTGGAGTGCCAAAGCGTGTGGTTTTGGGAGTGCCAAAACTTTCGGTTTGTGTTTTTTGGAGTGCCAAAACTTGTGGTTTCTGGTATTGGGAGAGCCAGAACTTGTGAACTTGTGCTTTTTGGAGTGCCAAAACTTGTGGTTTCCACTTTTTTCAGTGCCAAAACTTGTGGTTTCCACTTTTTTCAGTGCCAAAGCTTGTGGTTTCTGTTTTTTTGAATGCCAAAACTTGTGGTTTCTGTTTTTGGGAGTTAATGGCAGAAAAAACTCGGGTACAGATTCCTGGGATTAGTGACTTGAGGACAACATCATTGCAAGTTTCGTAAGAGGAAGCATACCGATATTAAGTTTGTAAGAGGAAGTATGCCCACAGGAAGTTTGTAAGAAAAAACATGCCGCAAGTTACTGATAGTAAGTTTGTAAGTTCCGTTGTTTGCCATTTTCCTGAAAATCACGTTCCAGATTTTAACAGATTTTGTCTTTAGAATTAAAACAAATTATGGTAGACATTTGTGCCACTCTCTTTATTACCTTTGAAACTTGAGTGTTTATTTCTTTCAGCTGCACATGTCAGCCAAGCACGGGGGCCGCACATACACCTGCCCGATTTGCTGCAAGACGTTCGCGCACAGGCGCTATCTGCGCACACACCTGCAGCGCCACAGAGGGGAGAAGAGGCACGCGTGCCCCGTGTGTGGCTGGAGATTCTTCCAGACCAACACCCTGAGAGCACACATGGACACCCACAAGCCAAAGACGCAGAGAAAGTAAGGAGAAACCTCTGTACGTGTGCCTGCATTCTGTCGGTATGTGCGTTTTCAGTGGTGCTTGACTAACTGCTCTTTTCATTAGCTCTCTTGGCACCGGAGAGGTGTCTCCTCTTTCAACAGTTTGGGACTGGCCAGCCATAGGTTTGAAGGAAAAACAAAGATGCATGAATGGAGTAAAATATCAGATTCCACAGTTTCATTGTTTATCATCTTTGATGGACACATGATAGAAGACAGACATAGAATGAAGGAACTTTGAAGTGCTTGTGCACAAACCCATGTCAGTTGTGATGGTTCACAAGACACAGATCAAGTCTGCAATGATTGGTTGCTTTCAAGAGGGGAAAGGTTAGAGAACACGGCAGATAAAATGACACTCCAATCTAAAAAGCTGGTTACATACCAGAAATAAAAAACTCATGGCCCCGATTGGGCTCATTCGTCCCAAACGATTGTGCAAGCCACAAGCCCAGTTGAGCTCATGCATACTGAGTGAGTTATTATCTTCCTCAGGAAAATGGAAGAGAAAGCAAAACATTGGATGAAAGACTGCTTACCAGATATGCTGACTATTGTGCCCACAATCCTACAGCTGACTACAACAATCCTACAGCCGACTATTGTCCCCACAATCCTACAGCTGACTAGTGTCCCCACAATCCTACAGCTGACTGTTGTTCCCACAATCCTACAGCTGAGTATTGTCCCAACAATCCTATAACTGACTATTGTCCCCACAATCCTACAGCTGAGTATTGTCCCCACAATCCTACAGTTGACTGTTGTCCCCACAATCCTACAGCTGATTATTGTGCCCATAATCCTACAACTGACTGTTGTCCCCACAATCCTACAACTGACTGTTGTCCCCACAATCCTACAACTGACTATTGTCCCCACAATCGTACAGCTGATTATTGTCCCCACAATCCTACAACTGACTGTTGTCCCCACAATCCTACAACTGACTATTGTCCCCACAATCCTACAACTGACTATTGTCCCCACAATCCTACAGCTGACTATTGTCCCCATAATCCTACAACTGACTATTGTCCCCACAATCCTACAACTGACTATTGTCCCCATAATCCTATAACTGACTGTTGTCCCCATAATCCTACAGCTGACTATTGTGCCCACAATCCTACAGCTGACTATTGTCCCCACAATCCTACAACTGACTTATCCCCACAATCCTACAACTGACTATTGTCCCCACAATCGTACAGCTAACTATTGTTCCTACAGCTGACTATTGTCCCCACAATCCTACAGCTGATTATTGTCCCCACAATCGTACAACTGACTGTTGTCCCCACAATCCTACAGCTGATTATTGTCCCCACAATCCTACAGCTGACTGTTGTCCCCACAATCCTACAGCTGATTATTGTTCCCACAATCGTACAACTGACTGTTGTGCCCACAATCCTACAGCTGACTATTGTGCTCATAATCCTACAGCTGATTATTGTCCCCACTATCCTACAACTGACTATTGTCCCCACAATCCTATAACTGACTATTGTCCCCATAATCCTACAGCTGACTATTGTCCCCATAATCCTACAACTGACTATTGTCCCCATAATCCTACAGCTGACTATTGTCCCCATAATCCTACAACTGACTATTGTCCCCATAATCCTACAGCTGACTATTGTCCCCATAATCCTACAGCTGAGAGATACTGCACCATGACAGTCACAATAGGAGAGAGGATAATGTAATTTATGCTAATTTGTAGAAACAATTTCAAAGAAAA
Source organism: Phymorhynchus buccinoides (assembly GCA_017654935.2). Taxonomy (NCBI): domain Eukaryota; kingdom Metazoa; phylum Mollusca; class Gastropoda; order Neogastropoda; family Raphitomidae; genus Phymorhynchus; species Phymorhynchus buccinoides. The sequence goes on along the minus strand of CM065686.1, from coordinate 64,249,189 downwards.
ATATTTTCTTTTTTTCTTAGTTATGCCTACCAATGCCCCCACTGCCCAGCGGCCTACACCAGCCAGGCTAACTACCGTGACCACCTCAACAAGCACAGAGGGTGACGCTGCCTATGTTTTGACATCGTAAAATGTGATTTGTTCAGCTATGCCTACCGTGACCACCTCAACAAGCACAGAGTGTGATGCTGCCTATGTTTTGACATGGTAAAATGTGATTTGTTCAGCTATGCCTACCGTGACCACCTCAACAAGCACAGAGGGTGACGCTGCCTATGTTTTGACATCGTAAAATGTGATTTGTTCAGCTATGCCTACCGTGACCACCTCAACAAGCACAGAGGGTGACGCTGCCTATGTTTTGACATGGTAAAATGTGATTTGTTCAGCTATGCCTACCGTGACCACCTCAACAAGCACAGAGGGTGACGCTGCCTATGTTTTGACATGGTAAAATGTGATTTGTTCAGCTATGCCTACCGTGACCACCTCAACAAGCACAGAGGGTGACGCTGCCTATGTTTTGACATCGTAAAATGTGATTTGTTCAGCTATGCCTACCGTGACCACCTCAACAAGCACAGAGGGTGACGCTGCCTATGTTTTGACATCGTAAAATGTGATTTGTTCAGCTATGCCTACCGTGACCACCTCAACAAGCACAGAGGGTGACGCTGCCTATGTTTTGACATCGTAAAATGTGATTTGTTCAGCTATGCCTACCGTGACCACCTCAACAAGCACAGAGGGTGACGCTGCCTATGTTTTGACATCGTAAAATGTGATTTGTTCAGCTATGCCTACCGTGACCACCTCAACAAGCACAGAGGGTGACGCTGCCTATGTTTTGACATGGTAAAATGTGATTTGTTCAGCTATGCCTACCGTGACCACCTCAACAAGCACAGAGGGTGACGCTGCCTATGTTTTGACATCGTAAAATGTGATTTGTTCAGCTATGCCTACCGTGACCACCTCAACAAGCACAGAGGGTGACGCTGCCTATGTTTTGACATGGTAAAATGTGATTTGTTCAGCTATGCCTACCGATGCCCCCACTGTCCAGCAGCCTACAACAGCCATGCCAACTACACTGACCACCTCAACAAGCATAGTGGGGAGCGGCCTCACGTCTGCGGTCAGTGCGGGCGGGGCTTTGCCTTCCGCTCCATGATGACCACACACATGGCCTTTGTCCACAGCACCCTGCGGCCCCATGGCTGTGATGAGTGTGACAAGAAATATAAAGTGAGTGGAGACAGACACAGACAGAGAGAGAGAGAGACAGAGAGAGATATCTTTGTCCACAGCACCCTGCGGCCACATGGCTGTGATGAGTGTGACAAGAAATATAAAGTGAGTGGAGACAGAGATGGAGAGACAGAGAGAGAGAGAGAAACAAAGACAGAGAGAGAGATGCCTTTGTCCATAGCACCCTGCGGCCACATGGCTGTGATGAGTGTGACAAGAAATATAAAGTGAGTGGAGACAGAGAGAGAGAGAGAGAGAGAGAGAGAGACAGACAGAGAGAGATATCTTTGTCCACAGCACCCTGTGGCCCCATGGCTGTGATGAGTGTGACAAGAAATATAAAGTGAGTGGAGACAGAGATGGAGAGACAGAGAGAGAGAGAGAGAAACAGAGATGGAGAGACACAGAGAGAGAGACACAGAGAGAGAGACAGAGAGAACAATGGTTTTTTTATTGCCACTAGCGCAACGCCGAGTATCGGTAACGCCTAGTAACGGTAACGCCAGGTACTAGTAACGCTGAGTACAGCAAATTTAAAGCGATTTGGTTAAGAAACGGCGGAGTTATAAGGCCCTGTTTCCCGTTGGCGCTGCTCTGAGAGTGACGCGCTCTCCCCATTCTCTTCAAATTTGCTGCCAGGCTTTGCCCCAGCCACAGCAAGCCTGACTGACAGCAAATTTGAAGCGATTCGGTTAAGAAACGGCGGAGTTATAAGGCCCTGTTTCCTGTTGGCGTTGCTCTGAGAGTGACGTGCTCTCCCAATTCTCTTCAAATTTGCGCCAGGCTTTGCCCCGACCACAGCAAGCCTGACAGCAAATTTGAAGCGATTCGGTCGAAAAACGGCAGAGTTATAAGGCCGGTTTTGTGTTTCAGACAGACACAGACACACACACACACTTGCCTTTTTACTATATGATTAGCAATAGCCCTCTTGGCAAGGGGGATACAAAATGTTGAATCAGTTATAATAACATGGCACCCACTCACACATGTATTCATACACAACGCACTCACACACCAGCACACACATCCCACACATAATTAGTGCATATATAGAACATACATAGAACTCAATTTCTTTGACTATCAGAAACTAAATATGCAAAGTAGAAATCAAAACCAAATCCTCCTACTTGACTAAACTCCTACTTGACTAAACAGTTATTGGATCATTTTCCCCCCTCAAATCACTAGCTTTTGCTGTATACTTAGCTAATGATACAATATTTTTTTCGTCATCTGAAGACAAAATTGCTTTAAGATCTTTCTGCAATGCAAGAGTATCTATATTATAATATGCGTGCCGATAAGAATTTTTAATCTCTATTTTCTCCTAAGTCGCAGAGATTTTTGCCTTCAACTGTGAAATATAGGGGCACGTGTAGGTGCTTAACAGCTCTTCCAAGTGAAATTCGCCAAGTCGTCGTTTAAAGCCGGGATTTCACATAAAATTTGCTTAACGGAGGGAGTGATTTTCAAGAAAGACAGTTTCACAGAATAGCCGTGACAGTGGAATAGCCTTTACGCGAAACTTGGATTTTTTGTGCTTGAGGGAACAGCCGTGATCCCTGTATGACCTTTATGTCGGAGGCCCCCAACAACAATCACCAGGTAAAAACACTCAAACTGCCAAAATGTTTTTAAAAACAATAGTGGATTAATCCTTAATCGGGCCCCTTCGTACATACCGAGGGGGGGCAAACACGATGCTGCAATAGCCTGAGTAGGAGAATGTGTCGTCTGCTGAAAACGGTTCATTTTTAGACTGTGCGTGTGATAACAAAAAGCCGAGGCTAGGCCTAACTCACTGCACCTAGAAACTTCTATGGTTGCTTTGGTTAGAAGAAGGGAGAGGGGGAGGGGTGGCTAGGAAGGAGAAGAGGGAGGCGAGTAGGGCTTTTTTACAAATAGTTCCTCTACGTTCTGGAAGTTTGGTGTTTGATCTAACCATATTTGTTTTGAAAGGTGCATACCGGAGAACAACGCATCTGCGCTCATGAATTGACAGGAAACCGAGCAAGCAATGATTAAGTGTGTGCTGTCTACTACAGTGTGTGTGTGTGTGTGTGTGTTTTCACAACATTTAGGCACCTACTTTTCTCAAAGTGACAAAATCTAAGTCTGTTCTGTGTGAGGCTTGCAATTGCTTTCATGAAGCTGGGTCAGGTGTCCGACTTGACTGCTTTCCCTTCTTCCTCTTATAATAAATTTTTTACATCGACTGTCTAAGAAGCCTTGATAGCTCAATAGGTAAAGCGGCGCGTCCGCAAATCAGTAGGTCGTGGCACGCACCTCTACACACGTCCGTGGTCGCGGGTTCGAGTCTGCCCCTCGCCACATTTTTTTTTGGGGGGGGGGGGGTCATCATCTTTTTTTAAAGGAGAGGGGAGTGGGCGGAAGGGAGGGGGCACCACCACATATTTTTTGGTCTCTTTTTTTCATTATTTACATCTAACCAGTTCTTTTTCTTATTCTTCTTTTTCTTCTTCGATCGCTCAGACAGGTTCCTATCAATTATGAACGCAGATGCTTCATGCTGCCGTGCGGAGTACAGGTTTATCTAGTGTTTAAATATTACACATTCTTTTCGGATATGTGTGTACATGGGACAATCAAATATAAAATGTATTTCAGCTTCAATATTATCTCCCATGCACATATTACATGTCCCATTCTCTGATGATTCGAACCATCTTTTGTTGGCATTTAGACCAAGAGTTCTCGTTCTAAATTTACATAAATTATATCTACAGTACTCCCCATTTATAGTAAACTCGGGTATAAGCAATTTCGGTTACAGTAAAGGAAAGCACTGGTTCCCGGCCAAAGGTCTACTGTTTTATTACTAAATAGTCCTCGGATAGTAGCAACTCGGTTATAATTTTTAAAAAACTGCTATAGTAAAGTCACTTTTGGTTCCCCACAGGACTGGCTCCTCGGTTACAATAAAAACAATTGTCCTCTTCGTGACCTTTGTAAATACGTCACCAATGTATGCGTCACAGTCTCACCACTCCCTCCACCCACCCATAGTAGCAACTGGATTATAATTACAACAAAGTCCTATAGTAAAGTCATTTGTGGTTCCTCCTCGGTTACAATAAAAAAAATTGTCCTCTTCGTGACCTTTGTAAATACATCATCAATGTATACGTCACAGTCTCACTACTCCCTCTACTCTCTCTCTCTTTCACCCTCTCTCTCTATCTCTGTCTTTGTCTCTCTCTCTCTCTCTCTCTCTCTCTCTCTCTCCCCCCCTCTCTCTCTCTCTTTCTCTCTCTCTCTGTTTTTACAAATTCTTGTTTAAAGTGAACTTTATTATTTAAACTGTAGATAAAAGAGAGATCGTGCATAAATTTTGTTAAACAAAATTTTGTTGATTACACTGCGCGATGGCGCTGTGGTAGAACGGGCGATACAGTTGATAGCTTGGGCACGAAACACGTGAGTATTCACCACGAATTTCTTTCATGAAACTCATTATGACAAACTAACATTACATTGGCTGCTACTAGGTTTGTACCCACTCTACCGCAGCGCCCTCGCATGGCAGAAACGGCGAACTAAGTCGACCATTTCCGCCCACAATCTTCATTTGCAATTCATTACATACAATTGACAACTGTCCGGTCATTGGCTGCAATTAAATTTGTATCTGTTTTACTGCAGCGCCCTCACACAGAGGAAAAGGTGAGCTAAGTCGACAATTGAGCCCACACTCTCATTACTTAGTGGAAAAAAATGAATCGGAAAAAAAAATATATATATAGCATCATGAAAATGCGATAATTTATTGCAGGCATGATAATCTATTATTAGGTATAATGTCTGTAGGCATAATGTCCATTAGGCAAAATGTCCGGTAAGCATGGTGACCATAGGCATAATGTCCATAGGCAAAGTGTCCGTAGTCTTCCCTGCTCCCTTATCTGGTCTTCCCTGCTCCTTTCTTTCACCTCTTCTGGGAGTGTTGTTGCTCCAATGGCTTCATCGACTGATCTTTGGATGTCAATCCAAGGCATTCTGGACAGCGCATCTGCGTTGCTGTTGTCTTTCCCTCTGCGAAACTTTAGATCAAAATCAAAAGGAGCCAAGTCTGCGACCCATCTCTGTTCCACAGCTCCGAGCTTCGCATTGTCAATGTGTGTAAGAGGGTTATTGTCAGTCCAAACTTCAAATCTGGAACCAAGCAGGTATTCTCTAAACTTTTCTGTAATAGCCCATTTCAAGGCGAGCAGTTCGATCTTGCGACTAGAGTAATTCTGCATGCACTTCTCCGTTGGTCTAAGGCGCCGACTGGCATAGGCAACCACTCGAGCTTGCCCCTCTATCTCTTGTGACAAGACAGCTCCTAAGCCTTCATTACTGGCGTCAACATGCAGAATGAATGGTTTTCCAAAATCTGCGAAGGTCAGAACTGGTGCTGAAGTCAGTCGCTCTTTCAGAGTCTCGAAAGCAATCTCGCATTCTCTAGTCCACACTAGCAGTTTCCTTAACTTGACAGTCTTCTTGCTTTTCTTCTTTTCTGTTTCCTTCTCCTCTTTCATGGCATCGTACAGTGGCGCTGCTATGTGTGCAAACCTCTCTATGTAGCGTCTACAGTAGCCTGCTAGACCAAGGAAGGTCTGCAACTGCTTGACTGTGACTGGTCTTGGCCACTCCTGTACTGCCTGAACTTTCTCCGGGTCTGTTGCCACACCCTTTTCTGAAATGATATGGCCCAGATATGGAACCTGTTCCCTGAACAAATGGCACTTTGACGGCTTGAGCTTCAGTCCATGTTTGCTGATGGTAGTGAACACAAAGTCCAAGTGTTCCAGGTGTTCCTCAAAGCTCTCGCTGTAAACAAGAAGGTCATCAAGATAAATGATGAGGATTTCAAACAGTCTGTCCATGAAGAGCCGTTGCATGAAGCGCTGAAAGGTGGCGGGGGCTCCTGCTAAGCCAAAAGGTAGCCTTTCGTATTGATACAAACCGAATGGAGTGATGAATGCAGTCTTGTGTTTGTCTGCTTCATGTACCGCTATCTGGTTGTATCCTGATGCTAGGTCCATTGTTGAGAAGAACTTCGCACCTTGGAGCGAGTCCAGAGTCTCTTCTATGCGTGGTAGTGGGAAGGAGTCACGTACTGTCTTGACATTCAGACGTCTATAGTCGACGCACATTCTCAATGTACCATCCTTCGTCCTAGCCAATACGATTGGGGATGCATAGGGACTATGACTTGGTTTGATCACTCCCTGTTCCAGAAGGGTATGAAGGTGAGCTTTCACTTCTAGAAGCTGGGGTGGAGGTATTCTTCTGTATGGCTGTGACACTGGGACCTCATCCGTTGTGGGTATGCTGTGCTGCACAAGGTCTGAGAAGCCTATTTCCCCCTCTCTTGGAAAACAGTCGGCGTGTTCCTTCAGAAACTTTTGCACCTTTGCCGCTTGCTCTGGTGTAAAGCGTGTCAGGTCAACCTCTGGAAGTTTGATGTCTTGAGGGCTTCCCTTGATGTCCTTTTTTTCTTCCTCTCTAACACTGACCTCTTGTTTGCAAACAAAAATCTCTCTGGATTCTGTCTCTTGGATACAGCTCTCCCACTCTGAGTCAACCATCACGTCCGTATCATGTATGCAGCCTACCCTGATGCCTTTGTTCAGCCAGATGTCTTTCTGTTCCAAGTTGGCTACTTGTAGCGGATACAGACCATTCATCTTGGTTGCTATGGAGCCTATCACCATGAGGCCTCTTGGGAGGTGCTCCTGGCAAGCTAAGTGTTGGATCATAATGGGTTCTTCAGATTTCCTCACTCCTGCTGCCACCATGATGGTCGTGACAGAATTTCCTGGTAGCAGTGTTCTCTCTTCTGCTGTTCTTGCAAATTTTGCTGTTCCCCTGTATTTCTTGATTTCTGCTTGAATCTTGCTCACCATGACAGAATTGTCTCCCAGTAAGGATTCAAGTAGTCTGCACTTCTCTAAGATGTTCATTCCCAACAGAACTGGATGTTTTGGAGTCTTTGTGGCTGCATGCAAAGGTGTCTTCGTCACAAAGATGCCCATGTCCTCGATGGTTTCTCCTCCTATGGTAACGTCGGTGCAGATGTAGCCAACATAGGGGATCTCTAACCCATTTGCTGCCTTCAAGGAGTAGTATGATTCCTCCAATTTATGGCTATCTTTGAAATGTTCTAGAAAGAACTTGTCCGTCATTGTAGACACCATGGAACCTGTGTCAATGAGCGAAGATACCGTTTCTCCATCAATTTCAATGTTGATTGTAGGGCACTTCCCTATCATGCTGATCGAGCCTTGATCCTTAGTCACCTGCATGTGGCTCTCCACACAGGTCTCTAGTTTCCCTGTTTGATTATCTCGACCTCCGAACTCGCGTGACCATCCTCGACCACGATGACTGCCTCTGCCTCGTCCTCGATGTCCCCAATGCAATCCCTCTTGTCCTCTTGACTGGTGAAAGGCTGATTGGGGTTGTGCCCCTGACACTTCCTCTTTCATTTCGCAGTCTCTTGCAATATGTCCCTGTTGATGACATTTGTAGCATGTTCTTGTCTCTCTCTGCTGTGGAGCTGCATTCAACAGCTGGGCAATGGTTTCTTGCTGTTGTTTAACCAGTAGTTTAAGCTCTCGAAGCTCCTTGTCCGCCTCTACTTTGTAGTTAAATGGCTCTTCTCTCAATGATGGGGAAGCTGGGACATCTGCTGACCATCTAAGGGCTACCGTTCTGATGTGCATGAACTGTATTTCTGGTCTCTCAGCCACTTTCTCCTTGAGTTCTCTTCTAAGTGTTGTTTCTCTAATTCCTGCTATAAATTGATCACGCATAACTTCGTCTTGTTTGGGAAAGCAACCTGGCTTCAATCGTGTGATTCTTTCGAGTTGTTCCTTCAGGTCGTAAGAATACTCTCTGAGGTCTTCTCCCACTCTCTGTCTCCGAGCATAGAATGTCTGGATTGCCTCGTTGAATGTACCAATCAGGCCAAAATGCTCAGTCAGAATCTGGAAAATATTCTTTACTGTGGAGCTAGAATCCCGATGTAGTTTAACTTCTCTCTTTGCTTGTCCACCCAGATGTTGCAGGATGAAACTGACAGCCTCAGGCCCCTTCCTATCCTCCAAGGCAACTTTGCATTCCTCAATCCACTCATGTAAATTACCATCACCAGTAAATGTCCCTAATGTCTTCTCTCTTCTCATTACAACTACATTCTTAGCTGCTACCTGTGTTTTCAGCCTTTCCAACTCTTCCTTTAACTGTTCTACTTCCATCTCAGCACTTTTTTTTCTCCGTAGACATTTTTATTTTTATTTTTTTCTTTCTCCGTAGTCTATAATGTCTCTTTTTCAATTATAACGTAATTATTAACCAATTAGCGTCATTTTTCAATTGACCAATTGGCGCCCCTGGAGTGGTGAAGCCGTCCGACGCTGTAGACCCCACTGGCACTTGAATGTTGTTGGTTTTGAACACCTGCCGACCCTGGACTGGGGAAGCAGCCGCACTTCACGCTGAAGACCCCAACCGCGATCTGGGATGTAGTTATCTGTGGACGTTGGCCTGCCAGCCATGCACCTCCGGGAACTGCCGACGCACCGTCACCATCGCTGCTGATTAAGCCGCTAGGGTATACGGACTGGGCAGGACGTTTGGGAATAACAGGGTCAGTGGGGGGGGGGGGGGGGGGGGGGGCGGAGTTGGGGGAATCAGGGGTGTCGTGACATCAAGTCACAGCGGCAATGACAGAGTCAGCAAGTCAATGGTGACGGAGGACCCTGGGTATGAAAGCGGTCACACCCCAGGGCAAAAGATTCAGGATGTAGTCGTCACCGTCTGTGTGCAGCCCTGGTTTTGAACGCTGCAAGCCCGCTGGATGTCTGGAAACTGCCGACGCACCGTCCCCTAGAGACGGAGGACCCCTGGTAGGTGTTGCCCCGTTTTCAAGTATCAACACTGCAAGTCCATTTCCTCTGCTACAGCCCTAAGTAGGTTTGCTACTGGCTAAATCTGCCACTGCACTTCAGACTGTTCACCGGCACTGTAGCTAGCACTAACCTGTCGCAGATTCGTTTGCATTCTGCTCACTGCTTATACTCAACACTTCTTCTTGAACATCAGCTCACAACTGTCACAACTGTCAGCTCGCAACTGTCCAAATATTTCGTAAAAGTTTAAGCAAATAAAATTTACTGTTCTTTCTCCTTCACGAAACGTGTTCACTTGTCACTGATTGGTGCCAACAGGACGTTGACTCTTGCGTGCCAACAGGACGTTGACTCTTACGTTCACTAGGGTAGGAATTTTCGAAAATAAATTCTCCAATTTTCCATTTTGCACATCCTACCGTCAGGCCTAATTAGTTTAATAAGTCCATCATGGACTTGTCTCCATTCCTAAAAATCAGCTATGTTGCAGTTTGATTAACGGGAACTTGCCTCATCGACTTGCAAAAATACAAAGTTCTACCTTTTCATTCGAAGTGTCGTCTGCTCCAGTAGCGCCGAAAATAACTAGTCAAAGTCCGAAAGGAAGTTTGGAAACTAACTTAAGTTCTTCAGCAGACTACAATTATCAGCTGCCAGCGTTCTTGGGTGTTCTTTCGGTTCAAATTCGTTGTTTCAATTGTTTCTTTACACATTTTTTGAATTTGTGTTCACTTATTGTCCGAAAAAATATTTTCAACACACACAATGTTTGGAAACTAAACCAAAACTTTCCTTGTACGGGGTTCCGAAATTGTCCGACACATGAAAGAAAGTAATTTCGAAAACTTATTTTGACTTGGGCACCCACTTGCAATTGTCCGAAGATGAAGGTGAACACACTCAGTTCACAAAATGTCTGATGAAGCACATTTCTTCTTTCTATCTATTCACTTCTTTTCTTTTTTCTATATTCTACACTAATTTAGGCTAGGCTACCTAACCGGCTAGCACTGATAAGGCCTACACAGAAACGCAAATGTCCGGCGACGCCATTCTGTAGTGTTGTGTTGTTGAGGGCAATTCACACGAAGACCAAGAGACGGCTTTGCTCTTTATTCTCAATTAGATCACATGAATCTGACTTGCTGTGTTGGGAGTCGGGGCCTGACTGAGCTTTCTCACGCACGCTCTCCACAATTACACTTCCGATCGCTCAGAGTTCATTCCCATCATTCCGAATTCATTCACTCGCACGTGCACGACATTCTAAACATTCTCACTTCGCCCTCTCACATTTCCATGGCAAGTTCATTTATGAAAAAAGCAAAAAGTTGCGGGCTAAGTAAGCATCCCTGTTCTACGCCCCTTGGACAACTAAAATAATCAGTGTAAATACCTTTCTCACGCACACACGCCAGAACAGACTTATACATTCCTTTCAGGGCCGCATACAATTTACCATTAACACCGCTGTTTCTTAAAACATGCCATAACACATTTCTATTGATGGAATCAAACGCCTTTTGAAAATCAACGAAAGCCACATATAATTTATTTTTTTTAACAAATATTTCTGTACTAATGCATATAGTGTAAAAATGTGGTCGTCTGTGCTGTATTCTGAACGAAAACCGGCTTGCTCTTCCACTATTTTCTCTTCTTTATCAGCCCATGCTTTTAATCTTTTATTTAGTATATATGTGTACATTTTACTTACAATACTAGTTAGGGCCACACCTCGGTAATTGTCAGGGTTATTATTGTCACCTTTTTTATGCAATGGAACTATTACAGATTTGGACCAAGCTTCAGGGAAAATTCCCCTTTCAAATATTGAATTAAACAAAGCTAACAGAAAATCCACAACAACTGAATTTGCACATTTAAACATTTCCCCAATCACTTTATCTGGTCCAGCACTTTTGCCACACTTTAAATGCTTGATACTGCTTATGACTTCATCTCTTGTAATCTGATCATTAAATAATGGTTCATTTGATTCTTCAACATTATTAATCACTTCCGCCTCCAAGTCTTCACTATTTATATCATCATTCAAACCATTGAACACATCAAAAAAGTGATTGAACCACTGTTCTGAACTAATTTCATTATAAATAACTCTTTTTCTACTAATTGATCTAATAGTTGACCAGAATGTTTTAGAGTCATTGACAGAATTTCTTAGCTTCTCGAGACGGATTTCATCAAATTCTATTTTCTTGTTTCTTTTTAAGGTCTTGTACTCTTTTCTCTGTGCGACATAAATATCCTAATATCCTTGCACTCTTTTTTCAATGTTTTAGTTTTTACTCTCTGGTATCTTTTGAGTGACCTTTTGACTTTTTTCTTCATTTGATCACATTCATAGTCAAAATAATCATCCGCTTCCTTCTTTTTCCTTCCAACAGTTCTCACCATACTCGCTGCAGCACTACATACTCCATTAACAAACAATTCGACACATTTATTTACATCAACATTAAGAAATTGTATAGCTCTTTCAGTACACTCTAAATTCTGCTGAATTCAATTCCTTCAATTATGATGCTTCACATTCATCAGACCAAATAATGTGTTCTTCTTTACAACTTTGTGGTTCTTCTGGTATATCAATATTGCAATGTTTCCATAATAATATAACAGGCAGGTGCCATGAGTATAAACAATCACCAACTTTCATTCTACAATTGTGTAAAAGTTCTTGTGAAACAATAAAATAATCTATAATACTGCTACCATTAGGAGACACAAAAGTAAATTCTCCCCGAGAATCATCCAGACATGTTCCATTCAGAATTCCGAGATCAAACATGTAGCACAAATCTAATAAAGACTTACCAAACTTATTTATAATTCCATCTTTAGAAAAACGCGCAAGTGACGGTTTCCCATTTATCCATCCATTCATCTCACAAGCTCCATTACTATTATCATCAACATTATTGTCAACATCAACATTGTTGTTATCAAAAGGACCATTTCCATCCAAATTATTGTAATTATCATCATCATCATCATCACCCTCATCCAAACATCTAAGCATTTCATCATCATCACTGTCCTCATCATCATGACCTGGAAATAAATGTTCCACATTCTCTGACTTAGGCTGCTGTCTGCCTGTACGTGCATTAAAGTCACCACATAAAATGAGACTACAATCGCTATTTTCAGTTATTTCTAACAAGGCATCTTCTACAGACAAAATCCCATCTTTAACCTCACTGCGATTATAAACAGAACCCCCTTCTGGCACAACATAACACGCAACCAACAGTACATCCTTTCCAGTGTTAAATAACGTTTTACCAACCTTCAACACCACCATGTTATCACACTCAACTCTAACTTGTGTGACAACATTTTCATAACATTTTTTTACCAGTAACAGAACACCATCAGAGTTACGACCTTGCCGTGATATTTTCCTTGCAGGAGTATGAAACTTAATAAAGTTATGGAACACATGGGCAAAATCGAATGTCCTGTACACGAATGTTTCAGTTAAGCACACAAAATCAAAACCTTTCACATAATTAGAAAACTCAACATCGCTAAGTTTGGGGTATAAATTCTCTGTATTGTAGTTAAGAATTGCCTTGTCCCCCACCTACACACATCCCACTACGACTGCCCCCCTTCTCCCTTGCACCCATCCCCCCACCTTTACTGACCGTTTTCGATGGAGAATCACTACTAGCATCACCACACACATTATGTCACTCTTTTCCTGATTTAGAATTACTATTGACACTGGGAGAAACACTGCTACTATCCTGGGGGACATCATGGTGTTTTGCTGTGTTATTTTTCTCCCTCTCAGGGTGGAAGAGTTGGCATGAAGGTGAAAGGTCGCAGTCTTTCCTGTCGGCTGCTAACGGCGAACCCGATTGGCTGCTACATGCTATGACCTCGTGCTGACCCTCCCGTGGCATAGTAGCTTCGTGTTCATTCTTCTCTGCTGCAGAGGGTGTCACTGGAAACCGCGTTCCTGATTGGCTGTTCTGATTGACCTCGTTACGTTGAGGGGTGATCCCAAAGGTTTCTTTGTGTGCGCCGCATAGTCTGCTATCAGTGTCGGTACCCTCTTTTGTTACTTCTGCGTACGATCTTGTTTTGTCTCTTCTGTCAGTGATTTGCATCTTTCCTCGCACAAAGACTGCGATTTTACCCATTTCTCTTGCTTTGCTCGATATTTCTGCTTGTTTTTTTTGTCAGATCATTTGCAAGATGAATGCCTTTCCTCTCTACCTCTGTCCGGAAATCTCGATCACGCAACAATTTCAGCTTGTGCTGCCATGGGCGGAATTTAACGATCATAGGTTTTGGTTCACCAGATCTAGCTTGACCTATTCTGTGGGCTCGGATAATGTCCTCTTCCTTCCATGACTCAGAGCCAGTCACACTGTTCAAAGTGTCAACAACACGTTTTGCACACGTCTCGTAGTCTTCCTTCTTGTTGTGGGGTATTCCTAAAAAGCGTAAGTTGTCTCGCCTTGAAAAGCCTTGTAGTCGATCGATTTCTTTGTTCATTTGTGTAACTTGATGTTGTAAATTCGTGATTGTTGACGTCACTTTCTGTGTTTCTTTCTTCCCTTGGGCCATTTCGTCATGCAGTTGATCTGCGTCAGCAGACACACCATCCACAGTGCTACAGCGATCATTTATTTGACGTCACTTTCTGTGTTTCTTTCTTCCCTTGGGCCATTTCGTCATGCAGTTGATCTGCGTCAGCAGACACACCATCCACAGTGCTACAGCGATCATTTATTTGACGTCACTTTCTGTGTTTCTTTCTTCCCTTGGGCCATTTCGTCATGCAGTTGATCTGCGTCAGCAGACACACCATCCACAGTGCTACAGCGATCATTTATTTGACGTCACTTTCTGTGTTTCTTTCTTCCCTTGGGCCATTTCGTCATGCAGTTGATCTGCGTCAGCAGACACACCATCCACAGTGCTACAGCGATCATTTATTTGACGTCACTTTCTGTGTTTCTTTCTTCCCTTGGGCCATTTCGTCATGCAGTTGATCTGCGTCAGCAGACACACCATCCACAATGCTTGTCAGTTTGCTTTGCTCCGACTCTAACTGGCTACAGCGATCATTTATTTGATGACACTTTTCAGCCACATCACTCAATTCTGTTTTTATTTCTGATAGCTCCAGATGAATCAGCCTGTTCTGCTCGTTTCGTTCCTCTCTGTCTTTCTGAGCCTGCTCTTCTTGCCTTCGTAGTGTTGACAGGATTTCAGCGATGTCGGTGCCTATGTTGCTGTTGTTTTCACTCATTTCCTGGTCATTCGTGTTCATATTCACGAGTTCTTCATCACTTTTCCTTGGAGAGACAGGACCTGGATAAGAGAAATGTCATTACTTAATAACAGCTTCATCATTGAGAAGACTGCGTTGGTGGCACAATCCAACACAAGAACCTGGGGCACAAGAAGTAGGCTTTCACTTTGGCCTAGATATCCAAACTCAGGTTGGCTTGAATCAAACATATATTATCAGTCACACTCACCACTGTACCACTTGATAAGTTCTGAAAACAGTCAGTAGCAGGTATTTCCAGGGTCCACACATTCAATGCAAACATCCAGAGTCCGTTGAGTAAAGCACAACCGGCACACAGGCATAACACTGCAGCTAGAGCATACCATCCAGTGAGACTCTCGCTATTTTCCTGTTTCGCACCTGAGCGATTACGTTGACCCACTTTGCCACCCCGAACCTTGCCATTGACACAGCCCATTCTGGCCCTCCATAACAGCAAGTCGATCAGTTTCCTGCGTACATTTTCTTCTCTGACATTCACTTATACATCTATCAATACTGTTACCTTAAATTGTCACGTTAAACTGCAAAATTCCTTAAAATAACACACAGCTTGTTCCCAAACAAACCACTCTGCCGCCATATTTTGACATGCCCCGAGAGAGAGAGATGCCTTTGTCCACAGCACCCTGCGGCCACATGGCTGTGATGAGTGTGACAAGAAATATAAAGTGAGTGGAGACAGACAGACAGACAGAGAGAGAGAGACAGAGAGAGATGCCTTTGTCCATAGCACCCTGCGGCCACATGGCTGTGATGAGTGTGACAAGAAATATAAAGTGAGTGGAGAGAGACAGAGAGACAGAGAGAGAGACAGAGAGAGATGCCTTTGTCCATAGCACCCTGCGGCCACATGGCTGTGATGAGTGTGACAAGAAATATAAAATGAGTGGAGACAGACAGAGAGACAGAGAGAGAGACAGAGAGAGATGCCTTTGTCCATAGCACCCTGCGGCCACATGGCTGTGATGAGTGTGACAAGAAATATAAAGTGAGTGGAGAGAGACAGACAGACAGAGAGAGAGAGACAGAGAGAGATGCCTTTGTCCATAGCACCCTGCGGCCACATGGCTGTGATGAGTGTGACAAGAAATATAAAGTGAGTGGAGAGAGACAGAGAGAGAGACAGAGAGAGATGCCTTTGTCCATAGCACCCTGCGGCCACATGGCTGTGATGAGTGTGACAAGAAATATAAAGTGAGTGGAGAGAGACAGAGAGAGAGAGACAGAGAGAGATGCCTTTGTCCATAGCACCCTGCGGCCACATGGCTGTGATGAGTGTGACAAGAAATATAAAGTGAGTGGAGAGAGACAGAGAGAGAGAGAGACAGAGAGAGATGCCTTTGTCCATAGCACCCTGCGGCCACATGGCTGTGATGAGTGTGACAAGAAATATAAAGTGAGTGGAGAGAGACAGAGAGAGAAAGACAGAGAGAGATGCCTTTGTCCATAGCACCCTGCGGCCACAAGGCTGTGATGAGTGTGACAAGAAATATAAAGTGAGTGGAGACAGAGATGGAGAGACAGAGAGAGAGAGAGACTCAGAGACAGAGAGAGACAGAGAGAGATGCCGTTGTCCATAGCATCCTGCGGCCACATGGCTGTGATGAGTGTGACAAGAAATATAAAGTGAGTGGAGACAGACAGACAGACAGAGAGAGAGAGACAGAGAGAGATGTCTGTGTCCATAGCACCCTGCGGCCACATGGCTGTGATGAGTGTGACAAGAAATATAAAGTGAGTGGGTCACAAGTACCATATTTATCAGACTATAAGGCAATATTTTTCTCCAGACTGAGACTATTATTAATATAGTAACAAAATATAATATCTGAATTTTGTGTTCTGTTTGGGAGGTGCACCTTATGATTAGGTGCGCCTTATGGTCTGAACAATATGTCATAAGTCATGTTTCTTTATTGTCCATTGGCATTGTACAACGCACATGGAAACTTGTCTTCCACCGTGTAAAATAAGATGAGATATATCAAAATAAAAATATGAAACATAAATTTACATTAAAACAAATATGTAACTCTCACACCACACCCAATCATTCATCCGCTCTCTGCTATCTTGCTCACTCATCATGCAACCCACCACCATTTCTGCCTTCATTTTTAACCCTTTCTGTTCTATTTTCCTTCTTTTCCTCCTTTTTTCCTTGTTCCTTTTCTTTTTTTTCCCATTTCTTTCTCCCCCCCCCCCCCCCCCCCCCCCCCATTTCTTCTCCTTTTTTTAACTTTTAGGTAGGCTTTTTTTCCTGCTCTCTTTCATTCTATTGTCTGTGTGGCTAAGATGGACATTTTTCCTGCTCTTTCATTCTATTGTCTGTGTGGCTAAGATGGACATTTTTCCTGCTCTCTTTCATTCTATTGTCTGTGTGGCTAAGATGGACATTTTTCCTGCTCTCTTTCATTCTATTGTCTGTGTGGCTAAGATGGACATTTCCAAGAGCCTTAAGTGTTGTTTGATACAAAAATGTCTGGGTTTCTGTGTGACCTAGTGTTTGGAGTACTGACATATTCATACTGTGTGAAGCTGGTGTATGTGTGGGAGAGAGAGAGTATACATGTGTGCGTGTGTGTGCATGTATATGTGCGTGT
>CM065686.1:64209281-64231566 GCA_017654935.2 Phymorhynchus buccinoides | reverse complement strand
TTCACGTTGGATTACAATGGTAGTGTTCGTTTTTTTGTCTTTTTATATGTCCACCCAATGTATAAAAGGTAGTAAAATTAAAGTGAAAATAAACCTCATCTTTCTTTTTCTTCTCTTTATATGTGCCTTGATTGCTGGTGTGTGTTGTGGTGTGTGTGTGGATGAGAGCTGGGGGGAGGAGAAAGAGAGAGTAAATTTCCATGTGCTCCGCATTAGTTTTGTTATTACTGCTTCTTGGAGTGTGTGTTTTTTTTTTGTGTGCTTGTGAGCGTGTGGTGGACGAGCTGGGGGGGGGGGGGGGGGGGGGGGGGGGGGAGGAAGAGAGAGTGCTTCCATGTGCTCCTGCATTAGTTTTCGTATACTGATTCTCTGGGGGGGGGGGGGGGGGGGGGGCGCATGTGTGTTTGATAGAGAGAGATGGGGGAGGGGGAAGAGAGGAGTTGCTTCATGTGCTCCTGACATTAGTTTTGTATACTGATTCTTCTGGGTGTTATGTGCTTGTGCGTGTGTGTGTGTGTGTGCTGTTGTGCGTGCGTGTGTGTGTTATAGAGCTGGGGGGGGGGGAAGACAGAGTTGCTTCCATGTGCTCCTGCATTAGTTTTGTTATTACTGATTCTTCTGGGGGGGGGGGGGCATGTGTAATAGATTTGTTTTAGTTTTGTAAAGCTCTGTAGAGATGTAAGTATCCTTTATTATTATGACTACTCATCCCAAAACTCTGACCATCCACGGGAATTTCTCCAGTGCACCCTCTTCCTCCCAAAGGCCCTCATCCTCCTCCTCTCCCTTCCTCCAGCTTCGTGTAGCCTGGTGGGGTCGCATGGTCTGATAATGTCGCATGAAGCCTCGGCCTCTTGCCGCCTCCTGGTCTGACCCACAACAGCGGCAGTGGTAGGTGGAAGACAACTATGGTCGTATTCGCGGCAGTTGCCTTAGTTGCAAGGTAAGTAGCAGACCAGAACTGGTAGGCTGGAAAAACGAATCATAATATTGTGTTTAATTTGTCTATAATCAAAAATAAAAATTTTTTAGTAGGTGCTTCTTCTTCTTCTTCATTTGATCATCCAAACTTAAACGTAAGTTGAAGACTCTGAGATAAACTTGAAGATGTTCTGACGCTTTGTTATCTTGTTTGTTATGCTAGGTTGTGGAGGGGGGAAAAATGGGGAAGGGAGGGTGTCGTTGGAAGTGAAGAAGGGGCAAGGGAGGATGAAAGGGTGGTGGAAAAGGGGGGCAGGATGGAGGGAAGGGGGGAGGGGAAGAGCAGGGGGGGAGAGGGAGGGTTAATCGGTTTTTGAAGTCTTCCGCTGTGGCTGATGATACTGCCACGGGAGGAAGACTTTGTTCCACTGGGCAAGGTCCGAGGGAAGAGGGACCTGCTGGCAGGACAGAGTCCTGACACGGCTGGGCAGCTGGTATGACTCAGGCATGAGGAATCGAGTTGATCTGTCGGAGGGCTGGGGGAAGTCTGGTACAGGGTAGAGTTTATACACAATTCTCCACGGTGATATTGAAGAAGAAGTAGGTTGTGAGCCGAGCATTTTCCTTCTATATTGAAAGGGGGAACCATTCAAACTGTTCATTACATTTGACTGTCCACGCTGGAGTTAGAGAATGTAGAGGAAATGGGACACTATTGAAGGACTTGGATTTGAAGTCCGCAGGAGAAACAGTGCGTCAGTTTGCTTCCTCTTCTCCAAGTCGTCGGTGAGTTCGTCTACTAGTCCAAGGGGCTGGCTCTCACAGGACCGTCCTCTTCGGAAGCCGTGTTGATCCTGGCAGAGGATGTTGTTCTCTTTCTGCGAAGCCCAGGATGTGCTCCATGATTTTACATGGCATGCTGGTGAGTGAGATCAGGCAGTAATTCTCCAGCCTGTACCTCTCCCCTTTGCTAAACACAGGGGTGACGTGGGCAATCCTCCAGTCTTGTGGTACTATGCCGGAGGAGATGGAGGACCTGTATCTCTCCCCTTTGTTAAACACAGGGGCGGGGTGACAGTTGCTGACGGTGGGCACCAGTCCTCCAGTCTTGTGGTACTATGCTGGAGGAGATGGAGGACCTGTATCTCTCCCCTTTGTTAATCACAGGGGTTGACGTGACACACCGGTGTGTGTCGGTGACGTGGGCAATCCTCCAGTCTTGTGGTACTATGCTGGAGGAGATGGAGGACCTGTATCTCTCCCCTTTGTTAAACACAGGGGTGACGTGGGCAATCCTCCAGTCTTGTGGTACTATGCCGGAGGAGATGGAGGACCTGTATCTCTCCCCTTTGTTAAACACAGGGGTGACGTGGGCAATCCTCCAGTCTTGTGGTACTATGCCGGAGGAGATGGAGGACCTGTATCTCTCCCCTTTGTTAAACACAGGGGTGACGTGGGCAATCCTCCAGTCTTGTGGTACTATGCTGGAGGAGATGGAGGACCTGTATCTCTCCCCTTTGTTAAACACTGGGGTGACGTGGGCAATCCTCCAGTCTTGTGGTACTATGCCGGAGGAGATGGAGGACCTGTACAGCAGTGTGAAAAGCTGGTGCTTACATTACTGCGCCTGACAATGTGTGAGGCGCTGAACAAAAAGAGTCAACAGAAATTAAGGAAGGGATGGGGGATGCAACAAAGCAAACTTATAGCCAATGTGTCACCTTAATAATATGGAGCATTCTGGAAAGGGATTACTGGCTATTTGTGTTAAAACTGAAAGAAGACAATGGAAACAATATACTAAAGAACAAATCTACATTAAGGTGGGGGAAAAGCATACTAAGAAAACCACATTTACTAATGACAAAATCCACTAAAAGAAAAAAGAATGTGTCACCTCCTCCAGCAGGTGGTGAGCAAAACTTGTAAAGTACAATGTAAAACACTAAGTGACATTGTAAAGTACTATGTAAAACACTAAGTGACCTTGTAAAGTACTATGTAAAATGCTAAGTGACCTTGTAAAGTACTATGTAAAACACTAAGTGACCTTCTAAAGTACAATGTAAAACACTAAGTGACCTTGTAAAGTATAATGTAAAACACTAAGTGACCTTGTAAAGTATAATGTAAAACACTAAGTGACCTTGTAAAATATAATGTAAAATACTAAGTGACCTTGCAAAGTACTATGTAAAACACTAAGTGACCTTGTAAAACATAATGTAAAACACTAAGTGACCTTGTAAAATATAATGTAAAATACTAAGTGATCTTGTAAAGTACTATGTAAAACACAAAGTGACCTTGTAAAGTACTATGTAAAACACTAAGTGACCTTGTAAAGTACTATGTAAAACACTAAGTGACATTGTAAAGTACAATGTAAAACACTAAGTGACATTGTAAAGTACTGGGTAAAACACTAAGTGACCTTGTAAAATACTATGTAAAACACTAAGTGACCTTGTAAAGTACTATGTAAAACACTAAGTGACCTTGTAAAGTACTATGTAAAACACTAAGTGACCTTGTAAAACACTATGTAAAACACTAAGTGACCTTGTAAAGTACAATGTAAAACACTAAGTGACCTTGTAAAGTACTATGTAAAACACTAAGTGACCTTGTAAAGTACAATGTACACTAAGTGACCTTGTAAAACAATATGTAAAACACTAAGTGACCTTGTAAAACTATGTAAAACACTAAGTGACCTTGTAAAGTACTATGTAAAACACTAAGTGACCTTGTAAAGTACTATGTAAAACACTAAGTGACCTTGTAAAGTACTATGTAAAACACTAAGTGACCTTGTAAAGTACTATGTAAAACACTAAGTGACCTTGTAAAGTACAATGTAGAACACTAAGTGACCTTGTAAAGTACTATGTAAAACACTAAGTGACCTTGTAAAGTACTATGTAAAACACTAAGTGACCTTGTAAAGTACTATGTAAAACACTAAGTGACCTTGTAAAATATAATGTAAAATACTAAGTGACCTTGTAAAGTACTATGTAAAACACTAAGTGACCTTGTAAAATATAATGTAAAATACTAAGTGACCTTGTAAAATATAATGTAAAATACTAAGTGACCTTGTAAAGTACTATGTAAAACACTAAGTGACCTTGTAAAGTACAATGTAAAACACTAAGTGACCTTGTAAAATATAATGTAAAACACTAAGTGACCTTGTAAAGTACTATGTAAAACACTAAGTGACCTTGTAAAGTACTATGTAAAACACTAAGTGACCTTGTAAAGTACAATGTAAAACACTAAGTGACCTTGTAAAGTACAATGTAAAACACTAAGTGACCTTGTAAAGTACTATGTAAAACACTAAGTGACCTTGTAAAGTATTATGTAAAACACTAAGTGACCTTGTAAAGTACTATGTAAAACACTAAGTGACCTGGTAAAGTACTATGTAAAACACTAAGTGACCTTGTAAAATACTATGTAAAACACTAAGTGACCTTGTAAAGTACTATGCAAAACACTGAGTGACATTGTAAAGTACTGTGTAAAACACTAAGTGACCTTGTAAAGTACAATGTAAAACACTAAGTGACCTTGTAAAGTACTATGTAAAACACTAAGTGACTTTGTAAAGTACTATGTAAAACACTAAGTGACCTTCTAAAGAACAATGTAAAACACTAAGTACAATGTAAAACACTAGGTGACCTTGTAAAGTACAATGTAGAACACTAAGTGACCTTGTAAAGTACAATGTAAAACACTAAGTGACCTTGTAAAGTACAATGTAAAACACTAAGTGACCTTTAAAGTACTATGTAAAACACTAAGTGACCTTGTAAAGTACAATGTAGAACACTAAGTGACCTTGCAAAGTACTATGTAACACACTAAGTGACCTTGTAAAGTACTATGTAAAACACTAAGTGACCTTGTAAAGTACAATGTAAAACACTAAGTGACCTTGTAAAGTACAATGTAAAACACTAAGTGACCTTGTAAAGTACTATGTAAAACACTAAGTGACCTTGTGAAGTACAATGTAGAACACTAAGTGACCTTGCAAAGTACTATGTAAAACACTAAGTGACCTTGTAAAGTACTATGTAAAACACTAAGTGACCTTGTAAAGTACTATGTAAAACACTAAGTGACCTTGTAAAGTACTATGTAAAACACTAAGTGACCTTGTAAAGTACTATGTAAAACACTAAGTGACCTTGTAAAGTACTATGTAAAACACTAAGTGACCTTGTAAAGTACTATGTAAAACACTGAGTGACATTGTAAAGTACTATGTAAAACACTAAGTGACCTTATAAAGTACTATGTAAAACACTGAGTGACATTGTAAAGTACTATGTAAAACACTAAGTGACCTTGTAAAGTACTATGTAAAACACTAAGTGACATTGTAAAGTACTATGTAAAACACTAAGTGACCTTGTAAAGTACTATGTAAAACACTAAGTGACATTGTAAAGTACTATGTAAAACACTAAGTGACCTTGTAAAGTACTATGTAAAACACTAAGTGACCTTGTAAAGTACTATGTAAAACACTAAGTGACATTGTAAAGTACTATGTAAAACACTAAGTGACCTTGTAAAGTACTATGTAAAACACTAAGTGACCTTATAAAGTAATGTATAAAACACTAAGTGACATTGTAAAGTACTATGTAAAACACAAAGTGACCTTGTAAAGTACTGTGTAAAACACTAAGTGACCTTGTAAAGTAATATGTAAAACACTAAGTGACCTTGTAAAGTACTATGTAAAACACTAAGTGACCTTGTAAAGTACAATGTAAAACACTAAGTGACATTGTAAAGTACAATGTAAAACACTAAGTGACCTTGTAAAGTACAATGTAAAACACTAAGTGACCTTGTAAAGTACAATGTAAAACACTAAGTCACATTGTAAAGTACTGGGTAAAACACTAAAACACTAAGTGACCTTGGAAAATACTAAATTCAAGTTATCATGAAAGGTGGCCAAATTCGCACGCATAGCTTCAGTGCTACGGGCTAAGAAAGGGGTTAGAGGTCTATCTGGGTGAAATTCTTTTTTTTACAAAAATATTTTTATTAATGTTCTAGTTGTCTAGTTGTCACCTCTTAAAATATTTTTATTAATGTTCTAGTTGTCTAGTTGTCACCTCTTAAAATATTTCTTCGATATTCGGCGTGTAAATGCATTAATTTCAGCATTCTATGCATGTACCCACAAGCATTGTTTTCACAAAATTATATTTATTAGTGAAAACAGCTCACTTTTCAAGCAATGTTTTGGAAAATAAAACCCGTGCAGGGCCCCATGTATTATATATCACTGGAATCTTTAAATGACGAGGAACGTCCCTGACCTCTTCCTTTGTCAAAATTAGCCAACCAGAAAGCTTATTATAGCCTTAAAGTGTGTATACAGACCTAGCTCTTGTGACCAATCAGAATCACTGAAATGGAAATTCCTTAGTAACGCCAATGTGACGGATGTCGGACATAACGAAGGCAGTTTTGGTGACGAAAATGAAACGCCTATTGTGCAAGTTCAGGGGGGAGCTGATTGTGTGCCAGATCACATGGCACGTAATCTACAAGAAGATGCTGCCTTATTAGCGATGGCGAGGCAGAAATCATGTTTCTGCAAGATAATTCCAGTACCACCGAACGCGTGTGCAGATGACAGTTTTCGCCAGATGAAATCGTGGCATTTCAACTTTCGGTACAGGATATGGACAGAGGTAGGTCTATACAAACTTCTTGTCTTCATGTGTGTGTGTGTGTGTGTGTGTGTGTGTGCAGGGTTCCCAGGGACCCTCATTTGGGGGTCTATGAAGCACTAACCTTCTAAAGGACCCTCTAAAAGAATGTGCAGGGGGTCCCAGGGATGCACTAGAAAAAAATCTTTAATAGCATTCATAATGTCACTGGGACCCTCTATCCCGTCTCTAGGACCCTTTATACTGTAAGTGAAGGAGTCCCTGGGACCCCTTGTTTTGTGGGACGATTGGGAGCCCTGGTGTGTGTGGGGGGGGGCGGGGGTGCATGTGTGTGTGTGTGGGGGGGGGGGGGCTTGTGTGTGGTGTTGTGTGTGTGTGTATGTGTTCTTTTATGTTAATTCATTCTTCTTTTTATTCTTTTCTGTCTGTATTTGGTGCTTAGCACTTGCTTAAGATTAAGCATATAAATGTTTATTATTATTATTAACATTGCAATGACATTTCTTCCTGTTTTTCCAGCTTCAGTGGACATGCTGGTGCTGGGTGTGCTGAATGCTGGTATGCGGAATGGTGAACAGACTGCCAGCAGCAAGAAGAAAGCCCAGAAGGAGCGGCAGAAGTCCCGTACAGAGTACCAGCTTCTGGGCAGAACAGTATGCAGAAAGGCTTTCCTGTTTCTGTTGAAGTAGGTTCATTTCCAAATTTTGTGTTATTTCTAGCCAATCTGAATGCTGATTTTTCATCAATAAAGACTATAATAATTATTAAACAAGGTGGGACCCGGGGGTATTGGAAAAGTTATGGTAAGGTTGATTACATGCTAAATGCACGTTTGTCTGATTTTTGGCTCACGTCGTTTTTTAAAACAAAGTGAGTCTATAGTATCGTACATGTTCGGTTGTGTGTCTGTGTGTATGTGTGTGTGTGTGTGTGTGTGTGTGTGTGTTGCGTCCATGGCCCCGACCTTTAACCTTAACTCAAACCTTAACGTTGTCATTTTCTCTAAACATATAAGGCGTTAGAGGGTTAAAGTTAGCAGGATACTTGATTTTGACGTGAGCCTTCAAGTCACGACGATCAAAGCAGTCAGATACATTGATAAAGAACAAAATAAAGATAATCATTTGTTGCAGAGATTACTTTAACCTTGACTCAGTCACACTCTTCAAACAAAAGAAGACTCTCACTCTCCACTGAAACTTTAACGTTGTCGTTTTCTCAAAAAAAAAACATAAGATGTTAGAGGATTAAAGTTAGCAGGATACTTGATTTTGACGTGAGCCTTCAAGTCATGGCGATCAAAGCAGTCAGATACATCGGTAAGGAACAAAAGAAAGAAAATCATTTGTTGCAGAGATTACTGTTGTGTTGAGTAGGAGATACTGGAAAGAAGACTCTCCATTAGATATACAAAAACACTCTTTAAAAAGAAACACAAGACTTCAGGTGTGTACAAATAGGTACATTTTAACGTCGTTAACTTATATTTTCTGTAACAAATGGATGTACCGAGTGTGTGCGTTGACGGCCTGGTTGTTTCGTTTTATTTGCGCCTTTGAGTAACGGTTGTTCGTGTTCATTCGCACATCATCTCTGCGCATGCAATACTTAGCCTACCGCACTTCCGGCAACAAGGCCTAGGCCTAGAGAATAAGAGAACACGCCTTACCTCATAATCAAGACGACGTACTTAACATTTAGCCCACATTCATTTCAGTCTTGAAAAAAAATATACGGAAAATCCAGGGTTCGTCGATTTCACTGCCTTCGACGTACGAATCCTTTGTTAGGCCTAGACGATTGATCACCATGTGCAAAGACTGTACAGGGGAAAATAAACATGGATGAGCTTGCTGGCTGTGACCTTGACCTTTGCTTTGTGGCAGAGGGGGGGGGGGGGGGGGAATTAACGAAACGAAAATAAAATATTAGGACTAATATAAAATATCTTACAGAAATGTAGATGATGTGGAACAAGTTTTCATCGCATGAACAACAAGGGCGTCGCCGAGCGGCAGACATGTCCGTCACCAGCAATGCCACGCACTTGCGACACCCCGTAGAGTGTCACATCCTGACACAAAATTGGAAGGGATTCTGTCTTCTAGTTCACGAGATACAGCTTGAAGAAGAAACATATAGCGCAAAGAAGGAAATTTCGGTTTTCAAGGTCACACTTCAAGGTGAAGGTCAGCATGGCGATAATTTATGCTCGGATGTTTTCTTCTCTAGGGTATACAGTACCACACACAATCTGAAGCGCTTCTGTCAAGTACCAATGTGGAAAATATGGCTTAAAACCCAATGTGTAGACCCCTACCACTTTCAAGGCATACTGATCGCCCGGACCGTAACCTTGACCTTGATCGGTATGCCACCATCAGAACGGGCATAAGCCAAACCACCTTCATACCAAATTTGAAGACTCTAACACTAACGGTGTGGGAGTTATGGCCCCTGAAAGATTTTCGGTTTTCAAGGTCGTACGCCAAGGTCAAGCTCATGACGGCAAAATGGTTTGCGCGGATGCCTTCCTCTCATGGTGACACACCAGCACACAAAATTTGACGTGATTCGGTCAACCCGTTCGAAAGATATCCTTGGGACAGACAGAAGGAGAAAAAAATGACCCTCCGATTTTCAGGCTCCAGCGATCTTTTTGACCTTGACCTTGATCGGTATGCCATCATCAGAACGGGCATAAGCCAAACCACCTTCATACCAAGTTTCAACATCCTATGTTGATCGGTGCCCGAGATATGGCTAAAAATAGATTTTCAGTTTTCAAGGCCGTACGTCAAGGTCAAGACGGCAAAATGGTTTGCGCCGATCTCTTCCTATTAAGGAGGCACACCTTCACACAAAATTTGACGCGATTCGGTCAAGCGGTTCGGGAGATATCCTTGGGACAGACAGAAGAAAAAAAAAGAAGAAAAAAAATACAAACCAGCCCATGGCAATAGTCCGATCACCTTTGGTGACGGACTAATCAGTTTAAAACAGTAACAGATCAGGAGTATGGCCTTACGAATCACGCAACTTCAATTATTAATTTTCTAAGAGTAAGAGGCTTAGACCTACAGGCAAAGACTGTAGGCCTACTACAGGTGTCCGTAGACCCCCCTTACCCCGGCAGGGGGGGGGGGGGGGGGGGGGATTGGTCACTATGTTTTTTCTGAAAGCTTGGTCAATATGCTTTTCAATTTTAATTGTTTGCCAAAAAAAAAAAAAGGGCTCCACTATGTTACATGCGCATATATAAACATACATATAATTAAATTTTAAAGAAAGGG
This sequence comes from Phymorhynchus buccinoides, assembly GCA_017654935.2. Lineage (NCBI taxonomy): Eukaryota > Metazoa > Mollusca > Gastropoda > Neogastropoda > Raphitomidae > Phymorhynchus > Phymorhynchus buccinoides. The sequence goes on along the minus strand of CM065686.1, from coordinate 64,221,635 downwards.
GTAGGGGTAATTTAATGCATAGAAATAATTTAAATTTACACAGTAAAATAAAAATTAATTCTGTTTTCAGATGCACAAGTGTCTACATAACAGTATTCTCTCTATACAGGCATGGGAATTGTCATGGGAATTCCCATGCCTGCTATAGTAATAAAAATCAGACGTGAGCCTTGCAGGCTTTGCCTCTTGTTTGTTTGTTTGTTTTAATGCTTTGCTTTAAAAAAAATGTTGATTTCATAAGAATTCTTGCATAGTTGCTAAGGAAAAACTAAGGGGAAAATATTTTATCTTTAAAAGCCGTTTTCTCAAAATGGCTGCAGCAAGAGCGAGCAGATTAAAACTACCATAACTTCCACAATTTTCACTCTACAAGCTTGGTTCATATATCAATTTGAAGGTTATTTAATAAGCTATTCAATTAACAGAAATCAAAACATTGTAGCATTGGTAATTTGGCCCCCATTTGTGAGAACGCGTCACCTATGTAAAACACTAAATGACCTTGAAAAGTACTATGCAAAACACTAAGCTTTGATTTAAAAAAAGATTAACCCTTTAGCCGCCAGACATTCTTCAGCCAAGAAATACCATTAAACTTAAATGGGTAGACACAATATTTCTGCAATATTGCGAATTCCTCGGTGACATATATAACATTAGGCCTATCCTTACCTCCCAAAAATAAGTAAATAGGATCTTTGAATAACAGGTCTGGATTGGATGCCTTTTAGTGACATGGGTTTTAAACCATTGTGGTGCATAAATGTGACATTGGCGGTGAAAGGGTTAAAAAAAAAAGGGGGGGGGAAAGAAGGTAAAAAAAGAATAAAACACAACAGAATGATTAAAGATCCATCTAAACAAAAAGAAAAAAAGAAACAGTGAAAAGCAATTTATAAAAAAAAACATTAAGTGATGTGTTGCACTGTCGGTTTATAAAATTAATAGTAAACAGTAGAGAAAGTGATGTGTTGCATTGTCTGTTTATGAACAGTAAAGAGTACAGGAAGTGATGTGTTGCATTGTCTGTTTATGAATAGTAAAGAGTACAGAAAGTGATGTGTTGCATTGTCTGTTTATAAATAGTAAAGAGTACAGAAAGTGATGTGTTGCATTGTCTGTTTATGAACAGTAAAGAGTAGAGAAAGTGATGTGTTGCATTGTCTGTTTATAAACAGTAAAGAGTAGAGAAAGTGATGTGTTGCATTGTCTGTTTATAAACAGTAAAGAGTAGAGAAAGTGATGTGTTGCATTGTCTGTTTATAAACAGTAAAGAGTACAGAAAGTGATGTGTTGCATTGTCTGTTTATAAACAGTAAAGAGTAGAGAAAGTGATGTGTTGCATTGTCTGTTTATAAACAGTAAAGAGTAGAGAAAGTGATGTGTTGCATTGTCTGTTTATAAATAGTAAAGAGTAGAGAAGTGATGTGTTGCATTGTCTGTTTATAAACAGTAAAGAGTACAGAAAGTGATGTGTTGCATTGTCTGTTTATAAACAGTAAAGAGTAGAGAAAGTGATGTGTTGCATTGTCTGTTTATGAACAGTAAAGAGTAGAGAAAGTGATGTGTTGCATTGTCTGTTTATAAACAGTAAAGAGTACAGGAAGTGATGTGTTGCATTGTCTGTTTATAAATAGTAAAGAGTAGAGAAAGTGATGTGTTGCATTGTCTGTTTATAAATAGTAAAGAGTAGAGAAAGTGATGTGTTGCATTGTCTGTTTATAAACAGTAAAGAGTACAGAAAGTGATGTGTTGCATTGTCTGTTTATGAACAGTAAAGAGTAGAGAAAGTGATGTGTTGCATTGTCTGTTTATGAACAGTAAAGAGTAGAGAAAGTGATGTGTTGCATTGTCTGTTTATAAATAGTAAAGAGTACAGGAAGTGATGTGTTGCATTGTCTGTTTATAAATAGTAAAGAGTACAGAAAGTGATGTGTTGCATTGTCTGTTTATGAACAGTAAAGAGTAGAGAAAGTGATGTGTTGCATTGTCTGTTTATAAACAGTAAAGAGTAGAGAAAGTGATGTGTTGCATTGTCTGTTTATGAACAGTAAAGAGTACAGGAAGTGATGTGTTGCATTGTCTGTTTATAAACAGTAAAGAGTAGAGAAAGTGATGTGTTGCATTGTCTGTTTATAAACAGTAAAGAGTAGAGAAAGTGATGTGTTGCATTGTCTGTTTATAAATAGTAAAGAGTAGAGGAAGTGATGTGTTGCATTGTCTGTTTATAAACAGTAAAGAGTACAGAAAGTGATGTGTTGCATTGTCTGTTTATAAACAGTAAAGAGTAGAGAAAGTGATGTGTTGCATTGTCTGTTTATAAAGAGTAAAGAGTAGAGAAAGTGATGTGTTGCATTGTCTGTTTATAAACAGTAAAGAGTAGAGAAAGTGATGTGTTGCATTGTCTGTTTATAAAGAGTAAAGAGTAGAGAAAGTGATGTGTTGCATTGTCTGTTTATGAACAGTAAAGAGTACAGAAAGTGATGTGTTGCATTGTCTGTTTATAAATAGTAAAGAGTAGAGAAAGTGATGTGTTGCATTGTCTGTTTATAAAGAGTAAAGAGTAGAGAAAGTGATGTGTTGCATTGTCTGTTTATGAACAGTAAAGAGTAGAGAAAGTGATGTGTTGCATTGTCTGTTTATAAACAGTAAAGAGTAGAGAAAGTGATGTGTTGCATTGTCTGTTTATGAACAGTAAAGAGTACAGAAAGTGATGTGTTGCATTGTCTGTTTATAAATAGTAAAGAGTACAGAAAGTGATGTGTTGCATTGTCTGTTTATAAACAGTAAAGAGTACAGAAAGTGATGTGTTGCATTGTCTGTTTATAAAGAGTAAAGAGTACAGAAAGTGATGTGTTGCATTGTCTGTTTATAAACAGTAAAGAGTAGAGAAAGTGATGTGTTGCATTGTCTGTTTATGAAAGAGTTAAGAGTACAGAAAGTGATGTGTTGCATTGTCTGTTTATAAATAGTAAAGAGTAGAGAAAGTGATGTGTTGCATTGTCTGTTTATAAACAGTAAAGAGTAGAGAAAGTGATGTGTTGCATTGTCTGTTTATAAACAGTAAAGAGTACAGAAAGTGATGTGTTGCATTGTCTGTTTATAAACAGTAAAGAGTACAGAAAGTGATGTGTTGCATTGTCTGTTTATGAACAGTAAAGAGTAGAGAAAGTGATGTGTTGCATTGTCTGTTTATAAAGAGTAAAGAGTACAGAAAGTGATGTGTTGCATTGTCTGTTTATGAACAGTAAAGAGTAGAGAAAGTGATGTGTTGCATTGTCTGTTTATAAACAGTAAAGAGTACAGAAAGTGATGTGTTGCATTGTCTGTTTATAAACAGTAAAGAGTAGAGAAAGTGATGTGTTGCATTGTCTGTTTATAAATAGTAAAGAGTAGAGAAAGTGATGTGTTGCATTGTCTGTTTATGAACAGTAAAGAGTAGAGAAAGTGATGTGTTGCATTGTGTTTATGAACAGTAAAGAGTACAGGAAGTGATGTGTTGCATTGTCTGTTTATGAACAGTTAAGAGTAAAGAAAGTGGGCGGCGCCCCCCCCCCCCCCCCCAAAGTACTGTGTAAAACACTAAGTGACATTGTAAAGTACTATGTAAAACACTAAGTGACATTGTAAAGTACTATGTAAAACACTAAGTGACCTTCTAAAGTACAATGTAAAACACTAAGTGACATTGTAAAGTACTATGTAAAACACCAAGTGACCTTCTAAAGTACTGCGTAAAACACTAAGTGACATTGTAAAGTACTATGTAAAACACTAAGTGACCTTCTAAAGTACAATGTAAAACACTAAGTGACCCTGTAAAGTACCATGTAAAATACTAAGTGACCTTGTAAAGTATTATGTAAAACACTAAGTGACAATGTAAAATACTATGTAAAACACTAAATGACATTGTAAAGTACTATGTAAAATACTAAGTGACCTTGTAAAGTATTATGTAAAACACTAAGTGACAATGTAAAATACTATGTAAAACACTAAGTGACCCTGTAAAGTAATATGTAAAACACTAAGTGACCTTGTAAAGTATTATGTAAAACACTGAGTGACCTTGTAAAGTATTATGTAAAACACTAAGTGACATTGTAAAGCACTATGTTGCACACTAAGTGACCTTGTAAAGCATTGTGTTGCACATTAAGTGACCTTGTAAAGCACTATGTTGCAAACTAGCACTATGTTGCACACTAAGTGACCTTGTACAGCACTGTTACACACTAAGTGACCTTGTACAGCACTATGTTACACACCAAGTGACCTTGTAAAGTACTATGTAAAACACTAAGTGACCTTGTAAAGTACTGTGCTGCACACAAAGTGACCTTGTAAAGTACTATGTAAAGAACTAAGTGACCTTGTAAAGTACTATGTTGCACACTGAGTGACCTTGTAAAGCACCATGTTTTACACTAAGTGACCTTGTAAAGTATTATGTAAAACATACTATGATGCACACTAAGTGACTTTGTAAAATACTAGGTTGCACACTAATTGACCTTGTAAAGCACTAAGTGATCTTGTAAAGTACTATGTTGTACACTAAGTGACCTTGTAAAGTACTACGTTGGACACTAAGTGACCTTGTAAAGTACTACGTTGGACACTAAGTGACCTTGTAAAGTACTATGTTGCATACTAAGTGACCTTGTAAAGTACTGTTGCACACTAAGTGACCTTGTAAAGTACTATGCTGCACACTAAGTGACCTTGTAAAGCACTATGTTGCACATTAAGTGATCTTGTAAAGCACTATGTTGCACACTAGCACAATGTTGCACACTAAGTGACCTTGTAAAGCACTAAGTGAACTTGTAAAGTACTATGCTGCACACTAAGTGACCTTGTAAAGTACTATGCTGCACACTAAATGACCTTGTAAAGCACTATGTTGCACATTAAGTGATCTTGTAAAGCACTATGTTGCACACTAGCACTATGTTGCACACTAAGTGACCTTGTAAAGCACTAAGTGAACTTGTAAAGTACTATATTGCACACTAAGTGACCTTGTGAAGTACTATGCTGCACACTAAGTGACCTTGTATAAAGAAAGTACTATGTTGCACACTAAGTGACCTTGTAAAGTACTATGTTGCACACTAAGTGACCTTGTACTATGTTGCACATTAAGTGACCTTCTAAAGTACTATGTTGCACACTAAGTGACCTTGTAAAGTACTATGTTGCACACTATGTTACCTTGTAAAGTACTATGTTGGACACTAAGTGACCTTGTAAAGTACTATGTTGCAACACTAAGTGACCTTGTAAAGTACTATGTTGTACACTAAGTGACCTTGCAAAGTACTATGTTGCATACTATGTTACCTTGTAAAGTACTATGTTGCACACTAAGTGACCTTGTAAAGTACTATGTTGCACACTATGACCTTGGGAAGCACTATGTTGGACACTAAGTCACCTTGTAAAGAACTATGTTGCATACTAAGTGACCTTGGAAAGCACTAAGTGACCTTGTAAAGCACTATGCTGCACACTAAGTGACCTTGTAAAGCACTTATGCTGCACACTAAGTGACCTTGGAAAGGCACGGCACTCCTCCAGTGAGATAGCAGGTGGTGTCTCAGCTGATGGAGGGGTCTGGGTCGCAGTTTTTCCACGCTGCACAGTGGACAGTGGTAGCGCCCCCTGCAGCACTCCGCCCCCAGGGGGCACCGCCACACCGCCACATCAGACAGGTTACGAACGATGGACGGGTGCCACTGGAGAAAACATTGAATAATATAATAATTATGGACAGTCAGGTGCCATTGGAGAAAACATTGAACAATATGATAATTATGGACAGTCGGGTGTCACTGGAGAAAACATTGAACAATATGATAATTATGGACGGGTGCCACTGGAGAAAACATTGAACAATATGATAATTATGGACAGTCGGGTGTCATTGGAGAAAACATTGAATAATATAATAATTATGGACAGTCGGGTGTCATTGGAGAAAACATTGAACAATATGATAATTATGGACGGATGCCACTGGAGAAAACATTGAACAATATGATAATTATGGACAGTCGGGTGTCACTGGAGAAAACATTGACAAATATGATAATTATGGACGGATGTCACTGGAGAAAACATTGAACAATATGATAATTATGGACAGTCGGGTGTCACTGGAGAAAACATTGAACAATATGATAATTATGGACGGATGCCATTGGAGAAAACGTTGAATAATATGATAATTATGGACGGGTGTCATTGGAGAAAACATTGAACAATATGATAATTATGGACAGTCGGGTGTCACTGGAGAAAACATTGAACAATATGATAATTATGGACAGTCGGGTGTCACTGGAGAAAACATTGAACAATATGATAATTATGAACGGATGTCATTGGAGAAAACATTGAATAATATAATAATTATGGACAGTCGGGTGTCACTGGAGAAAACATTGAATAATATGAGTAGAGAGGCCACGCCTTGCAGGCAGCATGGTCACTCTCTCTCTCAGGTTTTTGTGATAGTGTTGTTCATAGACTGTGTAGTGTGGTGAAAGTTGTACGAGTGCAGCATGATGGAGTGGAGCATGTATTGGTGTGTGTTTTGTGCCATTCTGCCACCAGATGTACTGGTTATTTGGATTTCTTTTTTGGCACAGTTCTCGAGTATTCTCGCCGGTCAAGAAACGCCATTTCCCCAACCCCACCTTTCCCAACATCTGGATTCCATTTCTTCCATCCCTACAGCCTACCACCATCCCGCCGCTACAGCGTCTCTTTCTTCAGAAGAGGGATTCGTTCCCTCCATCTCCACCCCCACTACCCACCACCACCCCTCCCTCCTTGTTCCTTCCGTCCGCGTCTCTTACTCCAGGCAACAGCTTTTATCTGTGGCCCCATCAACACTGGACCCCTGTATAGTGGATGCTATTAGAGGGGCAGGAATTGGTTACCACCTCCCTCGCGCTCGAACACACAGAGGGGGACGTCGAAAGCAGAAGAAAATCGGCATTGTGTGTGGAAACAGGCCTGACCCTGCCACTACTACTCAACCCCCGCCAGCTGACAGCAGTAAATCCTCAGAGCAACAACACGGCGTGTCATCCTCGTGTTCCCGTCTTCCAGACAGCGCTAGGCCTGGTAATAGGCTTAGCGACAGTACAACGGCTACAACTAAGCGTTTGGCTGCTAACACGGACAACTTGATTCAAATTCCTCTTTCCTCCTCTGTTCGCAAGAACACTAAACTTACAGTTGCCTCTTTCAACGCCCAATCTGTTGGCCCAAATTGTAGACAGAAAAGAGCTGGCATCACTTCCTTCATCACCGACAATGACATTGACCTACTGTTTGTGGTAGAGACATGGCTCAAACCGCAAGGGGATGAAGCCGTTTGTGCAGATTTGACCCCTGAGGGTTATGCCATCAAGTCTCTGCCACGCCCCTCTCGTCGTGGTGGCGGTATCGCTGTTATCTACAGAGACACCCTCACCCCCCACCTCACCTTCAACTCTACCTTCCCGTTCGACCATTCTTCCTTCGAACTGTTCCAAGTCTCGCTGACCTCACAGCATAGTGTGTTGCATTTTATGTGTGTGTATCGTCCTTGGCCCACGTCTGTAAATAAACTGACTGAAACTTTGTTTTTTGAACAATTCCCTTGTCTGCTTGACCATTGTAACACGCTTCATGGAAACCTGTGTCTGTTAGGGGATTTTAATTTTCATGTTGACTCTCCCACTGATCGTAGCTCTATTAAGTTTTTAGAAGTGTTAGATATGTACAATCTTCATCAATCTGTGTCCGGACCCACTCACAAACATGGCCACACTCTGGACTTGGTGATAGAAAGGCCCAGTGATGGAGTTCACCGATCCTCAGAGGTCAATCATGACCTCGAGTCTGACCATGTTTGTGTTGTGAGTTTGTTTGACATAGAGCTCCCTGTCCACAAACACGTGTACCGCAGCGTCAGAAATATCCGCGCAATCGACAGAACTGTTTTCGGAAATGATATCAAAGTAGAATTATCTAAGTACACATCTAGTTCTTGTACTGCCGCTGAGTACGATAGTGCCCTTCGGTCAGTATTGGACAAACATGCTCCTGTTTCTTCACGCAAAGTTTCTTCTAGCAGAGAATCAAGTCCTTGGTTTAGTGTGATGCCTAACGAAATAAAAGAAGCAAAGAAAAAACGAAGACAGGCCCAAGCACAATCAGATTCTTCAGGGCTCACTGTACATAAACAAATATATAATAAAGCTAAAAATTGTGTGACTTTCTTGACAGATCAGGCAAAAACGATGTACTACAGTACCAAAATTGCAGCGGCAAGATCTAGTAAAGAACTGTATTCTATTACAAACAAACTGTGTGCAAGGGTTAAACCTACCAAACTTCCGACTGTTTACCCGCCACCATCATTGCCATGTGTGTTTTCTGATTTCTTTCATTCCAAAATTGAGAACATTAGGAAAGAGCTTGACTTGCAGCCCACTGTTTCACACCCCCTAGGCAAAGATTTTGTAGGCTCCCCTCTTGTTGCTTTTTCGCCTGTGTCTGAGAAAGATGTCTTTGATGTTTTGAAAAGATCTGCCCCCAAGACGTGTGACCTTGACCCTTTACCAACCCCTTTGTTGTATGAATGTCTTGATGTTGTTGTGCCTGTCATGACTCAGATCATAAACGACTCTTTACTGAGTGGTGTTTTCCCTGACCTGTACAAAACTGCTCTTGTTAAACCCTTGATAAAGAAGCCTACCATGGATCATAATGACTTGAAAAGTTATCGGCCTGTGTCCAACTTAGCGTTTGTCTCCAAAATAATCGAGAAAATTGTCCTTGCACAATTGTCTAACCATCTGTCAGCAAACAATTTGTTCAACCCCCTCCAGTCTGCCTATCGACCTGCTCACAGCACTGAAACGGCTCTGACTAAAGTTCTTAACGATCTCCTCTTAGCTCTTGACAATGGAAAAGTGTCAGTCTTGACTCTCCTAGATCTGTCGGCAGCATTTGATACAATAGATCACACCATTCTTCTATCCCGGCTGGAACGTGTTTTTGGAATCCATTCTACAGTTCTACAGTGGTTCTCCTCATATCTAACAAATCGCTTTCAGACTGTCTTGATCAACAACTGCAGTTCAGATCCGAAGTTAATTTCTTGTGGTGTACCTCAGGGATCTGTATTGGGGCCAGTTCTCTTTGTCCTGTACACTGCTCCTCTCTCTGATGTTTTTGCTAGTCACTCTGTTATTGACCATTCCTTTGCTGATGATACCCAGCTTCAAAAATCGGCGGAACCTACCCAACTTGACAGCGCTATTCAGTCTATGGAATCCTGCCTTCATGATGTCAAATCCTGGATGACATGCAACAAATTAAAACTTAATGACAACAAAACGGAAGCTCTGATTGTTTCCTCTCAGCGTATGTCTGCAACGATATCTCTTCCAAAACTCTTACAGTTGGCAATGCTTGTGTTCAGTTTTCTAAGTCAGCAAAGAATCTCGGAGTTACCCTCGATTCAAATCTTACAATGCATAAACAGGTTATTAATCTCATACGTTCCATCAATTAAGAGCTCAGACGAATCAGTGCTGTTCGACACTTTCTGTCTGTTGCAGCCACGAAAACTCTTATTTCTGCCTTTATTCTTTCCCGCATTGACTATTGCAACTCTCTTCTCTGTGGCTGTCCTAAGTATCTCCTGCAACGTGTTCAAAAACTGCAAAACAGTGCAGCACGCCTCACTCTCAAGATTCCACGTTCTGATCATATAACACCTCATCTTCGTAACATGCACTGGCTTCCAGTAGAGGCTAGAATCAAGTATAAAATAGCTTGCCTTTGTTTCGGTGCTGTTCACTCCTCTGGTCCCGTCTATCTCTCCGAACTAGTAACTGTCTACTTACCTGCTCACTCCCTACGTTCTTCCTCTGACTGCTGCACACTCAAGGTTCCTCGGGTCCACACGAAATCGTTTGGTGAACGATCTTTCTACTATTTAGCACCTCACTTATGGAATTCCCTCCCACAACATGTCCGCTCATCTGACTCTATTTCCGCCTTTCGCTCTGCCCTTAAAACTCACTTGTTTCGGACATATTATGATTGATTAGTGTTTGTGTGTGAGGTGTGTGTGTGTGTGTGTGTGGGGGGGGGGGGTCCGTTTTATTGCAGAAATCTTGTAAAAAATGTATTTACAATTATTTTATTATTCGTATTTTGTATGTAGAATGTCTACGTCTTGTAAACATTAAATGCTTGTAAATGAGGTAGAAGGGTATTTTTGTTTTTGCAAAATTTGTCTATTATAATTAGTCTTGTAATTGGTATGTCGATGGCAGTATGATTTTATTTCAAGTTGCAGTATTGTATTCAAACTTGATTGGGAATGTGAATGTGGTCTCTATGTTTCTTCTTAGAATGTTCATGTTGTAACTATTTTACTTGTATAATTAATTGTGTGCGAGTGTGCGTGTGCGCATGCATGCGTGTGTATGTGTGTGTGTGTGTGTGTGTGTGTGTGTGTGTGTGTGTGTGTGTGAGTAAGGAAGTAAGAGAACGTTGTGTGTAAGCATCGTGCTTATTTTACTTTCTAATGATTAATTATTTGTTTGCCTTTAATGTTCTTGTTATCAATGTAAAGCGCACTAAGCTCATGTGAGAAAGAGCGCTATATAAATTCCCATTATTATTATTATGATAATTATGGACAGTCGGGTGTCACTGGAGAAAACATTGAACAATATGATAATTATGGACAGACAGGTGCTACTGGAGAAAACATTGAATATGATAATTATGGACAGATGCCATTGGAGAAAACATTGAACAATATGATAATTATGGACAGTCAGGTGCCACTGGAGAAAACATTGAACAATATGATAATTATGGACAGCAGAAAACATTGAACAATATGATAATTATGGACGGATGCCATTGGAGAAAACATTGAATAATATGATAATTATGGACGGGTGTCACTGGAGAAAACATTGAACAATATGATAATTATGGACAGTCGGATGTCACTGGAGAAAACATTGAACAATATGATAATTATGGACAGTCGGGTGTCACTGGAGAAAACATTGAATAATATGATAATTATGGACAGTCGGGTGCCACTGGAGAAAACATTGAATAATATGATAATTATGGACGGATGTCACTGGAGAAAACATTGAATAATATGATAATTATGGACGGGTGCCATTGGAGAAAACATTGAACAATATGATAATTATGGACAGTCGGGTGTCACTGGAGAAAACATTGAATAATATGATAATTATGGACGGATGTCACTGGAGAAAACATTGAACAATATGATAATTATGGACGGGTGCCACTGGAGAAAACATTGAACAATATGATAATTATGGACGGGTGTCACTGGAGAAAACATTCAACAATATGATAATTATGGACGGGTGTCACTGGAGAAAACATTGAATAATATGATAATTATGGACAGTCGGGTGTCATTGGAGAAAACATTGAACAATATGATAATAATGGACAGACGGGTGTCACTGGAGAAAACATTGAATAATATGATAATTATGGACGGATGTCACTGGAGAAAACATTGAACAATATGATAATTATGGATGGGTGCCACTGGAGAAAACATTGAACAATATCATAATTATGGACGGATGCCATTGGAGAAAACATTGAACAATATGATAATTATGGACAGACGGGTGCCACTGGAGAAAACATTGAATAATATGATAATTATGGATGGATGCCACTGGAGAAAATATTGAACAATATGATAAATATGGACAGTCAGGTGCCACTGGAGAAAACATTGAATAATATGATAATTATGGACGGGTGCCACTGGAGAAAACATTGAATATGAGGATAATTATGTGACCTTGTAAAGGTCTGTCTAAGTGACCTTGTAAAGGACTGTCCATAATTATGGACAGGTGCCATTGGAGAAAACATTGAACAATATGATAATTATGGACAGTCAGGTGCCACTGGAGAAAACATTGAATAATATGATAATTATGGACAGTCGGGTGTCATTGGAGAAAACATTGAATAATATGATAATTATGGACAGTCGGGTGTCATTGGAGAAAACATTGAATAATATAATTATGGACGGATGCCATTGCAGAAAACATTGAACAATATGATAATTATGGACAGTCGGGTGTCACTGCAGAAAACATTGAATAATATGATAATTATAGACAGTCGGGTGTCATTGGATAAAACATTAAATAATATGATAATTATGGACGGATGCCATTGGAGAAAACATTGAATAATATGATAATTATGGACAGTCAGGTGCCACTGGAGAAAACATTGAATAAT
>CM065686.1:64191781-64199281 GCA_017654935.2 Phymorhynchus buccinoides | reverse complement strand
ATGACACTAACCTTATACTGCATCAGTTCTATGATGTGTGGCATGTCATGACACTAACCTTAAACTGCATTAGTTCTATGATGTGTGGCATGTCATGACACTAACCTTATACTGCATCAGTTCTTTGATGTGTGACATGTCATGACACTAACCTTATACTGCATCAGTTCTTTGAAGTGCGGCATGTCATGACACTAACCTTATACTGCGTCAGTTCTTTGAAGTGCGGCATGTCATGACACTAACCTTATACTGCGTCAGTTCTTTGATGTGTGACATGTCATGACACTAACCTTATACTGCGTCAGTTCTTTGATGTGCGGCATGTCATGACACTAACCTTATACTGCGTCAGTTCTTTGAAGTGTGGCATGTCATGACACTAACCTTATACTGCGTCAGTTCTTTGATGTGTGGCATGTCATGACACTAACCTTATACTGCGTCAGTTCTTTGATGTGTGGCATGTCATGACACTAACCTTATACTGCGTCAGTTCTTTGATGTGTGGCATGTCATGACACTAACCTTATACTGCGTCAGTTCTTTGATGTGTGGCATGTCATGACACTAACCTTATACTGCGTCAGTTCTTTGATGTGTGACATGTCATGACACTAACCTTATACTGCATCAGTTCTTTGATGTGTGGCATGTCATGACACTAACCTTATACTGCGTCAGTTCTTTGATGTGTGACATGTCATGACACTAACCTTATACTGCGTCAGTTCTTTGATGTGTGGCATGTCATAACACTAACCTTATACTGCGTCAGTTCCTTGATGTGCGGCATGTCATGACACTAACCTTATACTGCATCAGTTCTTTGATGTGTGGCATGTCATGACACTAACCTTATACTGCGTCAGTTCTTTGATGTGTGACATGTCATGACACTAACCTTATACTGCGTCAGTTCTTTGAAGTGCGGCATGTCATGACACTAACCTTATACTGCGTCAGTTCTTTGAAGTGTGGCATGTCATGACACTAACCTTATACTGCGTCAGTTCTTTGAAGTGTGGCATGTCATGACACTAACCTTATACTGCGTCAGTTCTTTGAAGTGTGGCATGTCATGACACTAACCTTATACTGCGTCAGTTCTTTGAAGTGTGGCATGTCATGACACTAACCTTATACTGCGTCAGTTCTTTGAAGTGTGGCATGTCATGACACTAACCTTATACTGCGTCAGTTCTTTGATGTGTGGCATGTCATGACACTAACCTTATACTGCGTCAGTTCTTTGAAGTGTGGCATGTCATGACACTAACCTTATACTGCGTCAGTTCTTTGAAGTGCGGCATGTCATGACACTAGCCTTATACTGCGTCAGTTCTTTGAAGTGCGGCATGTCCTGAACCATTTCTGGTGAGAACAGCTTGGGCACATTCAGACTGTACCCTGTTGCCGTGTCAACCTTGTCGACCAATGAGCTGGCCCGCTTCTCGCAGCGCCACACGTGGGCTGTCAGGGCAGACAACTGTGCGCAACTTCGTCGACACAACGGGCAATGGAAGTGAGGCTCGGCCAGGGTTGTTGTTGCGTTTGATTTAGAGTAGTTGGTGCAGTGAGCATGGCAAAGGGCTATCTGGTGGTCTGGGTGTGGTTTGCACACAGAGAGGAACAGAAAAAAGAAAGTAATGACAATGTTTCCTGATGACAAACTGAAACCCAAAACCCACTTTGATTAACAATGAATTACAATCAAACTTGAACACATTTTTTCCAGAGAGGGACTAATTACATCAAATGAACGAACTCACATCATAGTCTTGAACATTGACGGCACCTTTTGCCTTCTTCCGGCTTCCAAACAAAAGTTAATTTTGTGGTCTGTGTGTGGTTTAGACACAGAGAGGGACCAAACAATCAGAAAAATAATTATTTTAAAAGATGAAACACAAAACTCACTTTGATTGTTTATGAATCACTGGTTGCCAAAACGTTTCTTAAAACAGCAAAACAGCAAAGATACTTATACATGGTAAAATACCTGTACCACAATGACGTCATGACAGTACAACAATGTGTCAAAGATAATGACATAAAGTAAAATACCTGTACCACAATGATGTCATGACAGTACAATGTGTCACAGATACTGACATAAAGTAAAATACCTGTACCACAATGATGTCATGACAGTACAATGTGTCACAGATACTGACATAAAGTAAAATACCTGTACCACAATGATGTCATGACAGTACAACGTGTCAAAGATAATGACATAAAGTAAAATACCTGAACCACAATGATGTCATGACAGTACAACGTGTCAAAGATAATGACATAAAGTAAAATACCTGTACCACAATGATGTCATGACAGTACAACGTGTCAAAGATACTGACATAAAGTAAAATACCTGTACCCCAATGATGTCATGACAGTACAACAATGTGTCACAGATACTGACATAAAGTAAAATACCTGTACCACAATGATGTCATGACAGTACAATGTGTCACAGATACTGACATAAAGTAAAATACCTGTACCACAATGATGTCATGACAGTACAACGTGTCAAAGATACTGACATAAAGTAAAATACGTGTACCACAATGACAATGTTCATGACAGTACAACAACGTGTCACAGATACTGACATAAAGTAAAATACCTGTACCACAATGATGTCATGACAGTACAACAATGTGTCACAGATACTGACATAAAGTAAAATACCTGAACCACAATGATGTCATGACAGTACAATGTGTCACAGATACTGACATAAAGTAAAATACCTGTACCACAATGATGTCATGACAGTACAACGTGTCACAGATACTGACATAAAGTAAAATACCTGTACCACAATGACAATGTTCATGACAGTACAATGTGTCAAAGATACTGACATAAAGTAAAATACCTGTACCACAATGATGTCATGACAGTACAACGTGTCACAGATACTGACATAAAGTAAAATACCTGAACCACAATGACAATGTTCATGACAGTACAATGTGTCAAAGATACTGACATAAAGTAAAATACCTGTACCACAATGATGTCATGACAGTACAACAATGTGTCAAAGATAATGACATAAAGTAAAATACCTGTACCACAATGATGTCATGACAGTACAACAATGTGTCAAAGACAATGACATAAAGTAAAATACCTGTACCACAATGACAATGTTCATGACAGTACAACACAGATACTGTGTCAAAGATAATGACATAAAGTAAAATACCTGTACCATAATGATACTGTTCATGACAGTACAACAACGTGTCACAGATACTGACATAAAGTAAAATACCTGAACCACAATGACAATGTTCATGACAGTACAACAACGAGTCACAGATACTGACATAAAGTAAAATAACTGAACCACAATGACAATGTTCATGACAGTACAACAACGTGTCACAGATACTGACATAAAGTAAAATACCTGAACCACAATGATGTTCATGACAGTACAACAACGTGTCACAGATACTGACATAAAGTAAAATAACTGAACCACAATGACAATGTTCATGACAGTACAACAACGTGTCACAGATACTGACATAAAGTAAAATACCTGAACCACAATGATGTCATGACAGTACAACAACGTGTCAAAGACAAATGACATAAACTAAAATACCTGTACCACAATGATGTCATGACAGTACAACAACGTGTCAAAGATAAATGACATAAAGTAAAATACCTGTACCACAATGATGTCATGACAGTACAACAACGTGTCAAAGATAATGACATAAAGTAAAATACCTGTACCACAATGATGTCATGACAGTACAACAATGTGTCAAAGATACTGACATAAAGTAAAATACCTGAACCACAATGATGTCATGACAGTACAACGTGTCAAAGATACTGACATAAAGTAAAATACCTGAACCACAATGATGTCATGACAGTACGTGTCACAGATACTGACATAAAGTAAAATACCTGAACCACAATGATGTCATGACAGTACAACGTGTCACAGATACTGACATAAAGTACAATACCTGAACCACAATGATGTCATGACAGTACAACGTGTCACAGATACTGACATAAAGTAAAATACCTGAACCACAATGATGTCATGACAGTACAATGTGTCACAGATACTGACATAAAGTAAAATACCTGAACCACAATGACAATGTTCATGACAGTACAAGTCACAGATACTGACATAAAGTAAAATACCTGTACCACAATGACAATGTTCATGACAGTACAAGTCACATATACTGACATAAAGTAAAATACCTGAACCACAATGATAATGTTCATGACAGTACAACAACGTGTCACAGATACTGACATAAAGTAAAATACCTGAACCACAATGATGTCATGACAGTACAACAACGTGTCAAAGATACTGACATAAAGTACAATACCTGCACCACAATGATGTCATGACAGTACAACAATGTGTCAAAGATACTGACATAAAGTACAATACCTGAACCACAATGATGTCATGACAGTACAACAACGTGTCAAAGATAAATGACATAAAGTAAAATACCTGTACCACAATGATGTCATGACAGTACAACAATGTGTCACAGATACTGACATAAAGTAAAATACCTGTACCACAATGATGTCATGACAGTACAACAACGTGTCAAAGATAATGACATAAAGTAAAATACCTGTACCAGAATGATGTCATGACAGTACAACAATGTGTCACAGATACTGACATAAAGTAAAATACCTGTACCACAATGATACTGTTCATGACAGTACAACAACGTGTCACAGATACTGACATAAAGTAAAATAACTGAACCACAATGACAATGTTCATGACAGTACAACAACGAGTCACAGATACTGACATAAAGTAAAATACCTGAACCACAATGACAATGTTCATGACAGTACAACAACGAGTCACAGATACTGACATAAAGTAAAATACCTGTACCACAATAACAATGTTCATGACAGTACAACAATGTGTCAAAGATAATGACATAAAGTAAAATACCTGTACCACAATAATAATAATGAAGAAAACTTATATAGCACACATTCCAGGCTAAGTGCTCATGGCGCTTTCTACAAAAACAAACCAAAAAAAAAAAAAAAAAAAAAAAACATTTAATCAAATCACATCAATACCCCTGCCCGCACGCACACAAGCACACACAATGACGAACACAGAATATCATTTACACCGCGCACGAAACAAACCAACACTCGTACAAACACACATACATCACGCACTCACGTTCGCAACACACACCCATACACACCGACACAAACACACACACATCCCCACACCCGTGTATAAGCACATGCCAGCGCGCGCATGCATACACACACTTTCTGTCTCCCAACTTTACCATGCCATTCATCATCCACACACTCTTTCATTCTCACAATCCGATCATGGTGGACAGTAGTGTTCAGAGAATAGATGGGTTTTCAGGGTTGTTTTGAAAACTGACAGGGAGTTGGAATGTTTGAGAGACAGAGGGAGTTTGTTCCAATTAGCTGGGGCCTGAAAAGAAAAGGATATATCGCCATAAGTTTTCGGTTTAATTGAAGGAGGCTGTAGACTACGAGAATCAGAAGAAGAACCGAATCTGACGAGATGGACTGTAAGTATGAAGTAGATCAGACATGTAAGTAGGAGCAGAGCCAGACATGTCAGCAATGGTAAGAGCAGAAAGCTTGTAATTGATCCTGCTGGAGATTGGCAACAAGTGAAGAGAGTGCAGAAGGGGAGAAACATGTTAAAACTTGGAGGACTTAAGGATTAGTCGTGCAGCATTAATTTGGATTCTTTGGAGTTTGTTGAGAAGGTAGTTTGGAAGGCCAGCAAGAAGAGAGTTGCAATAATCTATTTTCGAGAGGACAAATGCACAGACCAAGATTTTTGTGGCATCAGTGGAGAGATAGTGACAAACAGAACTAATCTTACGAAGTTCAAAATAGGCAGATCTGCAGATATTAGACACATGCTGCTGAAGGGGGAGACTTTGATCCAAAGTGACACCAAGACTGCGGACAGAAAAGGAGAAGGAGATAGTGGTGTTGTTGATTGTGACAAAGCCTGGAATGGTAGAAAGATTGAGCATTTTCTTTGGGCATGCTAACATAATTTCATTTTTTTTCTTCATTAAGTTGCAGCTTGTTGTGTGGGTCATCCATATATTAAGGTCAAATATGCACTCCTGTGTCCGCGATACCAGCCCGTCGACTTCAGCAAGAGTGGCCGACTGACATACTTCTGTATCGTCCGCAAAACTCTCATGAGACAAGGCACGTTGACTGATAACATCGGACACAGGAGCAGCATAGAGCACAAAAAGAATGGGTCCCAGAACAGAACCCTGTGGGACACCATACAAAAGGAGGGACGGCTCAGAGTATCTGCCACTAACACAAACTGTCAGCATACGATTAACCAAGTAGCTGTCAAACCAGGAAAGAGCAAGATAATGAATGCCAAAAGAATGTTTGAGTCAGCGAATAAGAATGGTATGATCAATAGTGTCGAAAGCGGCACTGAGGTCAAGCAAAGCTAAGAGAGAAACTTTGTTGTCATCAAAACCTAAAAGAATGTCGTTAACAATTTTAAGAAGGGCTGTTTCTGTGCTGTGCGCATTTCCGATAACAATGTTCATGACAGTACAACAAAACAGATTACCTACCTCCCCCCGCCCTGCCCATGAATTAACTTTGCAAACAATCACTTAACAACACAAACAATGTCATAGAAAAGCTCATTTTGGCCAATATATCCATGTGCATGAACAGACCGATGAGAAGGTCAACTGTCCCCTTACCATCATATACACCACAGCAAGCTTCCAACCTAACATATTATATATACTAAAGAAGGTAAACTGTCCCCTTACCATCATATACACCACAGCAAGCTTCCAACCTAACATATATATACTACAGAAGGTCAACTGTCCCCTTACCATCATATACACCACTGCAGGCTTCCAACCTAACATATCATACAACAGAAGGTAAACTGCTCCCCCTTTACCATCATATACACCACAGGCAAGCTTCCAACTAACATTAATATACTACAGAAGGTCAACTGTTTCCCCTTACCATCAATACACCACTGCAGGGCTTCCAACTAACATATCATACAACAGAAGTAAACTGTCCCTTACCATCATATGCACCAGCAGGCTTCCAACCAACATATTATATATACTACAGAAGGCAAACTGTCCCCTACCATCAATACACCCAAGCAAGCTTCAACCTAACATATATATATAATACTAAGAAGGGAAAACTGTCCCCTTACCATCATATACACCACTGCGGCTTCCAAACCTAAATAATATATACTACAGAAGGTCAACTGTCCCCTTACCATCATATACACCACAGCAAGCTTCCAACCTAACATATTATATAACTACAGAAGGGTTAAAACTGGTCCACTTACACTATTACACCATGCAGGCTTCCAACCAAACATATTATTTATATACAGAAGGTAAAAACTGCCCC
>CM065686.1:64130840-64191281 GCA_017654935.2 Phymorhynchus buccinoides | reverse complement strand
TCTGTGGTGCACATAATTAATTCTGTGGCACACACAATTCATTCTGTAGGACAGAATTCATTCTGTGGCACACACAATTCATTCTGTAGGACAGAATTCATTCTGTAGGACAGAATTCATTCTGTGCACAAAATGTATTCTGTGGGATACACATTTCATTTTTTGCGCAGAATGAATTCTGTGTCCCACAGAATAAATTTTGTGCACAGAATAAATTCTGTCCTATAGAATGAATTCTGTCCTATAGAATGAGTTCTGTGGGAAACACAATTCATTCTATGGAGAACGAGGCTCATTTGAATATGATGGTGATTGTAGGTACCTAGGTAGTGTTCATTAGTTTAGAAATGTGTTGTTGGAAATGTATGCAACTGTCTTAAAACTTAAAAGAAACTCAAACTTTACAATATTGTAAAAACAGTGACGGTGTGTATGATTTTGTAATTAAGACCCCCCCCTCCCCCCTTTCTTTTCAAATAAAAGAAAATAATTATATTATACGAAACCTGCTAACAATAGTATAGCTCCTCTTATTTTGGCCTACCAAAGCAACGCCGACATTTCTTGGTGTACGATCGATGGCAGGAAGACCAAAAATTGATCTAGACGTTGATCATATCGAGGAACACATTTTTGAGATTCGACTGCCATTGTCAAGAGTAGCGAAGCTTTTTGGAGTGAGTTGTCAAACAATCTACAATCGCCTACAAAAAGAAGGTAGGCAGTTTGCCCCCCCCCCTCCTCCACACACACACACAGTGATGTCATATGCAAATGAGCCTCATTCTCCATAGAATGAATTGTGTTTCCCACAGAACTCATTCTATAGGACAGAATTCATTATATAGGACAGAATTTATTCTGTCGGACAGAATTCATTCTGTGGGATAACAGAATTCATTCTGTGCACAAAATTTATTCTGTGGGACACAGAATTCATTCTGCGCACAAAATGAAATGTGTATCCCACAGAATACATTTTGTGCACAGAATGAATTCTGTCCTACAGAATGAATTGTGTGTGCCACAGAATGAATTCTGTTCTACAGAATGAATTATGTCCTACAGAATGAATTGTGTGTGCCACAGAATGAATTCTGTCCTACAGAATGAATTGTGTGTGCCAGAGAATGAATTCTGTCCTACAGAATGAATTGTGTGCGCCACAGAATGAATTCTGTGCACCACAGAATGAATTCTGTGCACAGAATGAGGAAAGTGCCTCATTTTACCACTAAATATCGTGTAAATAATTGTTTGACGTTTGGAATGCCATAGGAATGCCAAGTCTGAGGAACAGCACGGTTTTTGAAGAGGCAGATCTTGTGAGAGTCAACTGTTGGGGCTGGTGGATGAAATTTCGGGAAGCATGGAGAGGGGAAAGCAGACAGACGTCCTAGTGATGGACTTTGAGAAAGCTTTCGACAAAGTCTCCCACCCACTCCTCATCCATAGGCTTCGACACTATGGAACCAGCGGCCCCATCAACATATGGATTCTAAACTTCCTGACAGGCAGACAGCAGAGAGTTGTGGTAGATGGCGCATCATTGGAAGCAAAGTTGGAGAAACTTCGCGGCGAGTCGATCGCTGGGTGGTGAACAGGCATTGCTAGACATCCAGCGTGGGGGAAATGTACACGCAGCTGAACTGGACACCACTCGCCGACAGGAGACGTACAGGAAGGCTCACAACTTTTTATAAGTACCACCATGGCCAAGTCTCCATCAACACACCATACTCTCCATCTCTGAATCCACCTACGAGGAGGACATGGCAATCCCACCAGTCCACTTACCTCCTCCCTTCCTGCAAAACCAGCTACAGGAAGTACTCTTTTTTCCCACAGACGATCAGCGAGTGGAACGCCCTTCCATCTGAGGTCGTATCATCACCCTCAGTAGAAGGCTTCAAATCCCGAATATAGAACCCCCTCTCCCCCTTCTCCTCCAATCCCCTCTCCTGTTTCCCCCAAATCCCCATGATCCAGCCCCCAACCCCCCACCCCCCAACCCCCAACCCCCACCCCTTCAAGTTCTGCCCCCCCCCCCCCCCCAAGCCGTGACGTAAGCTGCCAGACTGGAAAGTCCCCCAGTTTTATACACATCAGAATCTTCAGAAAGCTGAAGGATGGTGTTTAAAGAAAGAAAGAAGAAGAATGGTGTGTGTGTGTGACGTAAGGTGTCTCGCGCGTCCCCACTTTCTCATCTGCACCCCCCCCCCCCCTTTTTCACTATTCCGGCCCGCCGCTTTAATTGCAATCGTGTGACTTCACAGAATCACCGATTCCCGGCGGCATCTCTTTCTTTCTCCCCCCCCCCCCCTCCCCCCCTATTCCGGCCCGCCGCGTGACATCAAACCATTCATCGATTCCAGGCGGTATCCCTTTGTTCTTATTTCCTCCCGAGCACGCACTCTTGACACTAGCATCTGGCAGTATAGGAATGTTTGACATGTAATGATGACGTCATAAGCGCATGATGTAGCGTCCTCTCTACTTGTCGACTGCTACTAACCAATCATAGGCCCCTATAGATTTAAACTCAGACAAGGGCGTCGCCGAGCGGCAGACATGTCCGTCACCAGCAATGCCACGCACTTGCGACACCCCGTAGAGTGTCACATCCTGACACAAAATTGGAAGGGATTCTGTCTTCTAGTTCACGAGATACAGCTTGAAGAAGAAACATATATAGCGCAAAGAAGGAAATTTCGGTTTTCAAGGTCACACTTCAAGGTCAAGGTCAGCATGGTGATAATTTATGCTCGGATGTTTTCTTCTGTAGGGTATACAGTACCACACACAATCTGAAGCGCTTCTGTCAAGTACAAATGTGGAAAATATGGCTTAAACCCCAATGTGTAGACCCCTACCACTTTCAAGGCCTACTGATCGCCTGGAACGTGAGCCTGACCTTGATCGGTATGCCACCATCAGAACGGGCATAAGCCAAAGTACCTTCATTCCAAATTTGAAGACTCTAACACTAACGGTGTGGGAGTTATGGCCCCATGAAAGATTTTCGGTTTTCAAGGTCGTACGCCAAGGTCAAGGTCACGACGGCAAAATGGTTTACGTGGATGCCTTCCTCTCATGGTGACACACCAGCACACAAAATGTGACGTGAATCGGTCAACCCGTTCGAAAGATATCCTTGGGACAGACAGAAGGAGAAAAAATGACCCTCCGATTTTCAGGCTCCAGCGATCTTTTTGACTTTGACCTTGACCTTGATCGGTATGCCATCATCAGAACGGGCATAAGCCAAACCACCTTCATACCAAGTTTCAACATCCTATGTTGATCGGTGCCCGAGATATGGCTAAAAATAGATTTTCGGTTTTCAAGGTCGTACGTCAAGGTCAAGGTCACGACGGCAAAATGGTTTGCGCGGATCTCTTCCTATTAAGGTGGCACACCTTCACACAAAATGTGACGCGATTCGGTCAAGCGGTTCGGGAGATATCCTTGGGACAGACAGAAAAAACAACGAAAACCCCCCAAAACAACAAACAGACAAACCAGCCCATCGCAAAGTCCGATCACCTTCGGTGACGGACAATTAGTGGGAGGCAAACCGCATAACATTCTCTTACTCACAAGACTTCCAAAACCTGGCTGAGTCAACACTGTAGAATCAACCTCTCTGCTGTTACCTGCCAGTCATACTATTACTAGTATTATTAGCCCAACTCGTGAGTACTATTGAATGTGGCAGTTGTGTAAAATACTTGATTAGTCCCCGAGCCGAAGGTTCGGGGGAGCTATTGTTTTTGTCTGATCCGTCCGTCCGGTGTCCGTCCGTCCATCCGGCATGCCTCCGTCCGGCTATTCGTCCGTTTTTCTCAAAAACTATTCAGTCTATCATCATCAAATTTGGTATACTAGTTCGCCAAGATGCAAGCTATCCACTGATGTATTTAGTTTTACATTAAGGTCAAGGTCGCGCCAGTTACGGAGTTCAAACCCCGAAACACATAATCGCTAATATCTCGCGAAGTTTTGCATGTATTTTAATGCAGTTTTTTTCACAACATTTCCCGATGAATGGTCTATAACACAGGTGTCATGAATTTTTCTGTGCGCGCGTGTGCGCATGATCGCGCGCGCTCAAATCACGGGTCCGAACCCCAAGGCTATATATAAAAAAACTATTCAGTTACGTGCTGTTTTGATGCGTTTTTATGTAGTTACTTGCTGTTTTTATGCGTTTTTGTGTATGTGCACAGCCGACACATTCCGATTTCCGAGTAGCTCGGCGATGCTGCGAGGGGACTTTGCTACCGCTCGCCGTTGCACTTGTTGAGGTTTGTTTTTGTTTGATTCTATTTTTGATCTAGATCCTATGTTCCATGTTGAATAAGTAGTAGAGGTGTCAGTGAAAAGAATGGGTAAACATGCTTTTGTGTGTGATTTTGACTTTAACTCTTTTGGTACAAGAACCGGATTCTATGCCTACTAGTACTTTTATTTATTTTTAGTGGGAAACCACTTGGTTGCAAACTTGCAACTTTTGATAACATTCCTTTCCAAGTGTTGGACTGAGAGTGATATTTGCTGGCTTGTGTTACTGAATCATATCAGTTGATTCCAGTACACATGGCATGTGTTATTTCAGTTTTTGACAACTGAAACTCTTGTTATTAGTGCTATTGTACAAGTGCAGCCTTCTAGCCGGTTGGGATCCACTAATTCCCTGCCGGCTGAAGCCCATATCTCTAATCCATAGAGATCTACACCCATGTTTTCCTGTGATTATCAGCAGCGCATCATGGTCAGGAGGCATAATCCCTGACTCACAAGCATCAAGACGGGGCCGCCGCTAAGACGCCACCGCACACACCCAGAATCCGCGAGGAGACCACGCCTGAGCCATGCCATCCCGCGACGCCTCAACCGGAACAACTGAGAACTACTCTCCACTGAAGAGCAAGCCTAGTCACCCCAGCACTCACCGATCCCTACAGAGGAACTTCAACACAGCTAAGTCCCCAAGACAGTGCACATAACACTAACTGGAACCCAGGACACTTGATATTAGTGACCCTTCCAGCTTGGGGAGAAACTTGTAGTCTTGTATAATCCTTTCGGATTTCCTTGTTTTTCATTCATATTTTGTTTTGGCGCCATTGAGCTGCTTTTCTTATTGCTGCATACTTTGCTATGCAGATTTGTGAGTAAATAAAATACAAGTGTACAAATAATTCTGAACCCTTTGGTCAGACTGATGAGAGTGGAAGTTTTGTAACGTTCATGTAAAAACCTACTTCACTCTGTCTGCCATTTAGAGCAAATATACCACTTGTATTTCTTTCAATCATACGAGCCAGAACCCGGGCAAAAATATAAATTTATTAGATAAAAAAGGGCCGGGAAATTTGCACACCCTAGAGAAGTGGGCTAAAGGAAAATTTTCTAATTGAAAATTTAACACTCTAAAAGTCCTCCCCTAGAGACTTAGCCTTTAGCTCATTCCCTCGTCACAGTGTGTGTGGGGAGGTGGGGTGGGGTGTGTGTGTGTTGTTGTGGGGGGGGGGGGGGGGGTTGGACAGAAAGGGGGTAGGATGTAGCAAGAGTGGCGGCAGCAGAGGGAGTAGGAGAGTTGGGAGTGGAGGTGGGAAAGTGTGGAGGGAGGGGGGGGGGGGTTGGACAGAAAGGGGGTAGGATGTAGCAAGAGTGGCGGCAGCAGAGGGAGTAGGAGAGTTGGGAGTGGAGGTGGGAAAGTGTGGAGGGGGAGGGGGCGGGGTTACCCACTACTCCCCCCCCCCCCCCCCCCGCCCCCCCTTTTTTTTTTTTTTTTTTTTTTTTTTAAAGGATCCCAGGTATTCATTTATATAAATTTTGATTCACTTTCGAAGAGCATACATAAACGTCCGTGATGTAAATTATTCCCCCTATCATATAGATAGGGCAGGACAATAAAATATTAATGTTTAGATAGATATGGGATGAAATAGATATATGTACATATTCCCTTTTAATAATAAATAAAGGCAAATTTGGCTTTTTATGAATAAGGGGGTAGGAGTAGCAAGAGTGGCGGCAGCAGAGGGAGTAGGAGAGTTGGGAGTGGAGGTGGGAAAGTGTGGAGGGAGGGGGGGGGGGGTGGACAGAAAGGGGGTAGGATGTAGCAAGAGTGGCGGCAGCAGAGGGAGTAGGAGAGTTGGGAGTGGAGGTGGGAAAGTGTGGAGGGGGGGGGGGGGGGGGGGGGGTATAGCTGCTGTTTTTTTAAGGCTTCCACCGTGGCTGATGCTACTACCACGGATGGAAGCAGGTTACAACAGGCAATGGTTCAAATAGTAAATTACTCTCTTTGTTCATAATGTAAAAACGGGGGCACACACAGAGAGACACAGACAGGCAGACAGATAGACACACACACATGCGCGCGCGCACGCACGCACACACACACACACACACACACACACACACACACACACACACACACACACACAAAACAAACGTTTAAAAAAGCACTTTAAAAAAATATGCTTGATGCTTTGTAAAAGATACCTGATGTGAATATGAGAATGAGTGCCTAAGGCACTATTGTTGCTGTTATAAATTGCTTTTGTGTTTGTGCTGCCTTGCACTAGTAGACGAGGAGACATTACAGGTGCGTGCTAATTCATGTATTTTTTTGTATTTTTTATCATTCATTTCCTTCTGCGCTTTAAATGTAAGCGGTGTTCGTTGTTTTTGTGTGTGTGTTTTTCCTTCTGCGTTGTGATTTTGTTCGGATATTTTTCTTGTTTCTCATGTCCGAGTAAACTATGACTCTCTCTCTCTCTCTCTCTCTCTCTCTCTCTCTCTCTCTCTCTCTCTCTCTCTCTCTCTCTCTCTCTCTCTAGTGTCAAGTCTCTCTCTCTCTCTCTCTCTCTCTCTCTCTCTCTCTCTCTCTCTCTCTCTCTCTCTCAAGTGTCAAGTCTCTCTCTCTCTCTCTCTCTCTCTCTCTCTCTCTCTCTCTCTCTCTCTGTTTTATCTCTCGATTCTGGTGTCTGTTGTGAGTCTCTGTCTCCTTGTCTCAGTCATTATTATTATTTTCCCCAACTCCCTCTTCCTCTTTCCTTTTATTTTACCACTATGATTACATTTGTACATATGTATGCATTATCATTGTATTGTGCTTGTATGAAGTGTATGTATTTTCCCCATGATTTTTGATTGTGGTTGATTTTTCTCCAGTTTGTTTTTTATTTATTTACCTTAATTGTTTTTCTTATTAATTTATGACGACAGGATGTAAAAAAGCTTTATCAAGCTTATTCTTTTATTGTCAATAAAGATCATTTTGACTTGACTTGACTTGACTTGACTTGACTTGACTTGACACAAGAAAAACACCCACCCAACGACACACACCCCTCATTGAATAAGGTTTTATTTCAAAAAATTTAAATGACAAAAAGTATATAAAGTAGTTTCTTTTTCACAAGTAAAAGCATTGAGAAGCTGGTGGTTTAAATGATTTTGTATTGACAAGCAAAACATATACACCAAATAAAATGAACATGAATGACGGCAGCAACAAGCTTAAAGCTTATAGTGTGCCTACTCAAAATAAGTCACAGATATGGCGGCTGGCAATCACAGACTGAAAAATCACACATTTAAGAAAAATAAACAAAGGTTAATTTTGAACATTAGAAGCATAACAAAGTAACCAAATAGAAATGTGTTCATCTTCTTTGATAACAGAAACAATTTAAACATAAGAGAAAATACAACTTCATGAAGGGCTAGAAAAGAAAACCATAAAGATAAGAAAATAGAAATAAGAAATAAGTTGGGGAATATCAAAGTACACGAACAACGAATTTCTAATTACACAATGTGACAAAACATCTATTTTTTTAGTTTCCACAATGCTTTGGACGGTTTCGAAAATCAGTTCTCAGTTTAGTTGACTTTAATGTTCGCAACTATCTGTACCCTCACCCCTCAAAAACACATAATTAAATAAATAATCGCATGTCCCCTGTACTGACGCGAGATTTAGAGTGCAAATGCGTACAAATTCGAACGGTCAATGTGGAAAGTATAGAAAAGGATGGACAATAAGAGAAACCCCCTCCAAAAGAACAACATGCATATAAACAAAAACAAGAGCAAAGGTGGAACTCATTAGTATATTAATACTATGTATTTATATAACAGTACATGAGTCAATAACGTACTCTGCTTACAAATTTAGTTACTATTAAAATCTTTTAGAGAGAGAAATAAACTTGTGGACAGTTTCAAATATGGTAACATTAATCTTGTTTGGGAGATCTAAATTCCCTTTCAAAAGAATATCAGTTTGAATGAAGTTTGTAGGTAAATTTTGGATTGTGTTAAGTCGAGCAGCCTGAAACAACTGACAAGATAAAAGGTAATGTTCAGCATTTTCCTGACCAGCACCACAGCGGCAAAGCAGATTATTAAGCAAGTGTCGCTTGAATAGATCATCATTAAGGTCACTTATTTCTAAACGAAGCCTACAGTGTATTATTTGTTCTTTACGCTCACCAAGATAATAGAAGTTTGGTACCATTGGATCATTGACGCTTAAAGTATATTTAAACTGACTCAAGGAGGTACTGTTCTTGACAGAATCTGGCAAATCATTCCAGAGTGCGGTAGTTGAAGGTATGAAGGAGTTACGATATAGTTCTGTGTTTGACTTTGGAACAGATCGTTCAAGTGGTCTTCTTCTAGGATATGGATTTCGTTCTGAAACAAGTTCGGGAATCTGATCAAATAAATAAGAAGGACATAAGTGGTTGATAATGTTAAAGTAATGAATAAGTTTGTGTCTTTTTCTTCTTTCTTTGAGGGTACAAAATCCAGATTCTTGATACAATTTTTGATGGCTTGTTCCCCTAACAGCTCCAAGCATAGTCCGTATGCCATCGAGGTGTAAAGTTTCGAGAGAAGTACTTTGTGCATCTGTACAATTGTCCCAAATAATATCAGCATAATCGAAATGTGGTAATATAAATGACTTGTACATAATTTCTAAAGCCTTCCTATTTAATTTGTACTTATAAGTTTTTAAACAAGAATTCAACATAGTAACTTTACTGATTATACTTTTAACTTGTAAATCCCATTTGAAATTGTTTTGGAGTATAATACCTAAATGTTTATGTGATTCTGAACTTTGTATGCAGACATTGCCAAAGTTCAAGGGTAAAAATGTATTGTTTCCACGACAGAAATTTAACAGATCAGTTTTTCCTTCATTAAAAGTCACCTTCCAAAGTCTAGACCACGTAATAATTTTCTCTAAGTCAGAGTTCAGTATTTGTGCTCGAACATTGGGGTCATTTAGACTTAAAGACATACTAGTGTCATCTGCAAATAATTTAACAGAAGATTGGATATCATTTACAATATCGTTAATATAAATGAGGAACAGGAGCGGACCTAATACAGAGCCTTGAGGGACACCTGTAGGAATTCTTTTACAATCTGACATTGTTCCTTTAATTACTACTGCCAGTGTTCGATCGGAAAGATAATCTTGAAACCAGTTCAATAATCTTCCTCTATTTCCAACAGCTCTTAACTTGACCAGAAGTCCTTTGTGCCACACTTTATCAAAGGCTTTTGACACGTCAAATTAAACTGATTGCGTCGTAATATTACGATCGAAAAATAAACATAAATCATTATAAATACTAAGAAGCTGGTTAATAGTTGAGTCACTTGGAATAAACCCAGACTGTGATGAAGAAATTAAATGGTTTGATTGCAAAAAATAGTAAACCTTTTTGAACACATCTTTCCAGGATTTTACCAACACTGCTTAGAAGAGAAATAGGACGATAGTGGTTACATTGATCTTTAGAAGCTTTCTTATGCAAGGGGTTAACATGGGCTTTTTTCCAGATCTTAGGAAATTTAGGTTCTAGTAAGCATCTATTAAATAATTCTGTTAAGGGCTCTAAAATAACTGGCAATGCAGCAATTAGTAGTTTATTATGGACAAAATCTGGTCCAACCACTTTATTTTTTATTAAGCTTATGAATAACATCCTGAACATCAACAGTTGTTAGAGTAATTTCTGAAAGTTCAGAGTCCTGAAAAGGAATGTCCGGTGGGTCATCGTTATCGTCATCTAAAGTTGATTGATTTATGAAAAAATCATTAAAAACATTTGCCTTTTCTTTATTTGTGTAATACACTGTGTCATTATGGACAATCGGTGGAATTTCACTTGAATCAATACCTTTTTTCTTTAAGAAAGACTTAACAAGTTTCCACCAGTCTTTTGTGACAAAATTTGATTGAATCGTAATTCTGTTTTCTAATTCTGTTATGTATTCAGCTTGCTGTTGCCTTTCGTTATCAGTTACATAATTTCTGAACTGACGAAATTCAAGCCAATCTTCAGGGTCGTTTGTTAAGTTTGCTCTGCTGTGTAAATCTCTTCTCTCCTGCATAAGTAACCTGATTTCATCAGTTAACCATGGTACATCATTAGGGCGAATTATTACAGTTTTAACAGGCATACATAGTTTTGCTTTTTCCATAATTATTTGTGAAAATAATTCTGCACTGTTCTCCACTGTGTTATTCAGAATAACTTCATTCCAATTTACTTGCTCTAATAAATTACAAAGTGCATTTATGTCTAACTTATTATGATTAAATATTGTTCTTTTAAATGGTTGTTCTTTAACAATAGTGTTTTTAACAACGACGTATGGAACACTGTGGTCACTACAAACAGCGGGCATAACATCACTTGATTTTATTATATTAGGGCTCTGGGTGATTATAAGATCTAGGCATGAACGTGTCAACGGTGTAACTCGGGTTGGTTCATTTACAATCTGGGTAAGATTAAAATGACTTAATATGTCAGTTAGATGACGAGAAGGTGAATTGAGAAAATCTGTATTGAAGTCTCCAAGGATCAGAAATTTTGTGGCAGTGTTGTTAACCTTACGGACACTCTCCTCAACTAAACCCCAATAATTAACATTTGCACTAGGTGGTCTGTAAAATGAGCCAATCAATAAACTTGTCTGTTCTAACTTAGTTTCGACCCAAATAGCTTCCAATCCATTGACGTGTAGGTCATCTCGTGGTTTGCAAATTAAGCTATTTCTGATATAGACTGCCACGCCACCATGGGGATCATTAGGCCTATCTAGTCGAACAGGTGGGTGAAAATTAGTTATGTGGATTGAAATATTGCTGTCTGCGTCAGATAACCAGGTCTCAGACACTGTAATGATATCAAACTTGTTGTATTCTGCTTCTATCAGGTCAATTTTATTTCTTATACTACAAGTGTTTATATGCATAATATACAGATTTGTGTTTGAATTTGGACCTGGGTTAGTTTCTATATCTCCAGACAGGATGAGTAAGAACTTGTTAGTGAATGGTGAGCGTTTTTCACTATTGTCTTTCTCCTGTATGTCAGATGTTTTATTGATGGCATCTTTTAGAAGAACATTATAGACTTCATGCAATTTATTTTCTATTAGGAGAAAATGAACAAAGACCCAGAGAGTGATACAGTGAGGGTACTTAAAACAAGCTAACATAAGAAATGGTAAGAGAACCGACTTGTTAAGGAAATATAGATGTTTTGTTTTTATGAGAGCTTTTGTGTAATAATGACCAATCCTAGCAGGATCTACTGCCATTTATGTTATTGAATACTGCAAAACAGAGTGCAAAAACATTGCCAGGATAGGTACAAATGCTTTCAAGGAGATTCCCCATCTCAAGATGAAGCTGGTCCTTCGGATGAGAGCTATAACCGAGGTCCAGCGTGTGAACGCACGCACAAGATCTTGCGTGCACGTTAAAGCCCATTCCACTATTCGGTACGAGTAGCTAGGCCGTGTGTACCGGGCCGTTGGAGTGGATGACACGAACTCACTAAGCATACATACTGTGCGCCAATAGCAGTCTAAACGAAGACTTTTGGCGTGGGGTAGGATAAACATCCCTAATTGGAAGAAGAGAAGAATAAGCCTTAGCATTATGTATTAGGATGGCATTCAGATATTTAGTTTACCCCTCCACAAACTTTAAAAAAATCACAATCCGATTATTAATTGTTTTTATTTTATTGAATACATCTGACAGACAGTCAGACAAAAGCAGAGGACTAAAAAAAAAAGAACAGAAAAAACAATACCATCGAAAGAAAATGACAATTACATCCTTGGCGGGGATAAATCGATCAATTAATAGAAGAATGGACAAACGGGACAGACTTATCTGGAGGCTGGACGGACTGATAGATGAATGCATGATAAACGTGTGGATAGAAGGGCACATGAACGACATGTCTTCTTCTCTTCAGGGCCCACGGTCGATCGGTTCTTTTCCGAGGACATGCCTGCTTCATTGACTTTGACGGGACACGTGGATGGCCAGATGCAGTGACACAGTTGCACGTATAAAAAAAAAAGGCGAAAACTTGGTAGGTACAAAAATAACCATGGTATAAATATAAATAGTCACTTCAAAAACAAACTAACTTCACAGAGCCCATTCATATCAACTTAAAGTGAACTAAAAGCAAAATAAAAACTTTTTTTTTGGTATTCGAATGTAAATTTAAGTTAAATCCAAAATAAATGATATTGCCATTTGACAAAAAGAAAAATCTGTCAACACACATTTAAAAAAAAATCTATTCCCGTTCATTAATTTAGAAACGATGTCCGCAGCAGAAGAAATGCCAGGAATAAGCCGTCCACCCAGAAAGATGTGACCTAAAATAAATACTGGACACCAAAAGAAACGAACCATCCACCCAGAAAGATGTCACCTAAAGTAAATACTGGACACCAAAAGAAACGAACCATCCACCCAGAAAGATGTCACCTAAAGTAAATACTGGACACCAAAAGAAACGAACCATCCACCCAGAAAGATGTCACCTAAAGTAAATACTGGACACCAAAAGAAACGAACCATCCACCCAGAAAGATGTCACCTAAAGTAAATACTGGACATCAAAAGAAACGAACCATCCACCCAGAAAGATGTCACCTAAAATAAATACTGGACATCAAAAGAAACGAACCATCCACCCAGAAAGATGTCACCTAAAATAAATACTGGACATCAAAAGAAACGAACCATCCACCCAGAAAGATGTCACCTAAAATAAATACTGGACATCAAAAGAAACGAACCATCCACCCAGAAAGATGTCACCTAAAGTAAATACTGGACACCAAAAGAAACGAGTCATCCACCCAGAAAGATATAATTAGGGCCTAATAATAATAATAATAATAATGATAATAATATCAACAATAATGCGTATTTTTATAGCGCCTATTGTCAGTAAGGGCTCTAAGCGCTTTGCAAAACATCTACATTGATTAAAAAGAAAACATTACAAGAAAACAAACAACCAAAGAAATATTGCAAAGTATATGCCATGTTGGTGGATCCAGTGCGCACGCACAGACAAAAACAAACCTAGAGCGCATGCCTTCCTTTTTCCTTCCTTTAGTCCCTTGACCGCTGTGGTCGTTGGGGGGATTGATGGGCAGCAGCAGCAGACAACATTCTCCAGTTCTGCCTCTGGTGGGCGGCCGGGATCAGGTCACTCATGTTCATGCATCCACGTACAAAATAGCTAGATCGTTAAACTTTTGTAAATCGTCACAGGGAGTTATACGGTTTCTCTTTGCACACTCACACGTTGCTTACATTGCACTGAGCAAGGAACGCGTGGGAAACATCATCTGCAAGCAGGAAGATAGATGCAGTGGTCATTTAAAGTCCGGCAGATTTCAGACCTCATTATTAGGTTTCAGATTTGTCTTCGTTTAAAAGGTCCAACGCCGTGCAGCTCGATGGGTCGTCAACCGCCACCGTCAAACATCCAGCGTGGACAACATGATGACCGAGCTGCACTGGCCCAGTCCACTCAAGGACAGACGACGATCGGCATGGCTGGCCACCTTCTTCAAGTACCGCCATGGAGAGGTGGCCATCAATATTCAACACAGGCCAGTCCCCCACCCACCATCCAGACAGATATGGGACAAGCGCACACTGCGGCATGCTAATGGAGGATATTAAGAGCAAAAAGAAGAAGGCTGTCAGATGAAGACCTTGCACTAGCAATGAACTGAAGTAAACTGCACGGACATCAGCTGATTGCATTTGAAGCATGGATGCTATATATAGGTTGCAACGGTCCATGGTTGAAGCATGGATGCTATATATAGATGTAACGGTCCATGGTTGAAGCATGGATGCTATATATAGATGCACGGTCCATGGTTGAAGCATGGATGCTATATATAGATGTATGGTCCGTGGTTGAAACATGGATGCTATATATAGATGTACGGTCCATGGTTGAAGAAGCATGGATGCTATATATAGATGTACGGTCCATGGTTGAAGAAGCATGGATGCTATATATAGATGTACGGTCCATGGTTGAAGCACGGATGCTATATATAGATGTGACGGTCCGTTGGTTGAAGCACGGATGCTATGTATAGATGTAAGGTCCATGGTTGAAGCATGGATGCTACATATAGATGTACGGTCCATGGTTGAAGCACGGATGCTATATATAGATGCACGGTCCTTGGTTGAAGCATGGATGCTATGTATAGATGTACGGTCCATGGTTGAAGCACGGATGCTATATATAGATGTACGGTCCATGGTTGAAGCACGGATGCTATATATAGATGT
This sequence comes from Phymorhynchus buccinoides, assembly GCA_017654935.2. Taxonomy (NCBI): domain Eukaryota; kingdom Metazoa; phylum Mollusca; class Gastropoda; order Neogastropoda; family Raphitomidae; genus Phymorhynchus; species Phymorhynchus buccinoides. The sequence goes on along the minus strand of CM065686.1, from coordinate 64,176,592 downwards.
ACGGTCCATGGTTGAAGCACGGATGCTATATATAGATGTACGGTCCATGGTTGAAGCATGGATGCTATATATAGATGTACGGTCCATGGTTGAAGCACGGATGCTATATATAGATGTACGGTCCATGGTTGAAGCACGGATGCTCTATATATAGATGTGACGGTCCATGGTTGAAGCATGGATGCTATATATAGATGTATGGTCCGTGGTTGAAACATGGATGCTATATATAGATGTATGGTCCATGGTTGAAGAAGCATGGATGCTATATATAGATGTACGGTCCATGGTTGAAGAAGCATGGATGCTATATATAGATGTACGGTCCATGGTTGAAGCACGGATGCTATATATAGATGTGACGGTCGTTGGTTGAAGCACGGATGCTATGTATAGATGTAAGGTCCATGGTTGAAGCATGGATGCTATGCATAGATGTACGGTCCATGGTTGAAGCACGGATGCTATATATAGATGCACGGTCCTTGGTTGAAGCATGGATGCTATGTATACATGTACGGTCCATGGTTGAAGCACGGATGCTATATATAGATGCACAGTCCATGGTTGAAGCACGGATGCTATAATAGATGTACGGTCCATGGTTGAAGCACGGATGCTATATATAGATGCACAGTCCATGGTTGAAGCACGGATGCTATAATAGATGTACGGTCCATGGTTGAAGCACGGATGCTATATATAGATGTACGGTCCATTTTTGAAGCACAGATGCTATATATAGATGTACGGTCTATTTTTGAAGCACAGATGCTATATATAGATGTACGGTCCATGGTTGAAGCATGGATGCTATGTATTGATGTACGGTCCATGGTTGAAGCACGGATGTTATGTATAGATGTACGGTCCATGGTTGAAGCACGGATGCTATATATAGATGTACGGTCCATGGTTGAAGCATGGATGCTATGTATAGCTGTACGGTCCATGGTTGAAGCACGGATGCTATATATAGATGTACGGTCCATAGTTGAAGCATGGATGGTATATATAGATGTACGGTCCATGGTTGAAGCATGGATGCTATATATATAGATGTGACGGTCCTTGGTTGAAGCATGGATGCTATGTATAGATGTACGGTCCATGGTTGAAACACGGATGCTATCTATAGATGTACGGTCCATGGTTGAAGCACGGATGCTATATATAGATGTACGGTCCATGGTTGAAGCACGGATGCTATATATAGATGTACGGTCCATGATTGAAACACGGATGCTATCTATAGATGTACGGTCCATAGTTGAAGCACGGATGCTATATATAGATGTACGGTCCATAGTTGAAGCATGGATGCTATGTATAGATGTACGGTCCATGGTTGAAGCATGGATGCTATATATATATATATATATATATATATATATATGTGACGGTCCTTGGTTGAAGCATGGATGCTATATATAGATGTAACGGTCCTTGGTTGAAGCATGGATGCTACATATAGATGTAGCGGTCCATGGTTGAAGCATGGATGCTATATATATATATATATATGTACGGTCCATGATTGAAGCATGGATGCTACATATAGATGTAGCGGTCCATGGTTGAAGCATGGATGCTATATATAGATGTAACGGTCCATGGTTGAAGCATGGATGCTATATATAGATGTAACGGTCCATGGTTGAAGCATGGATGCTATATATGGATGTACGGTCCATGGTTGAAGCATGGATGCTATATAATAATAATAATTTTACTTCATATAGCGCTAAAATCCATACAGTAGTATGATCGATGCGCTTTACAGTAGCAACATTAAAATCAACATTATAAACATGCATTAAAATCAACAAGATAGTCATGCATACTACGAACATTCCAGTGCATCTCACCCTCGCAGAAACTAATGAAAATGTTAACAAGCAGCAGGAAGGAATGCACCAATACATGCATACACACGGCCCACCTCTCTCTCTCTCTCTCTCTCTCTCTCTCTCTCTCTCTCTCTCTCTCTCTCTCTCTCTCTCTCTCTCTCTCTCTCTCTCTCTCTCTCTCTCTCTCTCTCTCTCTCTCTCTCATTATACAGGATCCCTGATAAAATTATATCATTTAAGCGACCCACTTTACGTAACATCAATATAAAGATGCACGGTCCATGATTGAAGCATGGATGCTATATATAGATGTAACGGTCCTTGGTTGAAGCATGGATGCTATATAAAGATGCACGGTCCATGATTGAAGCATGGATGCTATATATAGATGTAACGGTCCTTGGTTGGTGGAAGTTCAGTTTAACGTCGCGTATCGGCTTTCGCCATGTACGACGGGCTGAACAAACCAACCAGGGTATAAACAAAAATTTATATTCCTGAATCACTGTCTTAGCCAAAAGGCCGAGAAGCGATCAGAATTCGACTTGAAAGGGGGGGGTCCTTGGTTGAAGCACGGATGCTATATATAGATGTACGGTCCTTGGTTGAAGAACGGATGCTATATATAGATGTAACGGTCCTTGGTTGAAGCATGGATGCTATATAAAGATGTACGGTCCATGGTTGAAGCACGGATGCTATATATAGATGTAACGGTCCTTGGTTGAAGCATGGATGCTATATATAGATGTACGGTCCTTGGTTGAAGCACGGATGCTATATATAGATGTACGGTCCATGGTTGAAGAACGGATGCTATGTATAGATGTACGGTCCTTGGTTGAAGCATGGATGCTATATATAGACGTAACGGTCCATGGTTGAAGCATGGATGCTATATATAGATGTAACGGTCCTTGGTTGAAGCACGGATGCTATGTATAGATGTACGGTCCATGGTTGAAGCATGAATGCTATGTATAGATGTGCGGTCCGTGGTTGAAGCATGGATGCTATATATAGATGTACGGTCCGTGGTTGAAGCATGGATGCTATGTATAGATGTATGGTCCTTGGTTGAAGCATGGATGCTATATATAGATGTACGGTCCTTGGTTGAAGCATGGATGCTATATATAGATGTAACGGTCCATGGTTGAAGCATGGATGCTATGTATAGATGTACGGTCCTTGGTTGAAGCATGGATGCTATGCATAGATGTACGGTCCATGGTTGAAGCATGGATGCTATGTATAGATGTGCGGTCCTTGGTTGAAGCATGGATGCTATATATATATAGATGTACGGTCCATGGTTGAAGCATGAATGCTATATATAGATGTACGGTCCTTGGTTGAAGCATGGATGCTATATATAGATGTAACGGTCCATGGTTGAAGCATGGATGCTACATATAGATGTACGGTCCGTGGTTGAAGAATGGATGCTACATATAGATGTACGGTCCTTGGTTGAAGCATGGATGCTATATATAGATGTACGGTCCATGGTTGAAGTATGGATGCTATGTATAGATGTACGGTCCTTGGTTGAAGCATGGATGCTATATATATATATATAGATGTACGGTCCATGGTTGAAGCATGGATGCTATATATAGATGTACGGTCCATGGTTGAAGCATGGATGCTATTTATAGATGTACGGTCCGTGGTTGAAGCATGGATGCTATTTATAGATGTACGGTCCTTGGTTGAAGCATGGATGCTATATATAGATGTACGGTCCTTGGTTGAAGCATGGATGCTATGTATAGATGTACGGTCCGTGGTTGAAGCATGGATGCCGTGGTTGAAGCATGGGTGCTATTTATAGATGTACGGTCCTTGGTTGAAGCATGGATGCTATATATAGATGTACGGTCCATGGTTGAAGCATGGATGCTATGTATAGATGTACGGTCCGTGGTTGAAGCATGGATGCTATATATAGATGTACGGTCCTTGGTTGAAGCATGGATGCTATGTATAGATGTACGGTCCATGGTTGAAGCATGGATGCTATATATATATATATATATATATATATATATATATATATATAGATGTACGGTCCTTGGTTGAAGCATGGATGCTATATATAGATGTAACGGTCCATGGTTGAAGCATGGATGCTATATATAGATGTAACGGTCCGTGGTTGAAGCATGGATGCTATGTATAGATGTACGGTCCGTGGTTGAAGCATGGATGCTATATATATATATATATATATATATATATATATATATATATATATATATATATATACGGTCCATGGTTGAAGCATATATATATAGATGTACGGTCCTTGGTTGAAGCATGGATGCTATATATAGATGTAACGGTCCATGGTTGAAGCATGGATGCTATATATAGATGTACGGTCCATGGCTGAAGCATGGATGCTATGTATACATGTACGGTCCGTGGTTGAAGCATGGATGCTATGTATATAGATGTACGGTCCTTGGTTGAAGCATGGATGCTATATATAGATGTAACGGTCCGTGGTTGAAGCATGGATGCTATATATAGATGTACGGTCCGTGGTTGAAGCATGGATGCTATATATAGATGTACGGTCCATGGTTGAAGCATGGATGCTATATATAGATAATAATAATAATAATCATAATTTCACTTATATAGCGCGATACAAATCATGCTAAAAGCAAGCTCTCAGCGCTTTACATACATTGATAAAACCATGTAAAAATATAAATTAAAAATTAAAACATTGACACACCATGTTTCATAACAATGACATAGAATAATAGTAACATTATTTAATAACACATGAGAGAGAGAGAGAGAGAGAGAGAGAGAGAGAGAGAGAGAGAGAGAGAGAGAGAGAGAGAGAGAGAGAGGAGGCAGGGAGGAGGTGGAGGGGTCAGGGTAAGGGGGGGGGGGGGGTTCAGGGTTAGACAGACAAAAAGGCGGAGACAAGTGGGCAGGGCAAACTTTGACAGGAGTAAGACGGAGAGGCAGAGAGAAAGAGAGAGAGGGGGCGGGAGGGAGAGAGAGAGAGACAGAGGGGAAGGGAGGGAGAGAGAGAGAGAGGACAGGTAGACAGAGCGTAAGGAAACAAAGAGAACATAATAAGAAATGCTAAGAAAAAAGCACTAAAAACCTTAAGCAATATACATTCACATTTCTAAGATAAAAGCACTAAAACCATTTCTAACATAAAAGTTCTAAGACTTTAAGCAATACAAATTCAATTCAACCCCCCCCCCCTTCCCCGCTCTCCCCCCTTCCTCCGTTTCCCTCTGTTAAAACCAGAACAATTCAACTAGCATAATAAACACATTAAAAACATTATTCACTAGAAGAATACATGAAAAAAAAGTATGCATACAAAGACACACAAACTCATGCGCATGACTGACATCAGGGCAAAACTGTGTTTTACAGATGTTTGTTGAAGAGGTGTGTTTTCAGGTGTTTTTTAAAGGTGGGTAGAGACTGGATTTGGCGGAGAGTTATTGGTAGAGAGTTCCAAGTGACAGGGCCAAAGACAGAGAAACTTCTTTTGCCGAAGGAGTTGAGAGAGAAGCGGGGGATAGAGAGAAGGTTGGCATCCTGAGATCGGAGAGCTCTTGAGGGCTCTTGAGACAAGATCAGATAAATAGGATGGCATACATTCAAGATTGACAATCTGAAAACAAATGATGGAAATTTTATACTCAATGCGGGCTCTCACTGGGAGCCAGTGCAGGGTCTTCAGTAGCTCAGTAACACTGGATCTTTTACTCTTTCTAAGAACAAGTCTGGCAGCGTGATTCTGAATGCGTTGGAGTTTGGACATCAGCTTTTCTGGAAGATCAGCCAAGAGGGAGTTGCAATAGTCAAGTCTAGAAAGAATTAAAGAGACGCATAGTTTGTTTGCAGAGTCAACTGAGAGATAAGAACGAATTTTGCCTATTCTTCTGAGCTGAAAGTACAAAACTTTGCAGAGGTGGTTCACGTGTACTTCCATAGTAAGGGACTGATCTAGAAAAATCCCCAGGTTTTTCACAGAAGAAGAAAATGGAATCTCGGATTTATGCACAGACATGGTTTTCAGTGTAATATCTTTGCATTTTGATTTTGATCCTACGCACATTGCTTCAGTCTTTTCATCATTCATTTTAAGTTTATTTCCATACATCTCCATACGTAGATGTACGGTCCATGGTTGAAGCATGGATGCTATATATAGATGTACGGTCCATGGTTGAAGCATGGATGCTATATATAGATGTACGGTCCGTGGTTGAAACATGGATGCTATATACAGATGTAACGCGAACGGTCCTTGGTTGAAGCATGGATGCTATATATAGATGCAACGGTCCATGGTTGAAGCATGGATGCTATATATGGATGTACGGTCCATGGCTGAAGCACGAAAGGAATGCACCAATACATGCATACACACGGCCCACTCTCTCTCTCTCTCTCTCTCTCTCTCTCTCTCTCTCTCTCTCTCTCTCTCTCTCTCTCTCTCTCTCTCTCTCTCTCTCATTATACAGGATCCCTGATAAAATTATATCATTTAAGCGACACACTTTACGTAACATCAATATAAAGATGCACGGTCCATGATTGAAGCATGCATGCTATATATAGATGTAACGGTCCTTGGTTGAAGCACGGATGCTATATATAGATGTACGGTCCATGGTTGAAGCACGGATGCTACATATAGATGTAACGGTCCTTGGTTGAAGCATGGATGCTATATATAGATGTACGGTCCATGGTTGAAGCATGGATGCTATGTATAGATGTACGGTCCATGGTTGAAGCATGGATGCTATATATAGATGTACGGTCCTTGGTTGAAGCATGGATGCTATATATAGATGTACGGTCCATGGTTGAAGCATGGATGCTATGTATAGATGTACGGTCCGTGGTTGAAGCATGGATGCTATGTATAGATGTACGGTCCATGGTTGAAGCATGGATGCTATTTATAGATGTACGGTCCATGGTTGAAGCATGGATGCTATGTATAGATGTACGGTCCATGGTTGAAGCATGGATGCTATATATAGATGTACGGTCCATGGTTGAAGCATGGATGCTATATATAGATGTACGGTCCGTGGTTGAAGCATGGATGCTATGTATAGATGTACGGTCCATGGTTGAAGTATGGATGCTAGGGGAAGACGGGGTAAAAAGCGCATGGGCGGGTAAGAAGCCCACCCCAATTATCTCATGAAATGAAGCAAATTTCAGTCTCATTTTGCCCATGAGACGAGCGTTAATGTCTAGCATTCGTCTCATGGGCAAATTTGACTGAAATTTTCTTTATTTCATGAGATAATTGGGGTGGGCTTCTTACCCGCCCATGCGCTTTTTACCCCGTCTTCCCCTATATATAGATATACGGTCCATGGTTGAAGCTTGGATGCTATATATAGATGTACGGTCCATGGTTGAAGCATGGATGCTATATATAGATGTACGGTCCATGGTTGAAGCATGGATGCTATTTATAGATGTACGGTCCGTGGTTGAAGCATGGATGCTATGCATAGATGTACGGTCCGTGGTTGAAGCATGGATGCTATCTAAAACTCACCTCTTCCGGCAATACCTCTGATTTCTTCCTTGTCCTGTTTCCTGCCTTAAAATGATGTCCTCCACATTGTGGGTGGGTGGGTGTGCGCGCGTGTGTGGGTGTGGGCGTGTGCGTGCGTGCGTGTTGTGGCTGTGTGAATGTTTGTGATAGTTGATATTGTAGTAGCTTATTTATGATTTATGTATTTATTTAAACAATTGTGAAGCGCCGTGAGCTCAAGAGAGAAAGGGCGCTCTATAAATGTTATTTATTATTATTATTATTATTATTATTATCTATAGATGTACGGTCCATGGTTGAAGCATGGATGCTATATATAGATGTATGGTCCGTGGTTGAAGTATGGATGCTGTATATAGATGTACGGTCCATGGTTGAAGCATGGATGCTATATATAGATGTACGGTCCATGGTTGAAGCATGGATGCTATATATAGATGTACGGTCCATGGTTGAAGCATGGATGCTATATATAGATGTACGGTCCATGGTTGAAGTATGGATGCTATATATAGATGTACGGTCCGTGGTTGAAGCATGGATGCTATGTATAGATGTACGGTCCATGGTTGAAGCATGGATGCTATATATAGATGTACGGTCCATGGTTGAAGCATGGATGCTATATATAGATGTACGGTCCATGGTTGAAGCATGGATGCTATGTATAGATGTACGGTCCATGGTTGAAGCATGGATGCTATATATAGATGTACGGTCCGTGGTTGAAGCATGGATGCTATGTATAGATGTACGGTCCATGGTTGAAGTATGGATGCTATATATAGATGTACGGTCCATGGTTGAAGCATGGATGCTATATATAGATGTACGGTCCGTGGTTGAAGCATGGATGCTATGTATAGATGTACGGTCCATGGTTGAAGTATGGATGCTATATATAGATGTACGGTCCATGGTTGAAGCATGGATGCTATATATAGATGTACGGTCCGTGGTTGAAGCATGGATGCTATATATAGATGTACGGTCCATGGTTGAAGCATGGATGCTATATATAGATGTACGGTCCATGGTTGAAGTATGGATGCTATGTATAGATGTACGGTCCGTGGTTGAAGCATGGATGCTATATATAGATGTACGGTCCGTGGTTGAAGCATGGATGCTATATATAGATGTACGGTCCGTGGTTGAAGCATGGATGCTATATATAGATGTACGGTCCGTGGTTGAAGCATGGATGCTATATATAGATGTACGGTCCATGGTTGAAGCATGGATGCTATATATAGATGTACGGTCCGTGGTTGAAGCATGGATGCTATATATAGATGTACGGTCCGTGGTTGAAGCATGGATGCTATGTATAGATGTACGGTCCATGGTTGAAGCATGGATGCTATATATAGATGTACGGTCCGTGGTTGAAGCATGGATGCTATTTATAGATGTACGGTCCATGGTTGAAGCATGGATGCTATATATAGATGTACGGTCCGTGGTTGAAGCATGGATGCTATGTATAGATGTACGGTCCGTGGTTAAAGCATGGATGCTATATATAGATGTACGGTCCGTGGTTGAAGCATGGATGCTATATATAGATGTACGGTCCGTGGTTGAAGCATGGATGCTATATATAGATGTACGGTCCGTGGTTGAAGCATGGATGCTATATATAGATGTACGGTCCATGGTTGAAGCATGGATGCTATATATAGATGTACGGTCCGTGGTTGAAGCATGGATGCTATATATAGATGTACGGTCCGTGGTTGAAGCATGGATGCTATATATAGATGTACGGTCCGTGGTTGAAGCATGGATGCTATATATAGATGTACGGTCCGTGGTTGAAGCATGGATGCTATATATAGATGTACGGTCCGTGGTTAAAGCATGGATGCTATGTATAGATGTACGGTCCGTGGTTAAAGCATGGATGCTATATATAGATGTACGGTCCGTGGTTAAAGCATGGATGCTATATATAGATGTACGGTCCGTGGTTGAAGCATGGATGCTATATATAGATGTACGGTCCGTGGTTGAAGCATGGATGCTATATATAGATGTACGGTCCGTGGTTGAAGCATGGATGCTATATATAGATGTACGGTCCGTGGTTGAAGGAAGTAGAGGTGGAGTGGGAACAAAGGGGTGAAGAGCCTGACTGGGGGTTCACCAATGGACAGTACAGTTGAACCACCAAAAAGACTGGTCAAAACTGTCCCTATTTGCGAGGTGGTCGCTACACTGAATCAGTCAATGAAGAAACAACGAACGAAGTCAAATTATTCCAAAGAATCCAACATGATTTATTGCTAAGGTTTAGTTTATTTTTCTTCTTCTGCGTTCTCAGGCCATATGGCCACTCTAGGTGAGGTTTTCAGTTTTCACTGGTCTCCTCGCTGCGTGCAGTCAACACACTCCGAATTCGGAGGAATGTTATTTTTTCCCCAGCAAAGTATTTAATACACGTATCAGCTTGAATATTAGATTAGAAAACATGTAATATCTGAGTAAGTCCAATTCCGAATTTGCACACAAACTCGTTATAATGGCCTGTAACTCAACTAGTATATTGGCTTAAATAGGTTCCCTTAGCTGAGGTTCACTGTCTCAGTGCTTTCTAGTTTAAGATAGTTTTCACTGAATGCAGCAGTGACCTTAGGCAGTTGACTTTGACTGTCTGTCTGTCTTGTGTTGTCGTCCTCATTCTTTTTCTTCCCCACGACAGCCAAGCGCATGCGTGCATAAATAATTATGGAGGCTGCCACACGTGCTTGAAAGGTGTGTGTAATGTAAATTAGCTGGTCTGCAACGCGAACGCGCGCGCGCGTGCGCGTGTGTGTGTACGAGAGAGAGTCAAAGTCAAAAGTCAAAGTCAAAAAATGTTTTAATTGTTTAGGCCTCTGGTGGGGGAAGGGACCAAAAACGATAATCGAATTCGATTTAACATATATAGCAGCCGTTATCCGATTGTCATCATAAAATGGAATCCATATTATGGAATTTAAGCAAAGGCAGCAAGCCTAGTTCAGTCACAACAACACTGATGTGACCACGAACATGAACTGTCACGTATCGTTTTCATCTGCACCAGTCCTGTTGCCCGGGTGGTCTTCTTTCCTTCGCCTGAAACTCCGTACCACTGTCCTCAGTTCCATGACGTCCTTTTTGGCATCCGACAAGAGGTCACTGTATGACATGCTAGATGCGAAAGGTGTGTGTAATGTAAATTAGCTGGGGCAGTTTCACAAGGGCTAACGTTACGTAGCGTTAGCGCAAATCGGCAAAAACGGTACTAACAAACACCTCTTTCGCCGACGTTCGCCAAAAACGTTTTGTGGCTGTCATCTAGGTAGCGAGCCACGAACTATTTGAAGGATCATGGGAAATATCACATGACTAGGATGGAGTGAACACATTTCTTGTTTTTGATTGGTCCATTAATAGTTTGTTAAGTTTGGTTAAAATAATAAAAACAGTTCGACCAATCAGACAAGAGCTTGTAATATTCTTCCGCAAATGCTTTCTAAAGTGTTTCTTAGGTCCCGTTTGGCGTGAGCGTTATTCGCGCGGTGACCGTTATCTAGAGAAACTGGCCCCGGGTCTGCAACGCGAACGCGCGCGCGCGCGTGTGTGTTTAAGAGAGAGAGAGAGAGAGAGAGAGAGAGAGAGAGAGAGAGAGATGTGGACAAATGATTGCGACACGTTGTGTCTGTTTCTTATTAGCTTCCCAGCGAAGCGGCGAGGACTACTGTTTTTGTCTGCCCAGTTTGTCCGTCCGTCCATTAGTCCGTGCGTGACCTTGACATATGACCTTGACAGGTGAGCATGCGGAAGAACTTTGCTCCCAATTGTTTTCAGCCTTGTTTTAAATCATTTGTTTATTTATTCTGTTTTTTCTTTGCCTTTGTTTGAACATATAAGCAGACATGACGGAACGAACCGGTGCTAATGAAAAAGCGATGCAAAACGGAAAGCAACGGTATACTGGTGCACAACATTTGAAGCGATTCTGCCCACCAGTGAACGAAATACAGCCCAAACATGAAATGTAAAGCATAAAGAAGAAATGTTGGTTTCCAAGGTCAAACTTCAAGGTCAAGGTCAGCATAGGTAGTTTTTTTTTGGACAGGACCATCTCAGTACCGTGGTACACCCCACTACGCACAAATTAAAATTGAAGCGATTCTGTTCACCAGTTAACGAGATACAGTCCGGACATGAAAAATGCAGCATAAAGAAGACATTTCGGTTTTCAAGGTCAAACTTCAAGGTCAAGGTCAGCACACGTAGTATTGTTCTACAGGACCATTTGAGTACCGTGGTACACCCCACCACGCACAAAATTTGAAGCGATTCTGTCCACTGGTTCATGAGTTATAACACAGACATAAAAAAACCACCCGAAAAACTTATGCTCCTTTGCCGATCGTAGTGGGGCAGAGGACAGCGGTGATGCAGGGGGTATAAAGGCAGTGACAACTTCCTCGTACTGCACGCTCCACCTCCTTCCTTTGTGGAGCCCACCGTCCATCTTCCCCCGCCACCGTCACCCTCTGTCGCCAGGGAAAAACAACACCCTGTCTGTGTCCCTTCGTCCTTAAGACAACACTCACCGCTCTAATTTGCATCGAAAACAAAAGAACCCAGTTCTGTGGGCTTCTGAAAAGAAAGACCAAAAAACCCCCACACCTCAGGATCTTTTCTTTTCTCTCAGTATACTAGCAGAGTGGAGACAGACGACAGAGAGTGGGCTTTGAATAAAGAAGGTGCCGGACATTACCGAATAAAACCGAGTGTCTCCGAAACTGCATCCGGGCGAGGAGCTGGTCTAGCAGTGGAGTTTCTGTTGTAGCGCGAGGCCTAGAAGCTGTGCGGGGAACGAGGAGAGAAGACAAGGAGGACACAATGGCGAGCGGAAAGGTCTTCGTTGTCAGTGTCGTGATGTGTTTGGTGGCCTTGGGGCTGACCCAAGCTCAGATGCCTCCAGGACCCAATTACGGACCTCCTCCTCCTGGACCCAATTACGGACCTCCTCCTCCTGGACCCAATTACGGACCTCCTCCTCCAGGCCCCAATTACGGCCCCCCCTCCCCCCGGACCTAATTACGGCCCCCCTCCCCCCTCCCGGCCCCAATTATGGCCCCCCTCCCCCTCCTGGAGCTAATTACGGCCCCCCTCCTGGTCCTGCTCCCCCTCAAGCCGGTCCTTCCCCAGCTCCTGGAGCCATGGGCGGACCACCTCCTCCGGGGGGAGCCCCTCCCATGGGGGGCATGGGTGGGTTCGGGTCCCAGGTGCAGAGCAGCCACTGCCGGTACCTGATCGACGCGCCGTCCCCCTGGGGCACCAACGCCAGCCCCTTCAGGCTGTACACCAGGTCGCACTCCGGGGAGATCCGCAGGGGATACCCCATCGAAGGTCAGCTACAGGGAAGGGGAACGTCAAGTTTCAATAGTTATGATAGCATAGCACAAGATATATAACATCTTGTCTTTACTGATGCTTGTTTTTATGTTGATTATTATTCACTTATTCTTGGATTGTGTTTAATGTATATGCTTACTCATTTGTATTCTAGTGTTTAGTTCTTTGTACAGCGCTTTGAGCTCCCTGCACGGGAGTAAAGCACTTTACAAGTATCCATTATTATTATTATTATTATTGGTAATATTTTAATTTCTTCCCATTATTATTATTATTATTATTATCTAGATTGGTCATATTTTAATTTCTTCCCAGGCATTTTTAGTTGCAAAAACTCTGAAGGGTGAAGTCTGTACTTTTTGTTGTTAATGCAAAGCCACTTTGTATCACATCTTTTGTGTTGAAGAATACACGGGAGGAAATTAATTCGGATGTGGTGGCTTGTTCGTAGAGGACGCTGGTTTTATATCGTGAAAGGAACAGGCGCTAGTGCAGCTTGGTTTGAAACCTGCTTATTACACGTTGAGATCTGTTGTGGACACCCCGTTGAAGGAGAGGGAAGTGGAAGAGATGTTTAAGTGGTGGGTCTGAACCTATTTTCTGGCATAATGATTTTTGAAAACAAAGCACCCCATTCAAAGTGAGCGAAGAGTTATAAGCTACTTTCTTGGCTTCAAAGCTGTATTGTGTTTCACGCACGCAAATCGACAGAGGAATGAAAACGAGAGAAAAAAAGTTGTATTTTCATTGAAAAATGTTGCAATGGAAATAAAGTCGATTATTATAATATATTCTTTTATTTTTAAAATAGACACATGGAAAGTGTGCCGGTTTTATTTGTTTTAAAAGATTTATCATGACATTTTGAGGTCCGCAAAGAAGAGCCTTAAGCGATAGAATGGAAGACAAGGCTAGTTTGTCTTATTTGAAGCTTCTGCGTTATGCACACCAATCCCCAGAAAATACCAGTTGAAGGTTAACGACGGGAGAAAAGGGCTAGTTTGTTTTCAATCCAGTTTATAACATTACGAGATTCATGGACAAAATAATGGCATGAAAGGAGAAAAAAAATGGTTTTGTGATTTGAAGCTTTTTTTTTTATTACACCAAAGGATCTGTTGAGGACACCATTAAATTTAACGAAAGTAAATGTACTTGGCTGTTTGAAAATTACGTTTTGTCATTATATGGAGATCTATGCACAATAGTTCAATGAATAAGAGGAGCAGAGAAAAATGCTAGTTCAGTTTCAACCCTTTTTGTGATGTCTCTATAACTCTTTAAAGGATCCCAAAACGAAGGAAAGAGGAAGAGAACGAGAGTGCAGATGTGCTAACTTGAAACACGCTTTCTTACATAGGAAATGTATAGAGAGGACAGTTATGGAAACTCAAGGAAGGAAACATGTTCTTGTTTATTTGCCTTAAACGCTCCGATTTGATTTCTTCTTCTTCTTCTTCGATCGCTCAGACAGTTTCAGACTTCTGTCAATTTGATTTGAAATTATTGTATTACATTGTGAGATGAGAAAGTAGATATTGAAAGTGAATGTAAAAAAAGGAGAGGATGCATTGTATAATTGACATTTATTCTATGGGACAAGAAAGGGGTTCTGTTTATTGGGTGTAAAACCGTTGACTTACATCATTGCAGTCTCTGATTACATTATGTAATGATGGGAGAAGAAAGGGGTTCTGTTTATTGGGTGTAAAACCGTTGACTTACATCATTGCAGTCTCTGATTACATTATGTAATGATGGGAGAAGAAAGGGGTTCTGTTTATTGGGTGTAAAACCGTTGACTTACATCATTGCAGTCTCTGATGACATTATGTAATGATGGGAGAAGAAAGGGGTTCTGTTTATTGGGTGTAAAACCGTTGACTTACATCATTGCAGTCTCTGATGACATTATGTAATGATGGGAGAAGAAAGGGGTTCTGTTTATTGGGTGTAAAACCGTTGAGTTACATCATTGCAGTCTCTGATGACATTATGTAATGATGGGAGAAGAAAGGGGTTCTGTTTATTGGGTGTAAAACCGTTGACTTACATCATTGCAGTCTCTGATGACATTATGTAATGATGGGAGAAGAAAGGGGTTCTGTTTATTGGGTGTAAAACCGTTGAGTTACATCATTGCAGTCTCTGATGACATTATGTAATGATGGGAGAAGAAAGGGGTTCTGTTTATTGGGTGTAAAACCGTTGACTTACATCATTGCAGTCTCTGATGACATTATGTAATGATGGGAGAAGAAAGGGGTTCTGTTTATTGGGTGTAAAACCGTTGAGTTACACAATTAAAGTATTTCTGATTACATTATGAAAGAAGCTGATAATTTAAGAAAAAAAATTCTGTGGTAGAGAAAAAATTGAACCGAAATATCACAAGTATGACTTGACTACCTAGCTAAATTGTTCCAAATTACTATTGATTAAGAAGTTAGATTTTTTATTTCGTTACATATCGGGACTTGGATAGTTCTGGACAGTTCAATATGAGTGTCGATAATTCGGGGACAAATTCAGAGGCATCCATTTTGCTTTAGGATTGTTTTGAAATGTTAATGCTTTCACTTAAAGCAGAATTTTAAAAAATCTCAAACCCAGAAGATTTTTTTCGGCTGAAATACAGGTATATGGCCGTTAAATATGTTTTTCTACAATGAATCCGAATGATGAATATGTTATATAAAAAAACACCGCGAATAGATGACACATGCAAGTTATTTATGCCCTTGACCTAAGGCAGCAAACTGTCATATTTAAAGCAGCGCTGGTCTCATGTGATGTAGATGAGGAAGTAGAAGCAGAGTTATTGTTCTTATCAAGAAAACAGGCTGTTATGTGAAACCTGTCTGCTTCTTTGAAAATTATGTCCCCTTGATAATGCCAGGTTATGCTACGAGTATCAACTTGGTTCATACAAGGCAGCGGGATTTCTCCCTGCTCTTATCAACTTTAAGTTGTTGTTGGGTTTTACGTGCATAAGCACACGGGTCAGACTTGCTTTAAGTACCCACCCGAAGGACTCGACGTTCAGTTCGATTCCCCCCTCGAAATAGAAAGAAAGGGCAAGGCCGGGAATCGAACCCTGGTCACTTCACGCATTGAATTGGCAAGCGAACGTCTTAACCACTCTACCACCTTCCTTCGTAGGCATACATTATGTAACTGTGCATGTGTGTATATGCTCGTGACACTTGTTTGTCATGTTATGTGTTTCAAGAAGACAATGTGTTTAACGTCCTCCGACCTGCTACAGGTACATATGGGACATTTTTATCTATACAGATAGTGGGTCGATCCTGGAGGTAGTGCAATACCAGGAAAGCCCCGTTATTTATCCGCCACGATCTGATATCACTGACCTCTCACATAAGAGGTCTGTGTTGAGTGTGTATGCTAAGATGCGTGCTCGCGCGAGTGTGCGTGTGTGAAGTCCAAGATCCATTTCTACTTACTGTGACATGCTGTGTTTGTCTTCTTCTTTCCCTCGTCTCGTAGTCTCCATCCTGCCGTTATACAGCGCCTTCAAGTTCTTCAACTTCACGGACTTTGCCTTGTGGGCGGAGCCTCATATGGTAATGAGCGCGCCCCGGGCACCCCCCGTGGAGCCTGAGAGAGTGGGATACATACCGCCCCCACCCTTCGTCCCCACCCTGCCCGGACCTAACGACCTCAGCCACCTCGGGGTGTGGCAGGTGGGTAAGGGGGTGGTGATGGGGTGGAAGAAGTGTCTGAGGGAAGTTGGGGTTAGGGTGTGTAAAAGAATAGTTTCTTGTTTTGTTGTGTTTCTTTGTATATCTTCTTATTCTACCAATACTGTCCACCTGCCGTAACCCGCAATTATTGACATTATACTGGGGTTCAACGATTTATGCTGTGCGGGAAAAACAAAAACAAGGCTAGATAGATAAAAGGGCATGCACGGCCGGGCACCCCAGGCTATTCCGAGAACAGCCAGCCCCACACGAAAAAAAGTTGAGTTTTAAGCGGGGAGCTTTAGCAGCTTCGAGCTGAAGGAGCTGAGCGTGTGGGACTGGACGGTTTCTGGTGGCAGGGAGTTCCAGTCGCGAATGGTTCTGGGGAAAAAGGAGTTGTTACGGTAGTCCGTTCTGGAGGGAATCCTTTGGAACTGCATATTGTGGTTTTGTTCTCTGCTACTGGGGGGTATATGACCCCCCCCCCCCTCTCTCTCTCTCTCTCTCTCTCTCTCTCTCTCTCTCTCTCTCTCTCTCTCTCTCTCTCTCTCTCTCTCTCTCTCTCTCTCTCTCTCTCTCGACTCTCTCACATTAAATGCAATCATAGAAAAATATTTGATTAAAAACACAAAGTTATGTGGCATTTATTGACTTAAAAAACGCCTATGACACAGTGAATAGAAATGTTTTGTGGTCCGTTTTATTTCGTGCAGGAATTAAAGGTAAAATGCTAAATGTGATTAAGGCTATGTATTCCACTGTTAAAGCTGGTGTGTTATGTAATGGCGCAAGTGGATACTCACAGGTTTTTTAATGTTTGCAGGGGCTAAAACAGGGATGTATTATTAGCCCAATATTGTTCTCCTTGCTTATTAATGAACTAGCTCATGAAATAATTCTGAATGGAAAACATGGTGTGTCAGTTACAGCAGACGAAATTGAACTCTTTCTACTATTATTTGCAGATGACCTTACTCTTCTAGCATCTACTATGGTTGGTTTACAACACCAGTTACATATACTTCATAAACAAACTGAAAGGTTACGCCTAACAGTAAATCTAGCCAAGTCAAAAATAATTGTTTTTAGGATGGGAGGCTTTCTCCAGTCTAAAGAAAAATGGTTCTTTAATGGAAATGAAATGGAAGTTGTTAACTCCTACAAGTATTTAGGTGTTACGTTTTCGACAAGACACAGTTTTAGACATTCCATGGAAGAAGCTAAGCTTAGAGGGAAGAAATGTGTGAATGACATTTTATCTATGTTAAAACGTATTGGTTGTAATTCATCATATTTTTTTTATAAATTGTTTGGTGCTCAGGTGGTTCCTTTAGTTCTTTATGGTTCTGAAATTTGGGGGCACAAGGAGTATCAACAGTTGGAGCAAGTTCATCTTTATGCTTGTAAAAGGTTTATGCATGTAAGGAATAAAACTGTCAATGACATAGTGTATGGAGAATTGGGTCGTTTCCCTTTATGTTTGATAGCTAAAACTAGAGTAATCAAATATTGGTTTAAATTGCTAAAGCAGTCAGATGATAGATACTCTAAGAAGGCTTACAATATGTTACTTTCTATGCATGAAAAAGGTCACACTACTTGGGTAGCACATGTCAAGAATGCAGTCAGATGATAGATACTCTAAGAAGGCTTACAATATGTTACTTTCTATGCATGAAAAAGGTCACACTACTTGGGTAGCACATGTCAAGAAAGCAGTCAGATGATAGATACTCTAAGAAGGCTTACAATATGTTACTTTCTATGCATGAAAAAGGTCACACTACTTGGGTAACACTTGTCAAGAAAGCAGTCAGATGATAGATACTCTAAGAAGGCTTACAATATGTTACTTTCTATGCATGAAAAAGGTCACACTACTTGGGTAACACATGTCAAGAATGTATTATGTTATCATGGTTTTGAAGATGTTTGGATCTTTGGTTGTGGAAATGAAATTGAATTTGTGAAAGAGTTAAAATTGAGAATGTATAGTAATTTTTGCTTTAACTGGCGAAATCATATTGATTCTAGTCCTAAATTATCCCAATATGGCAAAATTAAAACCTTGTTCCAACGAGAAACATATATTAGTGTATTATATGTAGAATCTTATAGAAATATTCTGGCTCAGTTTAGAATGGGCGTGTCCCAAATACACGTACATAGACATCGTTTCTTGCTAACGCCAGAGAATGCTGCTTGTCCTGTGTGCAAAAATGTACAGGAAAATGAAGTTCATTTCTTGTTCCAATGTCCTTTATATAACCAAATTAGAGAACAACACCAACAAACTTGCAGATCTAGTGAACATTTAGATGAAAAAATGTTTAGAATTTGTTCATGTGATGATAAAGATAAAATAGTATCGTTAGCTAAGTTTTTGCTTGGCGCTTTTAAGATAATAATAATAATAATAATAATAGTACATTTATATAGCGCTTTACCTCAGATGAGCCCAAAGCGCTTTACAATCAATTATTCATCAACAGACAACAAAAACAGCATTCAAGAGTGACACCAACCAGCAACAGCGCATATACAAGCAACTCTCTCTCTCTCTAACACACACACACACGCACACGCACACGCGCACGCACGCACACACGCACACGCACACGCACACGCACACACACACACACACACACACACAATTATCAACGCCAACTCGTTCATACCCCATTCGGTAAGACACAACAACCGGGCCGCATGGACTGACCACATACACCAACACACATACACAAACACCCTCACACACAACGTACGCACGCAGACAGAGACACAGACACAGACACAGACACAGACACACATGCGTGCACACACAGCCCACAAAACCAAAATACACACAAGCACACATGTATGCACACATTCATGCTCACACACACACACACACACACACACACACACACACACACACACACACACACACACACACACACACACACTCACACACACGCACACACACACACACACACACACACCACAAAACACAGCACAAACCTCTTATTCAATCTTCCCTCACGTGCACACAACGATAGACAACTGATCACATATTTTTAAGGCGCAGCAGGAAAAAGATGGGTTTTAAGAGAGGTTTTGAATGAGGAGACTGAGTTGGAGTGTTGGAGAGGAGAAGGCAGAGAATTCCACAGAGATGGTGCTTAACAAGAAAAAGAACGTTGGCCAGCAGATTTGAGACGGATGGAGGGAATGGAAAGGAGACGAGAATCAGAAGACGAACGTAGTTGGCGAGCTGGGACATAGAGATGAAGAAGATCAGAGAGATACAGGGGAGCTTGATCATTCAGTGACTTGAAGGCAAGGAGGAGAATTTTGTAGTCAATGCGTGATTGAACTGGGAGCCAATGTAGGGAACGAAGAACCGGAGTGATGTGATCGTACCTAGGGGAGCAAGAAATGAGACGAGCAGCATTATTCTGGACCCGTTGGAGCTTAGAGATGAGAATTGATGGACAGCCAGCAAGAAGTGAGTTACAGTAGTCAAGGCGAGACAGGACAAAAGCACATATTAGAGTCTTCAGGGCATCTTGAGAGAGGAAACGGCGGATGGTTCTAGATAGCAAGCCTTGCAAACATTGGAAACATGCTGTTTGAAAGAAAGGGTTTGGTCCAAAGTAACACCTAGATTGCGGGACTTGATCTCAGTGATGTCGACAGAACCTGGGAGAACCTGAGTTTTAATTGTGTGGTTAGAGGCTACAAGAATCATCTCTGTCTTTTCAGCATTCAGTTGCAGTTTGTTGTAAAACATCCATGTTTTAACAGCAGAGATGCACAACTTAGAAGAAGAAATCATTTGATCTAATTGACTCAGGTGGGCAGAAATGTACAGTTGATTGTCATCAGAAAAGCTATGATGTAGAATAGAATGCTGGTTGATAATGTCGGAGAGAGGTTGGGTATAAAGAACAAAACGGATAGGGCCTAAGACTGAACCTTGGGGCACACCGAACTGAAGACCTTTTGGAAGAGATGAAGAACCATTGACAACAACTGTCTGTGTGCGATCAGAGAGGTAGGAAGAAAACCAGGAAAGAACAGCCCCAGATAGACCAAAGGAGGTGTGAAGTCTAGAAATGAGGATGGAGTGGTCGATAGTGTCAAACGCTGCAGAAAGATCAAGGAGAGAGAGAAGAGAAACCTTGTTTTCATCCAAGGCAGTGAGCAGGTCGTTCGTATAAGACAGAACTTCATAGACAGTTTAAGCTAAAATAATATATGGCTTCTTAGGACAATTGTTCCTTGTTGTAAATGCGGTAGCACATTTTATTCTTTATTTAGTGTGGATGTTGTCAATTATTTGTTGCATGTTCTTAGTGTTCATTGTGTTCGCTCCATGGAAAGGGCTATGGCCTAGTATCCATTAAATTTCCGAGTTCCGAGTTCTCTCTCTCTCTCTCTCTCTCTCTCTCTCTCTCTCTCTCTCTCTCTCTCTCTCTCTCTCTCTCTCTCTCTCTCTCTCTCTCTCTCTCAGATGGCAAGAATAGGCATCGCCTAAAATGTTTATCCTTGTTAAATAAAGTTTTACAGTGTCCAGTGTTCTCTCTCTCTCTCAAACCCATTCCACCCCCACCCCCGTTTCTCTCACAGCTAGTTATAGAAAACGATTCTTTCCTTAAAGAATGTTCGGATCCTTCGATGATGACTGCTTGTTTCATCCGCTGATAACTTTGTTATGAAGCAATGCCCTCTATTCTTATTGCAGACTTTGGTCAATTGAACTTGTTGATTGTGTGTCTTTATATCAAGGTTTATGTGGGTGATGACACTGGCTGATTGGTTAGATCAAAAGTACTGTCCATATCGATATTTGTTTTGTTTGTGTTCCCCAGCTGGGTAGGACTAAGCTGCCTGGTTATTTCTGTCCAATGTGTTCCTCAGCTGGGTAAAACTAAGCTGCCTGCCTTGCCTGGTCATTTCTGTCCACTGTGTGCCCCTGGTGGGTAGAACTAAGCTGCCTGCCTTGCCTGGTCATTTCTGTCCACTGTGTTTCTCAGCTGGGTAGGACTAAGCTGCCTGGTCATTTCTGTCCACTGTGTTTCTCAGCTGGGTAGGACTAAGCTGCCTGGTTATTTCTGTCCACTGTGTTCATCAGCTGGGTAGGACTAAGCTGCCTGGTCATTTCTGTCCACTGTGTTCCTCAGCTGGGTAGGACTAAGCTGCCTGGTCATTTCTGTCCACTGTGTTCCTCAGCTGGGTAGGACTAAGCTGCCTGGTCATTTCTGTCCACTGTGTTCCTCAGCTGGGTAGAACTAAGCTACCTGGTTATTTCTGTCCACTGTGTGCCCCTGGTGGGTAGAACTAAGCTACCTGGTTATTTCTGTCCACTGTGTTCCTCAGCTGGGTAGAACTAAGCTACCTGGTTATTTATGTCCACTGTGTGCCCCTGGTGGGTAGGACTAAGCTACCTGGTTATTTCTGTCCACTGTGTTCTGGTCATTTCTGTCCACTGTGCTGGGTAGGACTAAGCTGCCTGGTCATTTCTGTCCACTGTGTTCCTCAGCTGGGTAGGACTAAGCTGCCTGGTCATTTCTGTCCACTGTGTGCCCCTGGTGGGTAGAACTAAGCTGCCTGCCTTGCCTGGTCATTTCTGTCCACTGTGTGCCCCTGGTGGGTAGAACTAAGCTGCCTGGTCATTTCTGTCCACTGTGTGCCCCTGGTGGGTAGAACTAAGCTGCCTGGTCATTCCTGTCCACTGTGTTCCTGCACTGGACAAGGGCAGACACACTGCATGCCATTCGTTCCAACTGCGATCCCACCGTGACATTTGTGAGGCACGATTCTCGTGAAATTCTACTGTCTAAATGAATCTGTTGAAATCCTACCAGGTTTGTTCAATATAGGTATCTGTAGTCCCCCGTATACGAATCTGATTAAATATTTTTTGTGTCAGACATTTTATGTGATTCGTGTATCACATATTGAGTATCACATATATCACAAGAGGAGCTAATCGCATATCGTGTATCACATATTGAGTATCACATATATCACAAGAGGAGCTAATCGCATATCGTGTATCACATATTGAGTATCACATATATCACAAGAGGAGCTAATCGCATATCGTGTATCACTACGTGAACATAGCGAACGAAAATAGTAGAATTATTTTTAGACGGAACTATTTCACGAGACTCGTGCCTCTCAGACATCGTCACACCATAAAGGACCCACCCCTACCCCCACCATAAAGGACCCACCCCTACCCCACCATAAAGGACCCACCCCTACCCCACCATAAAGGACCCACCCCTACCCCACCATAAAGGACCCACCCCTACCCCACCATAAAGGACCCACCCCTACCCCACCATAAAGGACCCACCCCTACCCCACCATAAAGGACCCACCCCTACCCCACCATAAAGGACCCACCCCTACCCCACCATAAAGGACCCACCCCTACCCCACCATAAAGGACCCACCCCTACCCCACCATAAAGGACCCACCCCTACCCCACCATAAAGGACCCACCCCTACCCCACCATAAAGGACCCACCCCTACCCCACCATAAAGGACCCACCCCTACCCCACCATAAAGGACCCACCCCTACCCCACCATAAAGGACCCACCCCTACCCCACCATAAAGGACCCACCCCTACCCCACCATAAAGGACCCACCCCTACCCCCACCATAAAGGACCCACCCCTACCCCACCATAAAGGACCCACCCCTACCCCACCATAAAGGACCCACCCCTACCCCACCATAAAGGACCCACCCCTACCCCACCATAAAGGACCCACCCCTACCCCACCATAAAGGACCCACCCCTACCCCACCATAAAGGACCCACCCCTACCCCACCATAAAGGACCCACCCCTACCCCACCATAAAGGACCCACCCCTACCCCCACCATAAAGGACCCACCCCTACCCCCACCATAAAGGACCCACCCCTACCCCCACCATAAAGGACCCACCCCTACCCCCACCATAAAGGACCCACCCCTACCCCCACCATAAAGGACCCACCCCTACCCCCACCATAAAGGACCCACCCCTACCCCACCATAAAGGACCCACCCCTACCCCCACCATAAAGGACCCACCCCTACCCCACCATAAAGGACCCACCCCTACCCCACCATAAAGGACCCACCCCTACCCCACCATAAAGGACCCACCCCTACCCCACCATAAAGGACCCACCCCTACCCCACCATAAAGGACCCACCCCTACCCCACCATAAAGGACCCACCCCTACCCCACCATAAAGGACCCACCCCTACCCCACCATAAAGGACCCACCCCTACCCCACCATAAAGGACCCACCCCTACCCCACCATAAAGGACCCACCCCTACCCCACCATAAAGGACCCACCCCTACCCCACCATAAAGGACCCACCCCTACCCCCACCATAAAGGACCCACCCCTACCCCACCATAAAGGACCCACCCCTACCCCACCATAAAGGACCCACCCCTACCCCACCATAAAGGACCCACCCCTACCCCCACCATAAAGGACCCACCCCTACCCCACCATAAAGGACCCACCCCTACCCCCACCATAAAGGACCCACCCCTACCCCCACCATAAAGGACCCACCCCTACCCCACCATAAAGGACCCACCCCTACCCCACCATAAAGGACCCACCCCTACCCCACCATAAAGGACCCACCCCTACCCCACCATAAAGGACCCACCCCTACCCCACCATAAAGGACCCACCCCTACCCCACCATAAAGGACCCACCCCTACCCCACCATAAAGGACCCACCCCTACCCCACCATAAAGGACCCACCCCTACCCCACCATAAAGGACCCACCCCTACCCCACCATAAAGGACCCACCCCTACCCCACCATAAAGGACCCACCCCTACCCCACCATAAAGGACCCACCCCTACCCCACCATAAAGGACCCACCCCTACCCCACCATAAAGGACCCACCCCTACCCCACCATAAAGGACCCACCCCTACCCCACCATAAAGGACCCACCCCTACCCCACCATAAAGGACCCACCCCTACCCCACCATAAAGGACCCACCCCTACCCCACCATAAAGGACCCACCCCTACCCCACCATAAAGGACCCACCCCTACCCCACCATAAAGGACCCACCCCTACCCCCACCATAAAGGACCCACCCCTACCCCACCATAAAGGACCCACCCCTACCTCCACCATAAAGGACCCACCCCTACCCCACCATAAAGGACCCACCCCTACCTCCACCATAAAGGACCCACCCCACCATAAAGGACCCACCCCACCATAAAGGACCCACCCATACCCCATAAAGGACCCACCCCTACCCCCACCATAAAGGACCCACCCCTACCCCACCATAAAGGACCCACCCCTACCCCCCACCATAAAGGACCCACCCCTACCTCCCCATAAAGGACCCCTACCCCACCATAAAGGACCCACCCCACCATAAAGGACCCACCCCTACCCCACCATAAAGGACCCACCCCTACCCCACCATAAAGGACCCACCCCTACCCCACCATAAAGGACCCACCCCTACCCCACCATAAAGGACCCACCCCTACCCCACCATAAAGGACCCACCCCTACCCCCACCATAAAGGACCCACCCCTACCCCACCATAAAGGACCCACCCCTACCCCCACCATAAAGGACCCACCCCTACCCCACCATAAAGGACCCACCCCTACCCCACCATAAAGGACCCACCCCTACCCCACCATAAAGGACCCACCCCTACCCCACCATAAAGGACCCACCCCTACCCCACCATAAAGGACCCACCCCTACCCCACCATAAAGGACCCACCCCTACCCCCACCATAAAGGACCCACCCCTACCCCACCATAAAGGACCCACCCCTACCCCACCATAAAGGACCCACCCCTACCCCACCATAAAGGACCCACCCCTACCCCACCATAAAGGACCCACCCCACCCCCACCATAAAGGACCCACCCCTACCATAAAGGACCCACCCCTACCCCCACCATAAAGGACCCACCCCTACCTCCACCATAAAAAACCCACCCCAGCATAAAGGACCCACCCCTACCTCCACCATAAAGAACCCTACCCCACCATAAAGGACCCACCCCTACCTCCACCATAAAGGACCCACCCCAGCACCATAAAGGACCCACCCCTACCTCCACCATAAAGAACCCCTACCCCACCATAAAGGACCCACCCCTACCCCACCATAAAGGACCCACCCCTACCCCACCATAAAGGACCCACCCCTACCCCACCATAAAGGACCCACCCCACCATAAAGGACCCACCCCACCATAAAGGACCCACCCCTACCTCCACCATAAAGGACCCACCCCTACCCCACCATAAAGGACCCACCCCTACCCCACCATAAAGGACCCACCCCTACCTCCACCATAAAGGACCCACCCCACCATAAAGGACCCACCCCACCATAAAGGACCCACCCCTACCTCCACCATAAAGGACCCACCCCTACCCCACCATAAAGGACCCACCCCTACCCCACCATAAAGGACCCACCCCTACCTCCACCATAAAGGACCTCTGTGGTTTGACCTCTCCCTCTCTGTGCCAGGTGTTCCCCAAGTACTCTGGCGGGGCGAGCACCCTGTGGTTTGACCTCTCCCTCTGTGCCAGGTGTTCCCCAAGTACTCTGGCGGGGCGAGCACTCTGTGGTTTGACCTCTCCCTCTGTGCCAGGTGTTCCCCAAGTACTCTGGCGGGGCGAGCACCCTCTGTGTTTTGACCTCTCCCTCTCTGTGCCAGGTGTTCCCCAAGTACTCTGGCGGGGCGAGCACTCTGTGGTTTGACCTCTCCCTCTGTGCCAGGTGTTCCCCAAGTACTCTGGCGGGGCGAGCACCCTCTGTGTTTTGACCTCTCCCTCTCTGTGCCAGGTGTTCCCCAAGTACTCTGGCGGGGCGAGCACTCTGTGTGTTTTGACCTCTCCCTCTGTGCCAGGTGTTCCCCAAGTACTCTGGCGGGGCGAGCACCCTGAAGTGCAACACGCTCACCCAGGGGGAGGACACCGTGGGCAGCTTTGAGGGCCGCATGCTGGAGCTGCTCAAGGCCCAGTTCCCCTTTGACGCCAGGCTGGTGACCTTCAACCCCACGGCACGACACGGGGTGGCCTTCCTCTGGTACCCCGATGAGAACACCATGAGGACCGTGCACTCCGTCAAGTTCGTGTGAGTATGATGGTGGTGATGATGATGGTGATGGTGATGGTGATGGTGGTGATGGTGATGATGATGATGATGATGATGATGATGATGTGATGATGATGATGATGATGATGATGATGATGATGGTGATGGTGATGGTGATGGTGATGATGATGGTGATGATGGTGATGATCAGTGGTACCCCGATGAGAACACCATGAGGACCGTGCACTCCGTCAAGTTCGTGTGAGTATGATGGTGGTGATGATGATGATGATGGTGATGGTGATGATGGTGATGATGATGGTGATGATGATGATGATGATGGTGATGATGATGATGATGATGATGATGATGGTGATGATGATGATGATGATGATGATGGTGATGATGATGGTGATGGTGATGATGGTGATGATGATGATGGTGATGGTGATGATGATGATGATGGTGATGCTGCTGCTGCTGATGATGGTGATGATGATGATGGTGATGATGATGATGATGGTGATGATGATGGTGATGATGGTGATGATGATGATGATGATGATGATGATGATGATGATGATGGTGATGATGATGGTGATGATGATGGTGGTGATGATGATGTGATGATGATGATGATGATGGTGATGATGATGGTGATGATGATGGTGATGATGGTGATGATGATGGTGGTGATGATGGTAATGATGGTGATGATGGTGATGGTGATCAGTGGTACCCCGATGAGAACACCATGAGGACCGTGCGCATCCTTATACTCATCTTGTTCCTTTTACGTTATTTCTTCAGGGCCAAGCTCAAGTCGTTCGGCCAGTGGTTCACTCTGGAGTCTGGCAACTGGAGAGTGTACAGGCCCCCTCCCCCACCACGACGACGATACAGTGAGGAGGGAGGGAGTGGGGGAGAGAGAGAGAGAGAGAGAGAGAGAGAGAGAGAGAGAGAGAGAGAGAGAGAGAGAGAGAGAGAGAGAGAGAGCGTGTTCATGTATGTTTGCATGCGTGTGTGATTGTGCGTGTGTGTGTGTTTGTGTGTGCGTGCGTCTATTTGCGTCTGTGCGCCTTTATATATATATATATATATGTTGTATAGAATGTTGTGTGTGTGTGTGTGTGTGTGTGTGTGTGTGTGTGTGTGTGTGTGTGTGTGTGTGTGTGTGTGTGTGTGTGTGTGTGTGTGTGTGTGTGTGTGTGTGTAGAATGCGGGTGCTGTGATGTGTGTGTGTGTGTGTGTGTGTGTGTGTGTGTGTGTGTGTGTGTGTGTGTGTGTGTGGAGAATGCGGGTGCTGTGATGTGTGTGTGTGTGTGTGTGTGTGTGTGTGTGTGTGTGTGTGTGTGTGTGTGTGTGTGTGTGTGGAGAATGCGGGTGCTGTGATGTGTGTGTGTGCGTGTGTGTGTGATTTGTGTACACTATGGCATAATATTGTGTTGTGTGCATACTTATGCATGCGTCACTGTGAGCGAAAGAAAGAACGTTTGAGTGTGTTTGTATTCATTGTATTTGCTCGTGTCTTAGTATGACTGTGTGTGTTGATTATATCTGAGACTGCTGTGTGTTTCACTGTGTGCACGTGCGTCTTCGTGTGTTGTTTTGTGTGCATTTGTTTCTGTGTGTGTGTATGTATATGAATATGTGTGTCAATGTGTCTCTTGTGTTTTTGTCTTTCTTTGTGTTTGTTTGTGTGTCCATGTATGTACGATTGCGTCTGTGTTTGTGCAATGTGTACACGCACGTACATTTCTGTTTATCTTTGTGCGTGCGTACGTTCCTGTATTGTTAACAGAAGCGTCTTTCTGATCAATGTATCTGTGTTTCAAATCAATGTGAATCATAACCCAAAGACCTGGAGAAGTGGGTGTAAGACTAACACCCCTTTGTTTTTCTGATCAATATGTCTGTGTTTCAAATCAATGTGAATCATAACCCAAAGACCTGGAGAAGTGGGTATAAGACTAACACCCCTTTGTTTTTCTGATCAATATGTCTGTGTTTCAAATCAATGCGAATCATAACCCAAAGACCTGGAAAGTGGGCGTAATACAGCCCTTTGCTGTCATGGTTGATGCTGTGAACCCTGCTCTAATTGTAATCATGATGTTATTGTTCATGTTGATTGTTGTTGTCTGGGCATAAGACAGCCCTTTGCTGTCATGGTTGATGCTGTGGACCCTGCTCTAATTGTAATCATGATGTTATTGTTCATGTTGATTGTTGTTGTCTGGGCATAAGACAGCCCTTTGCTGTCATGGTTGATGCTGTGGACCCTGCTCTCATTGTAATCATGATGCATATTGTTCATGTTGATTGTTGTTGTCTGGGCATAAGACAGCCCTTTGCTGTCATGGTTGATGCTGTGGACCCTGTTCTCATTGTAATCATGATGCATATTGTTCATGTTGATTGTTGTTGTCATGGTTGATGCTGTGGACCCTGTTCTCATTGTAATCATGATGTTATTGTTCATGTTGATTGTTGTTGTCATGGTTGATGCTGTGGACCCTGTTCTCATTGTAATCATGATGTTATTGTTCATGTTGATTGTTGTTGTCATGATTGATGCTGTGGACCCTGTTCTCATTGTAATCATGATGTTATTGTTCATGTTGATTGTTGTTGTCATGGTTGATGCTGTGGACCCTGTTCTCATTGTAATCATGATGTTATTGTTCATGTTGATTGTTGTTGTCATGGTTGATGCTGTGGACCCTGCTCTCATTGTAATCATGATGTTATTGTTCATGTTGATTGTTGCTGTCATGGTTGATGCTGTGGACCCTGCTCTCATTGTAATCATGATGTTATTGTTCATGTTGATTGTTGCTGTCATGGTTGATGCTGTGGACCCTGTTCTCATTGTAATCATGATGTTATTGTTCATGTTGATTGTTGCTGTCATGGTTGATGCTGTGGACCCTGCTCTCATTGTAATCATGATGTTATTGTTCATGTTGATTGTTGTTGTCTGATGGTTGATGCTGTGGACCCTGCTCTCATTGTAATCATGATGTTATTGTTCATGTTGATTGTTGTTGTCTGATGGTTGATGCTGTGGACCCTGTTCTCATTGTAATCATGATGTTATTGTTCATATTGATTGTTGTTGTCATGGTTGATGCTGTGGACCCTGTTCTCATTGTAATCATGATGTTATTGTTCATGTTGATTGTTGTTGTCATGGTTGATGCTGTGGACCCTGTTCTCATTGTAATCATGATGTTATTGTTCATATTGATTGTTGTTTCCTGCTAGTTTTGCACCTTGTTGTTGTTACTTCATCAATGATGATCAGTATTACCGGATCGTGTGCTTGGTTTTCTGTTATCGTTGTCGGTAACTACTGGTATTGCTGCGTGTGCTGATCTTAGCTCGGGTGCTGTGTGGCTTTAATCAAACAGGCTTTGGTTGGTGTTGTTTTTTTGCCCCTCCACCCCCCACCCCCCAGTCCACTTTGCTAACTTATGTTTTATATTGCTTGAACTTGTATTTTTTTAATTTGCTTTGCTTTTTGGGTTGTTTTTAATGATTTGCATACGGCATGGTTCGTGTCGTTATAAGGTCGTTTGTTTGTTGTTTGTCGGTTTGCTTCAGTCTGTTGTTGGTTTTTTGGTCTGTCTTTTGTATGTCGTAGTGAAACTGTCAGTCTGGTTCTGTTGTTTTTTTCCCTTTGATTTATCTGTCTGTTCTGCACTAATGTTTTCCCCCCCACTCGTTCTATCTCCCTACCTCGCCATTCCCTTTTGTCTTTTACTCAACCGCCTGCTCCCTCTCTCCCATTCTCTGTCTGCCTGTCTTTCTGTTCTTTTGTCAGTCTTTGTCTGTCTGTCTGTCCGACTTTGTCTCAGTCTCTATGTGTCTGTCTGTCTGTCTGTCTGTCTGTCTGTCTCTCTCTCTCTCTCTCTCTCTCTCTCTCTCTCTCTCTCTCTCTCTCTCTCTCTCTCTCTCTCTCTCTCTCTCTCTCTCTCTCTTTTTCTTCTTCTATGTCCCTCTCTTTCTATGTCAGCTTAACACGTGTACACCCACATTACATCTCTCCCCCCCCACTCTTTCTCCTATCTCTTCCCTGTCACCATGCTTTCTATGTCAGCTTAACACGTGTACACCCACATTGCATTGCTTGCTCTTCTCCCCCCCCCCCCCCCCCCCCCCAGCCCTTGATGCTCATAACCCACCATTGTCAGGCGGACATGATTATGTATCTTCCAAAAGGGAATAGTGAACACATACACTATTGTCTGTTGGAATGTGTTTATGCGCCTGTGTTGTTTCAAAAAAACATTTATGTAGAATGTTTTTACTAGTATTGTTGTAAACCCTGGTCACACAAGAACATCACTGTGCATGTCATGTGTAGACTGCGTACTGTTTGTAGTTTGCTTCAAAAATGTATATTTGTATTATTTGTACAGGGTTTTTTTAGGAGAGGAGAACGGGGCGAAAGTAAGGGAGGGAACATGGTATGGAGAGAAAATATATATATATATATATATATATATATATATATATATATATATAGAGAGAGAGAGAGAGAGAGAGAGAGAGAGAGATTACGAATACGAAATACTTAATGCTTGTAAACTATACAGCTCCATTAGCATTTCGGCGCGATGCACGTAGCAAAATATTGGACAATAACAAACAACAATAATCGTCCGTGAACAGTTCTTCATGGCTGCCACAGCCAACAATGGACAATAACAAACAACAATAATCGTCCGTGAACAGTTCTTCATGGCTGCCACAGCCAACAATGGACAATAACAAACAACAATAATCGTCCGTGAACAGTTCTTCATGGCTGCCACAGCCAACAATGGACAATAACAAACAACAATAATCGTCCGTGAACAGTTCTTCATGGCAGCCACAGCCAACAATGGACAATAACAAACAACAATAATCGTCCGTGAACAGTTCTTCATGGCTGCCACAGCCAACAATGGACAATAACAAACAACAATAATCGTCCGTGAACAGTTCTTCATGGCAGCCACAGCCAACAATGGACAATAACAAACAACAATAATCGTCCGTGAACAGTTCTTCATGGCAGCCACAGCCAACAATGGACAGGTTGTTTTCTTTCCTTTTCTTTTTTCCCTCTCCATCTGTCCCTCATATGATGCAAGTCACAGGTGAAGCGTGGTTCAGGCATGGGACTCTGGTGGCAGTCAGCTGTGTCAGCCAAAGGTGCTGTGTCAGCCAAAGGTGCTGTGTCAGCCAAAGGTGCTGTCAGCCAATGGTGCTGTGTCAACCAAAGGTGCTGTGCCAGCCAAAGGTGCTGTGTCAGCCAAAGGTGCTATGTCAGCCAAAGGTGCTGTGTCAGCCAAAGGTGCTGTGTCAGCCAAAGGTGCTGTGTCAGCCAAAGGTGCTGTGTCAGCCAAAGGTGCTATGTCAGCCAAAGGTGCTATGTCAGCCAAAGGTGCTGTGTCAGCCAAAGGTGCTATGTCAGCCAATGGTGCTGTCAGCCAAAGGTGCTGTGTCAGCCAAAGGTGCTGTGTCAGCCATGTCAGCCAAAGGTGCTGTGTCAGCCAAAGGTGCTTTGTATGTCAGCCAAAGGTGCTGTGTCAGCCAAAGGTGCTATGTCAGCCAAAGGTGCTGTGTCAGCCAAAGGTGCTTTGTCAGCCAAAGGTGCTGTGTCAGCCAAAGGTGCTATGTCAGCCAAAGGTGCTGTGTCAGCCAAAGGTGCTGTGTCAGCCAAAGGTGCTATGTCAGCCAAAGGTGTGTCAGCCAAAGGTGCTATGTCAGCCAAAGGTGCTGTGTCAGCCAAAGGTGCTATGTCAGCCAAAGGTGCTATGTCAGCCAAAGGTGCTTTGTCAGCCAAAGGTGCTATGTCAGCCAAAGGTGCTATGTCAGCCAAAGGTGCTATGTCAGCCAAAGGTGCTATGTCAGCCAAAGGTGCATGTCAGCCAAAGGTGCTATGTCAGCCAAAGGTGCTGTGTCAGCCAAAGGTGCTATGTCAGCCAAAGGTGCTGTGTCAGCCAAAGGTGCTGTGTCAGCCAAAGGTGCTGTGTCAGCCAAAGGTGCTGTGTCAGCCAAAGGTGCTGTGTCAGCCAAAGGTGCTGTGTCAGCCAAAGGTGCTGTGTCAGCCAAAGGTGCTATGTCAGCCAAAGGTGCTGTGTCAGCCAATGGTGCTGTGTCAGCCAAAGGTGCTGTGTCAGCCAAAGGTGCTGTGTCAGCCAAAGGTGCTATGTCAGCCAAAGGTGCTATGTCAGCCAAAGGTGCTATGTCAGCCAAAGGTGCTGTGTCAGCCAAAGGTGCTATGTCAGCCAAAGGTGCTATGTCAGCCAAAGGTGCTTTGTCAGCCAAAGGTGCTTTGTCAGCCAAAGGTGCTTTGTCAGCCAAAGGTGCTGTGTCAGCCAAAGGTGCTGTGTCAGCCAAAGGTGCTATGTCAGCCAAAGGTGCTATGTCAGCCAAAGGTGCTGTGTCAGCCAAAGGTGCTATGTCAGCCAAAGGTGCTGTGTCAGCCAAAGGTGCTGTCAGCCAAAGGTGCTATGTCAGCCAAAGTCAGCCAAAGGTGCTATGTCAGCCAAAGGTGCTATGTCAGCCAAAGGTGCTTTGTCAGCCAAAGGTGCTATGTCAGCCAAAGGTGCTGTGTCAGCCAAAGGTGCTATGTCAGCCAAAGGTGCTATGTCAGCCAAAGGTGCTATGTCAGCCAAAGGTGCTGTGTCAGCCAAAGGTGCTATGTCAGCCAAAGGTGCTGTGTCAGCCAAAGGTGCTATGTCAGCCAAAGGTGCTATGTCAGCCAAAGGTGCTATGTCAGCCAAAGGTGCTGTGTCAGCCAAAGGTGCTTTGTCAGCCAAAGGTGCTTTGTCAGCCAAAGGTGCTTTGTCAGCCAAAGGTGCTTTGTCAGCCAAAGGTGCTGTGTCAGCCAAAGGTGCTCAGCCAAATGTCAGCCAAAGGTGCTATGTCAGCCAAAGGTGCTGTGTCAGCCAAAGGTGCTGTGTCAGCCAATGGTGCTGTGTCAGCCAAAGGTGCTATGTCAGCCAAAGGTGCTATGTCAGCCAAAGGTGCTGTGTCAGCCAAAGGTGCTGTGTCAGCCAAAGGTGCTGTGTCAGCCAAAGGTGCTATGTCAGCCAAAGGTGCTTTGTCAGCCAAAGGTGCTTTGTCAGCCAAAGGTGCTGTGTCAGCCAAAGGTGCTGTGTCAGCCAAAGGTGCTGTGTCAGCCAAAGGTGCTATGTCAGCCAAAGGTGCTATGTCAGCCAAAGGTGCTGTGTCAGCCAAAGGTGCTGTGTCAGCCAAAGGTGCTATGTCAGCCAAAGGTGCTGTGTCAGCCAAAGGTGCTGTGTCAGCCAAAGGTGCTGTGTCAGCCAATGGTGCTATGTCAGCCAAAGGTGCTATGTCAGCCAAAGGTGCTATGTCAGCCAAAGGTGCTGTGTCAGCCAAATGTCAGCCAAAGGTGCTGTGTCAGCCAAACATGTCAGCCAAAGGTGCTGTGTCAGCCAAATGTCAGCCAAAGGTGCATTGTCAGCCAAAGGTGCTGTGTCAGCCAAAGGTGCTGTGTCAGCCTGTCAGCCAAAGGTGCTATGTCAGCCAAAGGTGCTATGTCAGCCAAAGGTGCTGTGTGTCAGCCAAAGGTGCTGTGTCAGCCAAAGGTGCTGTGTCAGCCAAAGGTGCTGTGTCAGCCAAAGGTGCTGTGTCAGCCAAAGGTGCTATGTCAGCCAAAGGTGCTATGTCAGCCAAAGGTGCTATGTCAGCCAAAGGTGCTGTGTCAGCCAAAGGTGCTGTGTCAGCCAAAGGTGCTGTGTCAGCCAAAGGTGCTATGTCAGCCAAAGGTGCTATGTCAGCCAAAGGTGCTATGTCAGCCAAAGGTGCTATGTCAGCCAAAGGTGCTGTGTCAGCCAAAGGTGCTGTGTCAGCCAAAGGTGCTGTGTCAGCCAAAGGTGCTGTGTCAGCCAAAGGTGCTGTGTCAGCCAAAGGTGCTGTGTCAGCCAAAGGTGCTGTGTCAGCCAAAGGTGCTATGTCAGCCAAAGGTGCTGTGTCAGCCAAAGGTGCTGTGTCAGCCAAAGGTGCTATGTCAGCCAAAGGTGCTATGTCAGCCAAAGGTGCTATGTCAGCCAAAGGTGCTATGTCAGCCAAAGGTGCTGTGTCAGCCAAAGGTGCTGTGTCAGCCAAAGGTGCTGTGTCAGCCAAAGGTGCTGTGTCAGCCAAAGGTGCTGTGTCAGCCAAAGGTGCTGTGTCAGCCAAAGGTGCTATGTCAGCCAAAGGTGCTGTGTCAGCCAAAGATGCTGTGTCAGCCAAAGGTGCTGTGTGAGCCAAAGGTGCTATGTCAGCCAAAGGTGCTGTGTCAGCCAAAGGTGCTATGTCAGCCAAAGGTGCTATGTCAGCCAAAGGTGCTGTGTCAGCCAAAGGTGCTGTGTCAGCCAATGGTGCTGTCAGCCAAAGGTGCTGTGTCAGCCAAAGGTGCTGTGTCAGCCAAAGGTGCTATGTCAGCCAAAGGTGCTATGTCAGCCAAAGGTGCTATGTCAGCCAAAGGTGCTATGTCAGCCAAAGGTGCTGTGTCAGCCAAAGGTGCTGTGATCCAGGTATTGGAGGATGAGGGCGTGTAGACACTCCCTCCCGCATGCAGCACGTGCTATGACGTCGGCGTGTTGTTGACAGTCCGCGACACGTGTTCTCCATCGAATATTGGAAAGTTTTGACTTTTCTTCTGGCAGCGTGTCGCGATCTTCTTGTTTCAGAAACCAGTAAACACATTTGCTGTCAGCAGAATCAGAGGGAAGGGAAAACTCCAGCACTGAATCGTCCCATTCCAGCATCAGAAGGTTGGATTTGTCAGTTGGTTGGTGAACTGTGATTTTCCTGAAAGATTTATTTCGCTTTCTGTCTCTCAAAGCCAAGGCCGCTGTACGGATCGGTTTGTCAGAGTTGAGACATAATCTTTCACGACATTATTTTCCGGTTCATCGACATTGCTATCAACTATAGGTTCGATTTCAGTGTTTGTTCGCTCAAGAAAATCAGCACAATCGATCATACCTAGAAAATCAGCACAATCAATCGTACCTAGAAAATCAGCACAATCGATCATACCTAGAAAATCAGCACAATCGATCATACCTAGAAAACAAGCACAATCGATCATACCTAGAAAATCAGCACAATCGATCATACCTAGAAAATCAGCACAATCGATCATACCTAGAAAAGCAGCACAATCGATCATACCTAGAAAAGCAGCACAATCGATCATACCTGCATCGATGTCGAGTGTGTGCATGGCTTCTTCGTTCTCGTTATGGTTCGGGTGAGTTGCTTCCCTTGTTACACATTCTACATCGTGTGTTTCTCGTTGTGTAGGGCAAGACGGGGTAAAAAGCCCATGGGCGGGTAAGAAGCCCATGCCAATTATCTCATGAAATGAAGCAAATTTCAGTCATATTTTGCCCACGAGACTAGTGTTAATGTTTAGCGTTCGTCTCATGGGCAAAATGTGACTGAAATTTGCTTCATTTCATGAGATAGTTGGCATGGGCTTCTTACCGGAATACTCGCCCATGGGCTTTTTCTTCCCCTATCAACTTCACACAATTTTACCATGTCCACAACACCACACTCACGATCGTTCTTTGCATTCGTTACCGAGATTCGATGGTTTCTTGCCCTCTCCTGGTCCATCCGGAGTTCACAAGGCGACTTCTTTCTGTACTGCACCTTTGTGGAGCGATTCAACACAGTAGGACGATCCGCCATGTTTGTTGACAGAGTCGAGTCGGCAGGTTTGAAAGGTAGACTGAGCACCGTGCTGCTCGCTTCAGCCGACACCTTCCAGCTGGTCACGGTGTTGTCCTCGAGTAGGGCGGATAAGGTTTTCCCTGCACTTAATAGAATGCCACCAGCTTTCATGGCGAAGACGGAATTGATAATTTTTGCAGCAGAAAATTCGCTGTGCGTCTTGTTGATTCCCGTAGTGTCCCACACCTCGAGAGAGAGAGAGAGAGAGAGAGAGAGAGAGAGAGAGAGAGAGAGAGAGAGAGAGAGAGAGAGAGAGAGGTCATAATTTCTGTCACGAAACTGCTCCACATCGTGAGGGGAGGTGACACCCACAGACAGGTGAGATTTGTCTCCCTTGCAACAAGAGGTTATTATTCACAGTAATGCACTGGAGAGAGAGAGAGAGAGAGAGAGAGAGAGAGAGAGAGAGAGGGGGGGGGGGAGACAGAGGGAGACAGAGACAGAGAAAAAGATAGAGATATAGAGAAACACAGAGGGAGACAGAGAGAAAGAGAGATACACAGAGGGAGACACAGATAAATGACGATGATAATGATGATGATAATGAACCTTTATTTTACCACGGTAAAAGTATTAGCCTTTTTTTTTATACTTGCCGTTAACACAAACAAACAAATAGATAAAAAATAAACGCGAACTAAGACTAATAAAATATGGTCTTAAAACACACCATCAATTGAAAATGCATTAATGGAAAAAATGAAGAAAACACACACACACGCAGGCACACACATAGACGCAGGCACGCACACACACTCACATTACATAGTACATGGCTAAAAACACATACTCATCCATAATACAAAAGAGAACCCAACAACAGAGCATACAACAAAGATATTACAATCATTGCATGCATATCAAACCGTATTATAAACAAAACCACATGAGATGAGAGAGACTAAACATGAAGAAAGAAGAAGTGAAAAGAGACGTATGCATTCAAAATTTATTTTAAGATAATCAAATTAGATAATGGTATTCAATTACAGCCCAATATTGGAATCATTCAGAGAGCATGATCCCATATTTAAATAGATGATTTTTCAGAGGAATAGAGCCATATTGAGCCTCAAGATTAATGGCTGAATCGTTAAGTGAGAGAGAGAGAGGGGGAGGGGCTAAATCACAACTCCTAGATTATGTTGGTGTATAAAACGTATACAGGGAACGCGTTGTTTGAGATAATTTAGTTCCTGAGTATTTTGGGGTGTATGAAGTATACAGCAGTTGCGTTTTTTCTGTTGCTTTTATTTTAGACTAAAATTAATGGTAACTGAGAAAATTGCGAGGTCAATAGAGGGAGAATTTATCGTTCCTGAATGTTTCTTAGTATATAAAGTATACTCTGGTTGCGTTGTTTTTTCAAGTTTGACTGAATTCTGGTCGCTTCTCGGCCTTTTGGCTAAGACAGTGATTCAGGAACATAAATTTTTGTTTATGCCCTGGTTGGTTTGTTTAGCCCGTCGTACATGGCGAAAGCCGATACGCGACGTTAAACTGAACTTCCATCCGCGTTGTTTTTAGATGCCATTGCTGTCTTTATTTTAGACAACTGAAGTTTTGTGTGTGTGTGTGTGTGTGTGTGTGTGTGTGTGTGTGTGTGTGTGTGTGTGTGTGTGTGTGTGTGTGTGTGTGTGTGTGTGTGTGTGTGTGTGTGTGTGTGTGTGTGTGTGTGTGTGTGTGTGTGTGTGTGTGTGTGAGAGAGAGAGAGAGAGAGAGAGAGAGAGAGAGAGAGAGAGAGAGAGAGAGAGAATTGAATTGAATTGAATTGAATTGAATGAATTTTATTTATAGAGGGTAATAGAATAAGCAATAACATGCTTTTTTACATCCAGCCCTCTGAAAAGAAAAAAAAAAAAAAAAAAGAGAGAGAGAGAGAGAGAGAGAGAGAGAGAGAGAGAGAGAGAGAGAGAGAGAGAGAGAGAGAGTAACATTCGTATAATTAGACAAAAACAAAAGATCATTGAGCGAAAGGAGCGGAATTAAACAATCTAGCAGTCAGACAGACAGACAAGCATGCAGTCATGCAAACAAACAAGCAGACAGACAGGACAACTGTAATCCAAGGGGGCATAATTATCACCATGACGAGATTGTGAAGGACAAGTTGAGCCGGAAATGACGACACGGGCACGTGACTAGCTTACTTGGGCAATAAATGCTTTGGGGCGTTTTAAAAAATAGTTCTGTCGTGACAAAAGACATCTAGGAACAAGGAATTCCTTGTCCTCTGTGTCTCTCCTTCTCCCCCCCCCCCCTCTCTCTCTCTCTCTCTCTCTCTCTCTCTCTCTCTCTCTCTCTCTCTCTCTCTCTCTCTCTCTCTCTCTCTCTCTCTCTCTCTCTCTCTCTCTCTCTCCAGTCTTCTGTTAATACAAGACCTTTATATCCAACTGCAATTGCGCGCGCGCACACACACATATTTATGCAAACGTGCGCGCGCTTATGCATACACAAACTCGCACATACATTCAAACTGTTGACACACATACAGAGAAACAGAGACATACTCTAGATACACAGAGCGGCACATTTCCAAGTAGAGACAGAGACAGAGAGAGAGACAGAGACATACTCTAGATACACAGAGCGGCACATTTCCAAGTAGAGACAGAGACAGAGAGAGAGACAGAGACATACTCTAGATACACAGAGTGGCACATTTCCAAGTAGAGACAGAGAGAGAGACAGAGACATACTCTACATACACAGAGCGGCACATTTCCAAGTAGAGACAGAGACAGAGAGAGAGACAGAGACATACTCTAGATACACAGAGCGGCACATTTCCAAGTAGAGACAGAGACAGAGAGAGAGACAGAGACATACTCTACATACACAGAGCGGCACATTTCCAAGTAGAGACAGAGACAGAGAGAGAGACAGAGACAGAAGCCAAGTGATATAGCCTGGGCCCACTGGGTCTGACAAGGATCCAACATACAATGGGGGCGGGGGTGGGGGTGGTGTTACGACAGTGAGGGATTGTTGTCAGCATTCAGAGCACAATGAGATGGGCATAGGTAGTGGGTCTACACTACAGCTCCTCTTCCTTCTACCCCCCCTCCCCCTATATTGCTCCTTTTCTTGTACAACAACAACAGTAACTACTACTACTACTACTACTACTACTACTACTACTACTACTACTACTACTGGATATTTGTTGCGCTCTTTCTCCAAAGAGCTCAGAGCGCTTACAAAGTTAACTTTAGACAACAATAACAATAGTAATAAACACAAAACAATCAGAAATATATATATTAAATACAAATCCGATGCTTCACACGTGCGCGTGTGCACATGCACACGCACACGCACACAAACACACGCACAGCACAAACACACATAAAATACATTGTTACCCAAAGGTTACTTTACATGCAAGCGCGTACTGAAATCATGAGTGTGACCCAGTCAGCCAACACGGGTAGCAAGATGCAAACCAGACCGAACTGCCAGTCGTTCTGCCAGCCTAGTCCAATCCACATCACACCACCCGCATCAACCGCCCAAGACGCACCCACGACCACGGTACCAGGACCAAACAGGGCTCGGTGCAGTTAGGAGTAAGACACACCCATGACCACGGTACCAGGACCAGACAGGGCTCGGTGCAGTTAGGAGTAAGACACACCCATGACCACGGTACCAGGACCACACAGGGCTCAGTGCAGTTAGGAGTAAGACACACCCACGACCACGGTACCAGGACCACACAGGGCTCGGTGCAGTTAGGAGTCAGACACACTCATGACCACGGTACCAGGACCAAACAGGGCTCGGTGCAGTTAGGAGTAAGACACACCCATGACCACGGTACCAGGACCAAACAAGGCTCGGTGCAGTTAGGAGTAAGACACACCCATGACCACGGTACCAGGACCAAACAGGGCTCAGTGCAGTTAGGAGTAAGACAGAGAGAAGAGGTGAGTTTTGAGCTGAGACTTAAAATAGGACAGAGTTTGTGCATGTCGGACAGAGAAAGGCAGGCTGTTCCAGATCACAGGGCCAACGTAAGCAAAAGCACGGCCTCCCTGGTACTTCTTGCGGTATTGTGGAACACGAAATATTCTTGTGTCAGCAGAGGAGCGGAGAGACCTGGAGGGAGTGTATAACTCAAGGAGTTGACAGAGGTCTACTATTGGACGCTAATCTCACCTTCTCTACTACTTACTACTACTACTACTACTACTACTACTACTACTACTACTACTACTACTACTACTACTACTACTACTACTACTACTACTAAAATAAGGAATTAGGACACTCGTTTCACTCTTTCTCCTCTTCTTCTTTCTTCTCCTTGTCCTCCTCCTTCATCGCCCCCTTTCCATCTCCCCCTTTCCATCTGTCTAAAATAAGGACTTGTAAACGTTAAGAACATCCCTCTTAAAATGTCTGTTTGGTGTTTACATCATCCAAACTGTTGAGCCTAGGCCCTGTAACAATGTTGAGCCTAGGCCCTGTAACAATGTTGTCTGTTTGGTGTTTACATCATCCAAACTGTTGAGCCTAGGCCATGTAACAATGTTGTCTGGTGTTTACATCATCCAAACTGTTGAGCCTAGGCCCTGTAACAATGTTGTCTGTTTGGTGCTTACATCATCCAAACTGTTTAGCCTAGGCCCTGTAACAATGTTGTCTGTTTGGTGTTTACATCATCCAAACTGTTGAGCCTAGGCCATGTAGCAATGTTGTCTGGTGTTTACATCATCAAAACTGTTGAGCCTAGGCCCTGTAACAATGTTGAGCCTAGGCCCTGTAACAATGTTGTCTGTTTGGTGTTTACATCATCCAAACTGTTGAGCCTAGGCCATGTAACAATGTTGTCTGGTGTTTACATCATCCAAACTGTTGAGCCTAGGCCCTGTAACAATGTTGTCTGTTTGGTGCTTACATCATCCAAACTGTTGAGCCTAGGCCCTGTAACAATGTTGTCTGTTTGGTGTTTACATCATCCAAACTGTTGAGCCTAGGCCATGTAACAATGTTGTCTGGTGTTTACATCATCCAAACTGTTGAGCCTAGGCCATGTAACAATGTTGTCTGGTGTTTACATCATCCAAACTGTTGAGCCTAGGCCCTGTAACAATGTTGTCTGTTTGGTGTTTACATCATCCAAACTGTTGAGCCTAGGCCATGTAACAATGTTGTCTGGTGTTTACATCATCCAAACTGTTGAGCCTAGGCCCTGTAACAATGTTGTCTGTTTGGTGTTTACATCATCCAAACTGTTGAGCCTAGGCCCTGTAACAATGTTGTCTGTTTGGTGTTTACATCATCCAAACTGTTGAGCCTAGGCCCTGTAACAATGTTGTCTGCTTGGTGTTTACATCATCCAAACTGTTGAGCCTAGGCCCTGTAACAATGTTGTCTGGTGTTTACATCATCCAAACTGTTGAGCCTAGGCCCTGTAACAATGTTGTCTGGTGTTTACATCATCCAAACTGTTGAGCCTAGGCCCTGTAACAATGTTGTCTGGTGTTTACATCATCCAAACTGTTGAGCCTAGGCCCTGTAACAATGTTGTCTGTTTGGTGTTTACATCATCCAAACTGTTGAGCCTAGGCCCTGTAACAATGTTGTCTGTTTGGTGTTTACATCATCCAAACTGTTGAGCCTAGGCCCTGTAACAATGTTGTCTGGTGTTTACATCATCCAAACTGTTGAGCCTAGGCCCTGTAACAATGTTGTCTGGTGTTTACATCATCCAAACTGTTGAGCCTAGGCCCTGTA
Source organism: Phymorhynchus buccinoides (assembly GCA_017654935.2). NCBI lineage: Eukaryota > Metazoa > Mollusca > Gastropoda > Neogastropoda > Raphitomidae > Phymorhynchus > Phymorhynchus buccinoides. The sequence continues at coordinate 64,134,434 of CM065686.1, read as the reverse complement.
ACAATGTTGATCCCAGGCCCTGTAACAATGTTGATCCCAGGCCCTGTAACAATGTTGATCCCAGGCCCTGTAGCAATGTTGATCCCAGGCCCTGTAACAATGTTGATCCTAGGCCCTGTAACAATGTTGATCCCAGGCCCTGTAACAATGTTGATCCCAGGCCCTGTAACAATGTTGATCCCAGGCCCTGTAACAATGTTGATCCCAGGCCCTGTAACAATGTTGATCCCAGGCCCTGTAACAATGTTGATCCCAGGCCCTGTAACAATGTTGATCCCAGGCCCTGTAGCAATGTTGATCCCAGGCCCTGTAGCAATGTTGATCCCAGGCCCTGTAGCAATGTTGATCCCAGGCCCTGTAGCAATGTTGATCCCAGGCCCTGTAACAATGTTGATCCCAGGCCCTGTAACAATGTTGATCCCAGGCCCTGTAACAATGTTGATCCCAGGCCCTGTAACAATGTTGTCTGTCTGTTGTTCACATCATCCAAACTGTTGATCCCAGGCCCTGTAGCAATGTTGTCTGTCTGGTGTTCACATCATCCAAACTGTTGATCCCAGGCCCTGTAACAATGTTGTCTGTCTGGTGTTCACATCATCCAAACTGTTGATCCCAGGCCCTGTAACAATGTTGTCTGTCTGGTGTTCACATCATCCAAACTGTTGATCCCAGGCCCTGTAGCAATGTTGATCCCAGCCCACACCTATTGTTGGCTTCAGTCTGTTGTATCGCATTAACAACGCATTTGCACATGTACAATGCGCAGCAGAAAACGCATGCAAAACGCTCCCTTTATTAGAAAATATGCATGTTCATACAAAAACAACGTAAGCCTACGCTTTCGTGTAAAAATCAAACCTTCTTTTCTGCAAATTTCTGCAGTATTTGTCCTCAATCAAAAATATCTTGACCCCCTCCCCCATCTATTCTGTATTCCAAAACAAGTATCATTGCTGTATGAAATATAGTTTATATCTTGCTTGATTATGGCTGTCTGTCTGTCTGTCTGTCTGTCTGTCTCTCTCATTTGCCCTTTTTTGTTGTTAACTCCCTCCTCTCCCTTCGTACCACCTCTTTCTTTTAATCCCACCTTTCCCTCTCACATTCTTTTCAGTATAATGTGACCTTGGTGCTTTTTCGTCGCATATGCATTCGTATTCGTATTCACATTGTCCGTTGTCTCCAGTCGCTCCTCGTGGGGAGTCCCCTCCCCGTGAGCCCTTCCAGATGGGGGCCTTCCTGGACTCCTACCAGAACATGAGGGCCCGCGTGAACCACATGGAGAGACGCCTGGACAACACCCCGGGGATGTGAAGCCCCACCGCCCACACTGCCAGGCTTATCAGATAGCTGACACAGAAACACATTATATTATATTGTATCAGATTCCTGTAGGAGGGACGACACCCCCGGGATGTGAAGCCCCACCGCCCACACTGCCAGGCTTATCAGATAGCTGACGCGGAAACACATATATTGTATCAGATTCCTGTAGGAGGGACAACACCCCGGGGATGTGAAGCCCCACCGCCCACACTGCCAGGCTTATCAGATAGCTGACGCGGAAACACATTATATTATATTGTATCAGATTCCTGTAGGAGGGACGACACATATAGTGAAGGAAACTAGCAGGATTTCGTCAGATTCATGTAGACAGTAGTATTTCGTGAGAATCTTGCCTCACAAATGTCACACCTTCCCACCTTCTTTCTTACTTTCTGTTCTTTCTTTTGTTCGACAACAAGAAAGGGAGAGAGAAGGAAAAATCATGAATGTACTGAAGGGACCCAGAGACGCACCAATTCTGCCTGCCCTACAAACACAAGAGCAAGACAGTCTGACTGCGCCATCTCTGGAAGTCTATGTTGTGCCATTTCCCTCTTACAGACCCCAGTCCTATCATCCAATGTGTCTCCTAGTTGACTTGCTCTCGTGCTTTTTCTTGCATTTTGTTATTCTCGAAGGAAAGAAAAAGACCCCCCCCCCCCCCGACCCATGATCACCCCCCAGTCCCCCCACCCCCCAAAACCCCCCCATCAACTCAACAGCAACAAAGTACTTCATATCTGTCTGTTAGTCACTCTCTCTCTCTCTCTCTCTCTCTCTCTCTCTCTCTCTCTCTCTCTCTCTCTCTCTCTCTCTCTCTCTCTCTCTCTCTCTCTCTCTCTCTCTCTCTCTCTCTCTCTCTCTCTCTCTCTCTCTCTCTCTCTCTCAAAATATCTATGTAAAATACGGTTTGGGGTTGGCTAAATCAGTATTGTAGAGGAATTGTGTCCGTACAAAAATGAATTTGTGTGTATTCTGAGAACAACGATTTGTTGGATTTGTGTGTTGACTTATTGCTTCAATAAAGGACAGCTGTCGTTTGTTGTATGAACAGCGTGGAATGGGGTTCCCCTGTTGGTTGTGTTGGTCTCAGACTTGTTTTGACAGTGGCACTGTCACCTCTGTTTGCTGTTGCATCAGTTATTGTTCTTGTGACCGTAGTTTTGTTCCACCATCACACAAGTCATCATCATGTGACCGTAGTTTTGTTCCACCATCACACAAGTCATCATCATGTGACCGTAGTTTTGTTCTACCATCACACAAGTCATCATCATGCGACCATAGTTTTGTTCCACCATCACACAAGTCATCATCATGTGACCGTAGTTTTGTTCCTCCATCACACATTGTGACAAGTCATCATCATGTGACCGTAGTTTTGTTCCACCATCACACAAGCCATCATCATGTGACCGTAGTTTTGTTCCACCATCACACATTGTGACAAGTCATCATCATGTGACCGTAGTTTTGTTCCACCATCACACAAGTCATCATCATGTGACCGTAGTTTTGTTCCACCATCACACAAGTCATCATCATGTGACCGTAGTTTTGTTCCACCATCACACAAGTCATCATGATGTGACCGTAGTTTTGTTCCACCATCACACAAGTCATCATGATGTGACCGTAGTTTTGTTCCACCATCGCACAAGTCATCATCATGCGTGGTCATCGTCGCGTCACTGTCGTTTTTTCGTCGTCGTTGTCATCGTCGTCGTTGTAGTTGTTGTTGTCATGGCTTTTGTTGTCGAGCAATACTGTTTACTGTTGTTGCCACGGTTTCCTCTTTCTGTGTTTAACTGCCTTAAAATGGAAGCACATCGTAACCAAGAAGGATTCAAGGATTAAATACTACTACCAAATGCTTAAACGGATTATAAAACTTTCTTTCATAACTACACAGACTTATTAAAGCTGTTCAAAAGAATAGGAGCTACAAACAGTGTAAGCCATTCCGATATATTTGTTAGAATATAAGCCTATGTTTAATTAATGAATGCTTAGATTAATTCAAATGTGTGATATAATTTTTTGGAATGATACCCCCTCCCCTCCCAAACCCTTCAAGACGTTATTAAGATTTGTTCACATTTTCTTTTTTGTTCATGCACTGAGGATTCATAGTGGCTTGGGTGATACTCTAACCGTCCAAAACAATTTCATTAAAAGTCCTTATGGGATTTTAAACCTCCAATTTTGCCGATTAATTGTAGAAATTTCAACAGTGATGAACTGTAACTTTCTTTGCAATAAATC
>CM065686.1:64073340-64123340 GCA_017654935.2 Phymorhynchus buccinoides | reverse complement strand
ACAGACACATGCATACAGACACACACACGCACATGCGTGCACACATAACCCACAAAACCAAAACACACACAAGCACACATGCGTGCTCACACACATACACAACTCATTCACTCACACACACACACCACGAAACACAGCACAAACCTCTTATTCAATCTTCCCTCACGTGCACACCACGATAGACAACTGATCAAGTATTTAGGGTGCAGCAGGAAAAAGATGGGTTTTAAGAGAGGTTTTGAATGAGCAGACTGAGTTGGAGTGTCGGAGAGGAGAAGGCAGAGAATTCCAAAGGGATGGTGCTTGACAGGACAAAGAACGTTGGCCAGCAGATTTGAGACGGATGGAGGGAAGGGAAAGGAGACGAGAATCAGAAGACGAACGTAGTTGGCGAGTAATACACGTTGTTAGCTTTCCCTCTTTCCCCATGACAACACAGTGATATCAGGACCAGAGTAATACACGTTGTTAGCTTTCCCTCTTTCCCCATGACAACACAGTGATATCAGGACCAGAGTAATGCACGTTGTTTGTTAGCTTTCCCTCTTTCCCCATGGCAACACAGTGATACAGCTGGATACTTATAAGTCGACACATGCTTAAGTCGACTTTTGCGTAAGTCGACGGATTTATCATTTCCCGGCCAAAAGTGCTCTTTAAAAGACTTTGATAACAACGGATATCTCGACAACGTATAACTCGACGTTCGTCTATGTCGACGAGATTTTTTCTAAACGTCAAACGGATAAGTCGACTTCCTGACTTTTGTTTTTCCCCCTGACTTCCTGACTTAAGTCACACCAGTCTTGTTCTATTTTGATCTGTCTCTTTTTGAATGTGTGCGCGCGCGTGCCGTGAATGTGTGTGTGTGTGTGTGTGTGTGTGTGTATGTGTATGTGTGTGTGTGTGTGTGTGTGTGTGTGCACGCGCACATGTGTGTGTGTGTGTGTGTGTGTGCGCGTGCGCGCGCGTGTGTGTGACGTTTGCAATTATGCTTGACTGTTTTATTGTCGTGTGACGTCAACAATTTCCGGTGGGAGAAAATAGGGACGTTCGCGTACCGTAAAATACCGAGTTTAGGCCCCCACCCCCACCATCCTTTGCACAGTTTGAGGCCCCAAAAAGGGGGTGGGCTTAGACACGGTATTTGCCCTTGTGCTCGAAACAAAATCTTAAAAGGAAACATACACAGCCTGTTACAAGGTGCTGCGGATTTTTTTTTTACCCTAAAGGGCCTGCTACACTACATGTTACATCCCCAATGCCCGGTGAATCCATTCACGCAGGCACGCGCGCGCGCACACACACACACACGCACGCACGCACACACACATATACATAATTATGTTACAGTAGAAATGGGAATCCAGTAGGATTCGGAATCCTACTAGTACAAATCGGAATTCTGATTTCTACTAGTACAAATCGGAATTCCGATTTTGTACTGACAGCCAGTAGAAAATGGAATCCAGTACACATTAGAATCAACATATTGTTTCAGTTGTAAGAGAAGAAAGACAAAACAAAGGGATTAGGTTGTATTGTCTTTTCTAGTGCTGCAGCCAAATGGATTAGGTTGTCTTTTCTAGTGCTGTAGCCAAGGGATTAGGTTGCACTGTCTTTTCTAGTGCTGCAGCCAAAGGGATTAGGTTGCACTGTCTTTTCTAGTGCTGCAGCCAAAGGGATTAAGTTGTCTTTCTAGTGCTGCAGCCAAAGGGATTAGGTTGCACTGTCTTTCCTTGTGCTGCAGCCAAAGGGATTATGTCGTCTTTTCTAGTGTTGCAGATAAAGGGATTAGGTTGTCTTTTCTAGTGCTGCAGCCCAAGGGATTTCACCCTTTTACAAGGTATTTCACCCTTTTACAAGGTATTTCACCCTTTGTATAGTGTTTGCCTCCAAATGAGGGGTGGGCTTATACTACTAGGTGGGCTAATACTCGGTATTTTACGGTACATAGTTAAAAGATCTTTTCTTTTAGACACTTTGAGTTTACCATGGCTCAACTCAACACTGATGGCCAGTCATAGCATAACTTGCATTCTCGCTGTTTTGACATGGAAAAGAGTGAGCATTTTTCATAGTCTGGCAAAATTTCATCCACCGGACCGGCCCTTTAAGAAACGTCTTTACTGTATAATATTCTCTCTCTCTCTCTCTCTCTCTCTCTCTCTCTCTCTCTCTCTCTCTCTCTCTCTCTCTCTCTCTCTCTCTCTCTCTCTCTCTATTCCTGGTATAAAAACACCTACCTACCTACCCCCTACACACACACGCGCACGCACGCACGAACACACACACAAAGAGTATAAGTCAACATTATCTTCTGAAAGTGTCTGTGAAGTCGAGATATCCGACTGACGGATAAGTCGAATTTTTTTTCTGAAAACGTCTATAAAGTCGAGATATCCGACTGACGGATAAGTCGACATTTTAAAAAAACACCGTCTGTGAAGTCGAGATATCCGACTGACGGATAAGTCGACTGACGCATAACTCGACATAAAATCAATTACGTCGACTTAAGCGTATTCGACTGTATCAGGATCAGAGTAATACACGTTGTTAGTGTTCATTCTTTCCCCATGGCAACACAGTGACAGGCCAGTGGTATGATGACCAGAGTAATACACGTTGTTAGCTTTCCCTCTTTCCCCATGGCAACACAGTGATATCATTACCAGAGTAATACACGTTGTTAGTGTTCACTCTTTCCACATGACAACACAGTGACAGGCCAGTGGTATGATGACGAGTATCGCTGTGTTGCCATGGGGGAAGAGTGAAAGCTGACAACGTGCATTTCCACCGTAACTGTCATCTACTATCTTTCTGCTTCACCGGTCCGTTCTTCTGCCTTTGTTCTAGAAACTCTTACAAAGATTGTCTCCAGCCGAAGACATCGTTGATGTCTTCTTCTTCTTCCTCCTCCTCAACATCATCATCACCACCACCACCACCACCAAAATCATCGTTGAAGTCGTCTTCGTCATTGATGTCGTCATCATCATCATCATTGTCGCGTCGTCATTGTCCGTGAAGTCAACACCATTCCTATTATCACCACCATCATCGCCTTCTTCTCCTCCTCATCACCATCATTGTTGTCAGAGTAGTCAAGAGCAGCAACAATGTCGTCGTCGTCGAATCATAGTCCTCGTGATTAGCATAATCATTTCTCAATTATCATCGTCGTTGTTGTCATCATCATCATCGTGATACAATACAAGGGCATCGCCGAGCGGCAGACACGCACTGTGACAGTGCCAACCCGGCCAGAGATGTGTCTCGTCGTTGTCATCATCATCATCATCGTGATGCAATACAAGGGCATCGCTGAGCGGCAGACACGCACTGTGACAGTGCCAACCCGGCCAGAGATGTGTCTCGTAGCGTACAATTTGAGCAACAAACCAGTCTGATAGGACATAGTTTGCATAGAGTAAGTCCAAGTGTTTATACTTTTGTACTCACACAAACACAAACACCACACTACTTGCCCCCCACAGACAGGAATTCAATCGAATCTACAATGCAGCCTACAGTCGAAAATACATGGCGGATTATACATTGCAGCCTACAGTCGAAAAATTACAGTGCAGCCTACCGTCGAATATACCATGCAGCCTACAGTCTAATGTGCAGTGCCGCCTACGGTCGAATATACAATGCAGCCTACAGTCGAATATACCAAGCAGCCTACAGTCTAATGTGCAGTGCTGCCTACGATCGAATATACAATGCAGCCTACAGTCGAATATACCAAGCAGCCTACAGTCGAATATACTATGCAGCCTACAGTCGAATAATACGGTGCAGCGCAGCCTACAGTCGAAAAATTAGGCTGCATGGTATATTGGACTGTAGGCTGCATTGTAGATTCGACTGTAGGCTGCACCGTATATTCGATTGTAGGCTGCATGGTATATTCGATTGAATTCCGCCCCTCCCCCCCCCCCCCCCCCCCCCCCCCCCCCCCCCACACACACACAGACCCGTCACAATATCAACCCACACAGCTTTCAACTTGGTGAGCTGGAATAGTGAAGTGCCACACTTGTGACATCACGCTCTCTTTTAAAATAAGAGAAAATATTTATATTATTGATAACCGAAGAGCTGAAACAACAGAAATCCCCAATTATATTGATGTTATAATTTCAATGTATCTTTACAATATATTACTTCGAGATATTACTCCGGAAGAGGTCTGTTTGAATTAAAATTTTGTTCCAAATATTCGCATGTATTGGCATGCATGTGTGCGTGTGTGTGCGCGCACGCGTCCATATATGTGTGTGTGTGTGTGTACGGGTGCTCAATTGTGTGTGTGTGTGTGCGTCTATGTGTGTGTGTACGGGTGCTCAATTGTGTGTGTGTGTGTGTGCGTCTATGTGTGTGTGTGTGTGTGTGTACGGGTGCTCAATTGCGTGTGTGTGTGTGTGCGTCTATGTGTGTGTGTACGGGTGCTCAATTGCGTGTGTGTGTGTGTGTGTCTATGTGTGTGTGTGTGTGTGTGTGTGTGTGTGTGTGTGTGTGTGTGTGTACGGGTGCTCAATTGCGCGCGCGTGTGTGTGTGCGTCTGTGTGCGTCTATGTGTGTGTGTGTGCGTCTGTGTGTGTGTGTGTGTGTGTGTACGGGTGCTCAATTGCGCGCGTGTGTGTGTGTGTGTGTACGGGTGCTCAATTGCGTGTGTGTGTGTGTGTGTGTGTGTGTGTGTGTGTGTGTGTGTGTGTACGGGTGCTCACTTGCGTGTGTGTGTGCGTGTGTTTCACAGCTTTTTAGGCACCCACGGCCACGGGAATGAAGGATCCCATCATCACCACCGTAACCACTCTACCACCACCCCTTCAGCCTGATGGCGGAGGACGTAAAATGACCCAGGATGTAACCAGGGGATTGTACACTGAACTAAACAATGACGGAACTGATGTGTTACGAGTGCTATCTTCGATGTGTTAACTGATTGGACGACACATCTGGAACTAAACAATGACGGAACTGATGTGTTACGAGTGCTATCTTCGATGTGTTAGCTGATTGGACGACACATCTGGAAACGACGAAGAAAGAAAGGAGAGGAATATAGCAGAGGAGGAGCAAGAAGGAGAAAAAGAGGAGGAGAAGGAGTAAGAAGAAGATGTAGAAGAATTACTGTACACAACAGAACCATCAGTATGATGATGGTGGTTGTCACCTGCAAGAAGAAAAAGAAAAAGAAGAGGAAGAAGAAGAAGAAGAAGAAGAAGAAGAAGAAGAAGAAGAAGAAGAAGAATTACTGTACACAACAGAACCATCAATTGGATGATAGGATATTAAACGAATGCATTGTTTGTGTGAGTTTTGTTGTTGTGTGCTGTGTGTATGATAGAGAATGTAATGACTGTCTGAAGGTTCTGTTTCTGTCTGTGTCGCAGTACTTGTTCTTCTCAATCTCGATCCCAAACTATCAATAATTATGCACACACACAGATATGCACGGACACACAGACAAGACAGATAGGCAGACAGACCAACCTACAAACTCGTGCATGAACACCCCAACAATTGCACTCTCATGTGTAAATGTATCAGCACACATCTACATACGCTCACACACACACAGAGAAAAGATACACACAAACACACGAACACATCACTTGCGTTCATTGTAGGTCCTTGAGAGGGTGAACATTAGTTTGTAGCCATTTCATCAGTTTGGTTTCTTGAGACTTTCGCCTTCTCTCTGCCCATGTGTTGTAGGTATAGATGAAAGGGTTGAGGGCAGAATTCAAAGGCAGCACGAATACAGCTAGGGCCACGTTGACTTCTCCAGGAACTGGAATATGGTTCAATGCCAACATGCCACACAGTCCAATGGGAAACCAACACAGGAAATCTGTCACAGCAATGTTGATCAAGCGCCGGGCTATGGTCATGTCTCGTGATATATGGGTAGTGTCTGTTTTTAAGACATTGCTCTGTACTGACCAATAGATAATGATTTGACCACAAGAGATAAGCAGGAATAAGGTAAAGTTAAAGATAATCATTATACCCACAGAATAGTACTTGCCTATAAACTTCTGTCTGGTAACTGGCAGTGGAATGCAGACACCTGACTGACTGTAAAACTCCCAGTGTTTTGTCATTGGGAGCAAAGGGAAGACCGCTAGAACCCAACCAACCAACCAAGTGAAGAGACAAGCCACAGAGGCTGAGGTTTTCTCAAACCGCAGAGTGCTGAAGGGAAAGCGAAGAACGATGAATCAAGAATCCAGCCACGTGACAAGTCACACTGTTTCCCACAAGTCGTCAAAATAGAGATATCGACCATGGAACCTTTCATCAGCAGCTCCAATAAGGACCACGTACAACCCCATCAGGAAATCCCCCATGGTAAGTGTGATGACAAATATAGTGAAGCCAGACACAGAGCGTGTGTTGGTGAAAAACAAAGTGTACAGAAGAAGAACAGATTACCTGACAGAGACATAAAGCCCATCATCCACAGAAACACACGGTAAGTCCATGACTGCAGTAAATCGTCACAGGAGGAAACCTCATCTTTGGGAGCATGACAGGAACTGTCATCAAAGCTAGTGGGAAGGATTTGATTGCAGCAAAGCTTATAGTTTCCTGTGTGTATAAACACCACACCAAATGTCGAAGATTTGTAAAAACGTCATCTGGAAATGCTTTAACAGGGCTGCCTTCCAAGTACAATTCAGCAAGTCGAGGTAAAGGCTGAAAACTGCTGAGAAAAGTGTGAATGGTTGTGGAAGTCAAATTCAGTTTCTTTACACGGGGAAAGAAAGAGAACATTTGAGGATCAAACACTGTGTCTACAGTCATCACTGTAATTAACTGAACACCAGAGGTGTGGTCCCCAACCAGTGCAGTGAGAGGATTCCCAGACAGTGACAATGTTTTTAACTGCTGCAGATTAAGGAAAGACGCCAAGCTGACCTGCTTTAGTTAATTACCACTGAGGTCCAGGAACTTTAAATTCTGCAGTGTCACTTCAGGTATATGATTTATTGAACACCGGCCAAAGACCAGGTGAATGAGTTAGGTTTTGTTACTGACATCAGACAGTGTCATGCCAGAACCTGTGGCACTCAGAGAACGGAGCTGAGGGAATGATGCTGCACTAAATGGCTGACCACATTGGAACATGTATTCTTGGCACTGGCAGTTTGAAGGACAGGTCATGTAACAGAATAATTCATCGTCATGCATTGGACAGTGAGACCAGCCATCACACACATGATCGTCATGTAAACATATCTTAGAAACGCTGCATTGAAAATACCCTGGACAAGTCATGTTGTTACATCTATGTTCATCCATGTGATCAATGCAGTCGTACAGTCCATTGCACAGTGTGTAGACAGGCAGGCAGTCATTGAACTCACCAGACAACGGTAATGATCGAGTGTCAGGATAGGACTGGTTGGGTTTCATTGGTGTTGAGGTGAAATGATTTTTGTTAAAAGATGTGAGAACTGGAGATCGATGAGGTTTTTTGTTTGTTGAGTCAAAATACTTCATACCATCACACCTCGTTTAATCAGATTGATCCCAGCAGTGAGGCACAAAGTCACATAATAGTCAGTGTCAACTAAGCATTGGCCATTGCTACACCTGAATTTACCGTCGCAAAGCGGGTGGTGACAGAAGGACTCATCGCTGTTGCCATTGCACTCCGCTACAAAGTTACACACCAGACTGAAGGACAACGTTTTTTTGCTGGTTATCACTGCAGGTAAACAAAGGAATGAGAAGGGAGTGGGGACTGGCTGAATCTTACTAATGTTCTTACTGGGGGAATGCAGTGAAGCACATTTTGTCTCCTGTTCTAGAGACCCAGCTTGTCCAAAAACAAGTGGCTCTGGTTTGAACGCCATTAATAATAAAGAAAACTTATATAGCGCACATTCCAGGCTAGCTGCGGAGGTGCTGGAAGTCAAATTCTTTCACCCAAAGAGAAGGCCTTTGCCGTCTCTTTTTGAATGTCCGCCTGTGTTTAGACCAAATCGTTTGCACGAAATTTTCACAATACATTATACAGGCCTTTTCTTTAATTTAAATTTTATACAGTTTATCTAAAGGAGTTTCGCTCACAACAAAGGAAATAGCTCCTTTTTTTTTTTACTGCACTACAAAAAAAAAAAGAAAACGCTTCAACCACAATGAGTGACCTCCACCCACCCCATCCAAAATGGCTACTCTCTCCGGCATCTCCGCCAAGGAAAAATCGCCGTTTTTACCGTTTAATTTCTAAGAAACCAGAGCAAAGTGAGTGTTCCTATCTTTAAAAAGGCTGTCTTTCTGGTGATCTCGATGTGTTTCTTGCAAAAACTCATCCGTCCGAGTCCACCTTTAATCAACTTATCTTTGAAATTTTGATTCAATACACTACACTCGAAACAGGTTTGAAAGGCCGTTCTTTTTCTTTCTTTAAACAACCACTATCATCTTTTTGACAGTTCTGTTGTTGTACTAAAGGGGGACTTCCATCAGGCAGAAAGACTGCAAGCAAAAATGTAGCCGCCCGGATGGTCGGCCTCAATGTAATGGGGGAGGGGGGAGGGGGGGGGGGGGGTGGAAGGGGGGGGGGGGGGGGGGGATGCAAGGTGGGTCCGGAGCACGGGAAGGGTAGGCGGGGTTGTGGAGGGAGGGATTGGGTGTGAATTGGGGAGGGGGGGGGGGCGCTGCTTATTTAAATCCGGGACTTGAAGCCTTCCACTGAGGCTGATGTCACTGCCTCAGGTGGAAGGGAGTTCCAATCTCCGATGGTCCGAGGAAAGAAAGAGAACTTTCTGTAGCTCGTTTTGCAGGATGGAAGAAGGTAGGTAGACTGGTGTGACTGTCTTGTTTGTCTGGCTGTCCGATTGAGGGATGGGCTGTACGGGGTATTGATGGAAATGTCCCCATTGTGAAGCTTGAAGAAGGCAGGCAGTCTGGAAGCGCGTCTTCTGTCGGCGAGTGGAGTCCAGTGCAGCTGAGTGTACATGTTTCCCACGCTGGATGTCTGGCGGTGCCTATTCACCACCCAGCGGGCAGCTCTTCGCTGCACCTTCTCCACCCTGCCGACATCTTTCGCAGTGTGCGGATCCCATACCGGAGAGGCATTCTCAAGGGTGGGCCTGACGAGTGTCTTATATGCCGTCTCTTTGATTTTGACCGAGCCCACTTTCAGATTCCGCCGGAGGAAGCCCAGGGTTTTGCTGGCTTTGCTGGTCACATTGGAGATGTGGGAGTCCCATCTAAGATCTTGTGAGATGGTGACTCCCAGGTATTTCGTCTCCTCTACTCTTTAAAGGACCATAGTCATCTCCATTCGAACCTAAAAATGTTCTGGAAAACGTTTCAGCATTATTTCCTACTACACATAGACACAGTATACAAACTGTATCTATGTAACCTACCTTTTATGTCACATTCGTCAAGATAAAGTGAGCGCACACACTTTTATTTCGCAAAAATCGGTCTCCTGGGGCAGATTTGCCAGCTGCCATTGAATCTCACCAAAAATGGGATTTGTGCGATAATCCATTTGGCGTGACGTAGATTAGGGGAAATCAATACGGCACCTGTGACTGATGTTGAACTATTTGAAGACAAATTACTTTGCCTGTTTGTGGCCCGTTTTTGGCTCACGTCGTTTTTTAAAACAAAGTGAGTCTATAGTATCGTACATGTTCGGTTGTGTGTCTGTGTGTATATATGTGTGTATGTGTGTGTGTGTGTGTTGCGTCCGTGGCCCCGACCTTTAACCTTAACTCAAACCTTAACGTTGTAATTTTCTCTAAACATATAAGGCGTTAGAGGGTTAAAGTTAGCAGGATACTTGATTTTGACGTGAGCCTTCAAGTCACGACGATCAAAGCAGTCAGATACATTGATAAAGAACAAAATAAAGATAATCATTTGTTGCAGAGATTACTGTTGTGCAACCTTTAACCTTGACTCAGTCACACTCTTCAAACTAAAGAAGACTCTCACTCTCCACTGAAACTTTAACGTTGTCATTTTCTCAAAAAAACATAAGATGTTAGAGGGTTAAAGTTAGCAGGATACTTGATTTTGATGTGAGCCTTCAAGTCATGGCGATCAAAGCAGTCAGATACATCGGTAAGGAACAAAAGAAAGAAAATCATTTGTTGCAGAGATTACTGTAACTGTTGTGTTGTACCGAGTAGGAGATACATACTGGAAAGAAGACTCTCCATTAGATATACAAAAACGCTCTTTAAAAAGAAACACAAGACTTCAGGTGTGTACAAATAGGTACATTTTAACGTCGTCAACTTATATTTTCTGTAACAAATGGATGTACCGAGTGTGTGCGTTGACGGCCCGGTTGTTTAGCTTTATTTGCGCCTTTGAGTAACGGTTGTTCGTGTTCATTTGCACATCATCTCTGCGCATAACTTCCGGCAACAAGGCCTAGGCCTAGAGTCCATGCCTTACCTCATAATCAAGACGACGTACTTAACATTTAGCCCACATTCATTTCAGTCTTGAAAAAACCCCCCGGAAAATCCATGGTTCGTCGATTTCACTGCCTTCGACGTACGAATCCTTTGTTAGGCCTAGACGATTGATCACCATGAGCAAAGACTGTACAAGGGAAGATAAACATGGATGAGCTTGCTGGCTGTGACCTTGACCTTTGCTTTGTGGCAGAGAGGGGGGGGGGGGATTAACGAAACGAAAATAAAATATTAGGACTAATATAAAATATCTTACAGAAATGTAGATGATGTGGAACAAGTTTTCATCGCATGAACAACAAGGGCGTCGCTGAGCGGCGAAATTATAAAGTTTACCTTGTTTTGTGATATATATTAGGTTTCTATGTTGATCTAACATGATTTGAGGGTGCTGAATCCAGATCCGTTAAAGGCCAAGTTGTAAATGTTGGATATTTTGAGTTATGACGTAACATTAAAAATGGCCGCCATAGGTATCTAGAGAACTGTAAAAACATGCACTTAACGTAATTGTTTTGTATCTAATGCTTGTTTTGGTAAGACAAATAGTATAATTTGCTGAAATGATTCAAACTATGGGAATTATATCCTATTTTAGTACTTCTTAGCCCCCAGCCACTGTGGAGAGGGCTATCGCGATCTTTCGTGCCCTTTCATTTATCTTAAGAACCATGTCACAGGATCACTTCGAATTTGTGTTACTATTTTAATGAAGCTGATGTGCCCCTCAGTATGCCTTGTTGACTTTGACCTTGAGTATGTGATTTTATTGTATCAACTATACTTTTTCAACCTTTGCACTGCTGTTGTAAAATGTTTCTAAGCTAAGGTTTATAGAGGATGTTGAATTACTGATGCCTATTTTATGCCTAAGCCATTCATCTGAAATGCTTTACCTTGAATTTGCATGGAATATTTCAACTTTTTGCTTTAATATATTTTAAATCATTGCAGTAACTGTCTCATAATTGGTACATGAGCCAATGGTTAAACATATATAGATGCTAACCTAAGTACCAATGACATCTCTAGCCTTCATCTTGACGCTTGGCCTTTGTTGTTAGGCGCCAAGCAGAATAACACGGCGATCAGTGTCGATATTTCTTTTTATTTTATAGGTGGGTAAAATGGCCGACATTCCATTGCACGCCGGCACTTTTACCCACCTATAAATTGGCTAATGCACCAATTATGAGACCATTACTGCCAAGATTTAAAACATATAAAGACAAAAAGTTAAAATATTCAATGCAAATTCAAGGTCAAGCATTTAACCTTTAGCACCCTGCATTTTTTTTGACGTTCCGTTCTCTGCCACTGCATTCTTTTTGAGGCGGTGAAAAATGCTAACACCCACTTAAAATGCTATAATTTTCTCTGTGTGTTGTGTGCAGATTTGATTATTGGAATAATAATAAAGAGATGATTGAGGAAAGTTTTGATATGATGTATTATGTGTATGTTTTGTTGTTGAAAAAAAAAAGAAGAAACGAAATCAACAAAGCGAAAGAGTTGACTTACTGTTTCGGCACGGTCGGAATGAGTGCCGTCTGCTTCAAAGTTCGCCCACTGACTAGCCAACTCATGTCTAAGATCCCTTTAACGAAATAACTCACGGAAATATCATTAAGAATATTATGAAAGGCATCATTTTCTTTGAATTCAACCTAGTAGTCAAAATCGGAACCGAATCACAATCGCGGCTCGAATCGATATTGGATCATCTTCATCGAGTCACACTGACATCGGCTACCCCCCCTTCTGCTGCATAACGATCTTCTATCACCCTTTCACTGTCGATATCCGACCTAACAAAGCCTAAGAATTCATGATTTAAACAAATATCGACGCTAATTTCCAGTAGGAAGCTTCGCCAACACGGAAAATCCGCCATATTTGATAGTGAACTTTACTTTCTGACCGATTGAAACTTTGAAAAATTCATACAACTACTAAAAAAGCAAATGGCAGCTTGCTGGAAGAGAAGCAAGGAGCCGAGCCTCATTCTGAAGCTATGGTGAGGTAGTTTCTATTATTAGTAACAAAAATAAGGTCCGCGAAGCATTGGTTTGGGGGTACCCTCTCAGGGCGACACAGTGCGCCTGCAGTTACAGGGGAGATTATCGGCTGGGCGACACAGTGCGCCTGCAGTGTGCTAAAGGTTAAGATGAAAGGTTTAATAAAATAGGTATCAGGAATTCAATATTCTCTATACACGTTAGCTTAGGAAAAAACAAACACATAGCTTATTTTACCACAGCAGTGCAAAAGTTGAAAAAGTATAGTTGATATATTAAAATCACATACTCAAGGTGAAAGGTCAAAGTCAATAAGGTATACTGAGGGGCTCATCAGCTTCATTAAAATAGTAGCACACAAATTTGAAGTGATCCTCTGACATTGTTCTTAAGATAATTGCCAGGCAAATGAAAGTACACAAAATCGTGATAGTCCTCTCTGCAGAGTGGCTGGGGGCTAATAAGTACAACAATAGGATATAGTTCACATAGTTTGAATCATTTCAGCAAACTATACTATTTTTCTTACAAATAAAAGCATTAGATACAACATAATTACGGTAAGTGCATGTTTCAACAGTTCTTTAGAATCCCATAGTGGCCATTTTGAATATTTCGTCATAGCTCAAAATGCCCAACATTTACAACTTGGCCTCCAACGGATTTAGATTCAGCACCCTCAAATCATGTTAGATCGACATAAAAACCTAATATATATCACAAAACAAGGTCAAGCTTAATTTCACCTGGACTACTACTAAACTAGGCCTACTGACTACCCTTAGCTGTGTCATTTGAGCTAATTACCCCTAGACGAGATTTCAAGATAGCAGAGTACACAGAAGAAAAAAGGTCAGCGCAGTTTTGCTAACTTTGAGCTCACAGTATGATTGCGTTCAGTTTTATGCTTGTCTGTGACTTTGAATTATGCCAGAGTTTACAATCCAGATCGATTTTGCATCATTCTGCACGTTATTTACGAGAAGTGTATGGGCCTTTAAAGGTCTTGGCCGTGGAGTTGGTATTTTTCGATCAGGGGACTCCTCTTCCTGGTCACGTGGAGAGTCTGGCATTTACCCGGGTGGAAGGACATGCTCCACTTCCTTTCCCAAGATGCCATTTTGTCTAGGTCTTGTTGCAGGTCTTCATGATCCTCAGGCGAATCAACTGTTCTGTGGCAGGCAGTGTCGTCTGCAAAGAGGCGGCTGGTTGAAGCTAGTTCCCTGGGAAGATCGTTGATGTAAAACAGAAAGAGGGCTGGCCCAAGCACAGATCCTTGGGGGACTCCTGATTCCACAGGGATTACACCGTTGCTTTGCATGAAGGAACTATTCGTGACCATAATGTTACTGAAAGAAAAGCAGGGGCCTATACTAGTGATCATTGGCTTTAGGAAATCGGCGACAGTGTCAGATCAACCGAAGTTGTTACTCGCGTATAAACGGACATATTGACATATTCATACACACACACACATACACATGCGCGCGCGCGCGCGCACACACACACAATCACCACAAGCGTACATTGACATTGGCGCACATGCATACTCCAACAATCTTGCACATATACATTTATGATCAGAGTTACACACATGCGTGCAATCGCTCGTAAATCACACACACAGAGAGAGAGAGAGAGAGAGAGAGAGAGAGAGAGAGAGAGAGAGAGAGAGAGATGTAGGGGGCCTACACCGGTAAGCAAGAACCATCATTCTATATTTGTGTGGTTAGTTTGATTTATATGACGTGGTTCTACTTTTATGTTTAGAAACTTCGCCAATTACTGCATCTAGGAAGTCTGTTCGCCACTGCTTGAAGCTGGCATCGAAACTTCCTTTGAAACAGTCGTTGTCAGCCAAGTCAAGCACAGAGTCGTTTCATATTATAAGACATCCTTTGAAACAGTCGTTGTCAGCCAAGTCAAGCACAGATATTGGCAACATTTTGTTTTAAGCACTGCTGTTTTGCTTTCAAGTGATAATTATCATCATGTGTGTTTTGATTTAATGGTATTGTCATTTATGTTTTAGAAGCACATCTTGTTTTTAATGTATATTATAATGTGTCTTGTTTTAACTGTGTCAATCGCAGACATCACCACACTAAATTTCTCTCTAAGAGATAATAAAGTTGTTTGAGTTGAGTTGAGTTGAGTCATTTCATATTATAAAACTTCATTTGAAACAGTCGTTGTCAGTCTAGTTAAGTACCGAGTCGTTTCATACTATTGTGCTTTATAAAAGGCGCCAGGCGTTTGAGAAGAGTTCTTGTGTGACGGTGTGTTATATTTGAAAGCAACATAATGAATGATGCCATCGTCCTATACAGCGAGTATGCTGATACATGCAAAGCAACGATTCATAGACACAGCGCGAAAACGTTATATGGCCTTAATAACGGAAACAAATCATTCACTCCTAGCGTCCTTTATGTAGGACTTAACAGGCTCATACAATAACACTGTAGACTTTCTGGGAAAAGTGGGAGAACAGATTTAAAATCTTGGACGAATATGTTCTCCTTTTAGGAGTTATTAGCATGTTGTGGAAAAGAAACATGTGTGCACACAAACATACCGTGAGCTGGGATGCACTGACTGCATGATAACTGACGAAGGAATTTAGCTGATATTTATCATTGTCCACGTGTCTGATCTTCTGTATTAAGGTGCACTGACTGCATGGTAAGAACTGAGGAAGGAATTAAGCTGATATTCATCATTGTCCACGTGTCTGATCTTCTGTATTAAGGTGCCCTGACTGCATGGTAAGAACTGATGA
This sequence comes from Phymorhynchus buccinoides, assembly GCA_017654935.2. NCBI lineage: Eukaryota > Metazoa > Mollusca > Gastropoda > Neogastropoda > Raphitomidae > Phymorhynchus > Phymorhynchus buccinoides. The sequence continues at coordinate 64,108,065 of CM065686.1, read as the reverse complement.
AAGAATGTAACAGAGATTTATTATTTAACAAGCATTTTGGGACGAGTGAGTCGATGGTTAATTGATCAAACAGCATTACAAAATCACTGTTTATTCACTTAAATGTATGGAATAAAGTTTTTATCTTCAAGGGATCGTGGGACAAAAATGTTGCTGATATTCTGACGGGCTTTAGACAGCTGTTCACTATATTTGTTGTCCCCCGTACACGAATCTGATGAACTATCAGTATTTTGTAGTGAACGAAAACAGTACAATTATTTTGAATGGGAAATATTTCCCGTGAACCATGCTTCACAGACATGGTCACAATGGAATCGCATGGTATGCAGTGTGTTTGCCCCTTACATGTTATACACGATACTCCTTTCTGCAGGAAACATCCCCATATCTGCACACAAACAGTCCTCACAAGGGACAAAAGAAACTGATATCATGTTATACACGATACTCCATTCTACAGGAAACATCCCCATATCTGCACACAAACAGTCCTCACAAGTGACAAAAGATATGTTATACACGATACTCCTTTCTGCAGGAAACATCCCCATATCTGCACACAAACAGTCCTCACAAGGGACAAAAGATATCATGTTATACACGATACTCCTTTCTGCAGGAAACATCCCCATATCTGCACACAAACAGTCCTCACAAGGGACAAAATATATCATGTTATACACGATACTCATTTCTTAAGGAAAAATCCCCATATCTGCACACAAACAGTCCTCACAAGTGACAAAATATATCGTTATACACGATACTCCTTTCTGCAGGAAGCATCCCCATATCTGCACACAAACAGTCCTCACAAGTGACAAAAGATATCATGTCACCTTGCCTAAAACACTGTGCTGATCAGCTTGCTCCTATTTTCACTGATGTGTTCAATGTATCTCTGTTTCAATGCAAAGTTCCATCATGTTTCAAATCCGCTATTATTGTTCCAGTACCCAAAAACCCCAAACAGTCACACTTAATGATTACAGACCCGTTGCTTTGACGTCCGTTGTTATGAAAGTTTTTGAACGCCTTATTCTCTGGTATCTGAAATCTGTGACTGTCTCTCAAATGGACCCCTTACAGTTTGCATATTGGGCAAATAGATCTGTGGAGGATGCTGTGTCTCTTGGTCTTCATTTTGTTATCCAACATTTAGAGAAAGCTAGAACTTATGCCCACATTCTTTTAATTGACTTCAGTTCTGCATTTAATACTATTGTCCCATCTCAACTTATTCAGAAGCTCATTAGTATGGATGTGAATATTGGGTTGTGTAAATGGATTGCAGATTTCCTCACCAACAGACCCCAAGTTGTCAGTCATGTATCGGAAAAGGTCATTTTAAACACTGGTGCGCCCCAAGGATGTGCATTATCTCCCTTGCTATTTACATTGTTTACCAATGACTTTCGCTCTGTAAACCCATCTGTTGCAGTTATTAAGTTTTCTGATGACACTACTATAGAGGGGCTCATTGCTAATGGCGATGAGGCAGGGTACAGGGATGAAGTTGAAACGATGGTTGACTGGTGTGCCACTAACAATCTTGAGCTCAATGTTTCCAAAACTAAAGAAATGATAGTTGATTTCAGGAAAAAGAAAACTCCTCTCCCAGCGTTATCTGTTAAAGGTCAAGTAGTTAAGTAGAATCATTTAAATTCCTAGATGTACACATTTCAAATACATTAAGCTGGGAAGTCAACATCACATCATCCTGCAAAAAAGCACAGCATAGACTATATTTTCTAAGACAGCTCAAGAAATTTAGGATAAGTACAGCAGTCTTGACACAGTTTTATCGATCTGTCATCGAAAGCATACTCAGTTTTTCAATATCTGTCTGGTATGGATCAGCTTCAGTTAAAGATAAAGGCGGCGACAGACTATGCGACTGCCTCATATGACTCGATCAGGTCATGACGTTTCACCTAATTTGCATACCATCCTGCTTGATCAGTCTGACGCAGTCGGGTCCAGTCAGGTGACAGGGCCGAATAGGGCAGTTTCTAAATCTAGATGATCGGATCAGTTCACTTGCCACCATTGACCAATCAAAAACGATTAAAAAGGACCATACTCAGCTCCATTCGAACCTAATAAAGTTCTGGAAAACGTTTCAGCATTATGTCCTGCTACACATAGACACATTATACAAACTGTATCTATGTAACCTACCTTTTATGTCACATTCTTCAAGATAAAGTGAGCGCACACACCTTTATTTCGCAAAAAATCGGTCTCCTGGGGCAGATTTGCCAGCTGCCATTGAATCTACCTTATGACGTAACGCTGTCAGAGTATACGTAATATTATGACGCCAAGTGGTACACCTTGAAGTTCCTGTCTTCTTGTTCTAGTCCAGGCGAAATTATAAGGTTTACCTTGTTTTGTGATATATATTAGGTTTCTATGTCGATCTAACATGATTTGAGGGTGCTGAATCAAAATCCGTCGGCTAAGTTGTAAATGTTGGGCATTTTGAGTTATGACGTAATATTCAAAATGGCCGCCATGGGACTCTAGAGAACTGTAAAGACATGCACTTCACGTAATTATTTTGTATCTAATGTTTTTTTGGTAAGAAAAATAGTATAATATGCTGAAATGATTCAAACTATGTGAACTATATCCTATTGTAGTACTTATTAGCCCCCAGCCACTGCTGAAAGGGTTATCACGATATTTCGTGTCCTTTCATTTGCCTGGCAATTATCTTAAGAGCCATGTCACAGGATCCTTCAAATGTGTGTGCTACTATTTTAATGAAGCTGATGTGCCCCTAAGTATGCCTCGTTGACCTTGAGTATGTGATTTTATTGTATCAACTATGCTTTTTCAACTTTTGCACTGCTGTCGTAAAATGTTTCTAAGCTAAGGTTTATGGAGGATGTCGAATTACTGATGCTTGTTTTATGCCTAAACCTTTCATCTTAAATGCTTGACCTTGAATTTGCATTGAATATTTCAACCTTTTGCTTTAACATATTTTAAATCATTGCAGTAACTGTTTCATAATTGGTACATGAGCCTATGGTTATATAGATGCTAACCTAAGTACCGATGACATCTCTAGCCTTCATCTTAACACTTGGCCTTTGTTGCTAGGCGCCAAGCAGAACAACACGGCGATCAGTGTCAATATTTTATTTTATTTTATAGGTGGGTAAAATGGCCAACATTCTATTGCATGTTGGCACTTTTACCCACCTATAAATTGGCTAATGCACCAATTATGAGAGTTAAAATATGCAATGTAAAGTCAAGGTCAAGCATTTAAGATGAAAGGTTTAATAAAATAGGTATCAGGAATTCAATATTCTCTATACACTTTAGCTTAGGAAAAAAAAGCTTATTTTACGACAGCAGTACAAAGTATAGTTGATACATTAAAATCACATACTCAAGGTGAAAGGTCAAGGTGAATAAGGTATACTGAGGGGCACATCAGCTTCATTAAAATAGTAGCACACAAATTTGAAGTGATCCTGTGACATTGTTCTTAAGATAATTGCCAGGCAAACGAAAGCACACAAAATCGTGATAGCCCTCTCCGCAGAGTTGCCGGGGGCTAATAAGTACAAAAATAGGATATAGTTCACATAGTTTGAGTCATCTCAGCAAACTATACTATTTGTCTTACAAATAAAAGCATTAGATACAACATAATTACGGTAAGTGCATGTTTTAACAGTTCTTTAGAATCCCATAGTGGTCATTTTGAATATTTCGTCATAGCTCAAAATGCCCAACATTTACAACTTGGCCTCCAACGGATTTAGATTCAGCACCCTCAAACCAAACCTAATATATATATCACAAAACAAGGTCAAGCTTAATTTCGCTTGGACTACTACTAAACTAGGCCTACGTTCTATTTTTAGTACCCAGCCGAACTTCTGAATCATAAAGTGTGTCATGTCCATGCTGCACAGTCGGATCAGATTCGTCACGTGACCAGACTGATCTGACTGCCTCATATGACTCAAATCAGGCAATGTGTCGCCAGCTTAAAAGGAAACTCCATCAAGTCGTCAAGACATCCTCAAAAATCATAGCTCACAAACTGCCATCCCTAGATAACATCTATAGTGTGCGCATAAGACACAACGCTAAATCCATCATATCTGATTGCACACACCCAGCCAACCATCTGTTTCAATCACTCCCTTCTGGTAAAAGGTTCTGCTCTTTTAAGTGCAAATCTAACCGCCTGAAGAACAGCTTTTACCCCTCTGCTGTCAGAGCCATCAATACTCAGTAGGCTCACCCCCCTAGGGGTATTTTTGTATCCTATTTTGCTCAGAATTGTGTTAATCGGTGTGCCTGCATGCTCGCGGTCTTGTGTGTGAGTGCGTGTGTGAGGAGGTGGGACATGTGTTGGCATAAATGTGTATGCACGTGTATGTGTGTGTGTTGGTGCATGTGTAGGTGTGCGTCTGAGAGAAAGAAAGAATCTGAGAGAGAGAGACTGATACATGATAATGTAATTGGTTTTTTCTTCTTTTTTCCCCACTTATATTGGCTGTCCATTCGATGTGCATGCTTTCGTTGTTGTTGGATTGTGTCTTGTGCAAAACCAAATGATTTCCTTTGTATTACGATGCATTGGCTGATTAAAGAATCTTGATCTTGATGTCATACACGATACTCCATTCTGCAGGAACTATCCCCATATCTGCACACAAACAGTCCTCACAAGTGACAAAAGATAGCATTGGAAAGTTATTGGCATTTTTCTTCTCCGAATGAATGGCAGGTTAGGATTTCGTCAAAAATCAAACAGAAAAAAACTCTTTTAAGCAATATCCTAAGCTGTTCGTCTACTAAATTTCAATGGAATGCGTTCATCATGTTTCTAGCTATCTTGTCAGTGGACAGGTGGACACGAAGACACACGGACAGAGCACCAACAAAATGGAGGGGAAAACGGAGGGATCTTTTTCACCGTTTGTTCAATGGTGTGTGTGTGTGTGTGTGTACACATCAGTTCACATGTTACTTTGACATCTCTGTTTATTTGTGTCATTCTGTGGTCTTTTGTGCATGTGTGAGTGTTTGTGCATGAGCTTGCATGTGTGTGTGAGAGGAAGAGTGTGTCAGCATGTGCATATAGGCCTGCCTGTCGTTGACAACTACGACTGCCTGATAGCAGAGGCGGCCGCTATTCCGGTGGGATGGGCTGACATTTGTCTATAGTGGAGAAGCCTGGCCCAGGGTACATCCCCACTCTCGACCAATGAGTTCAAACAAACTCAGATTTCCACAAACACCTCCCAATCAGAAACATTTCATGAGCTCCTGAAACCTTTATTCTTTAACGATCAAAAGTGTTCACATGAAATCGGTAATTTTACACATGTACAATTTTCAGCATTTGGTATTGTCCAATTGTTAATCAAATTCAATGTATGCTGTTTGTGGCAAGTATGTTCTTTCTTGTATTGTCAAGGAAAGAATCAATAATCAATAATCATTCATTATTTGGGCGTGATTGAGAAATTGACTGAGGGATCAGGGAAGGGGGGTGTTGGTCAATGTTTGATGTATACTTTTTGTTCATTGTGTTTACTATTCATTTTAGTGATTTCTGTAAAGCGCTTAGAGCTTAAAGATTAGGCGCTATAAAAGTTGCCTTAATAAAAAAAAAAAAATAAATAACCTTTGAAGACGCCTATTTAAAGTCATTTTTTTGGCTAAACCAATGCGTCATAACATGTGTTCTACATTTTGCAACTGTCCTTCAGCTAGTAGACATGTGCTCACTTCGTTAAGCTTTGTGTTGGAAAAAGTCACAAGCCTGTGTGCCACAATGTTGAAATATTGGATGACAAACATTTGAAGAAACCATAACTTTTCTTTTTTCTTTTTAGAATCTACGTCGTTTGTTAATTAATTATTTTATGACATCTAGTCAACATTTTCATTATTTTTTTCGAATGTTCGCTAGTTGTTCAACTAAAAGTCATGAACTAAGTTTTTGTCATAACATATGAATGATATTTTCCTTCTTTGCGATGATGATCAGTTCTCAACATAAGTATGCTCCTTTTCTGTACTGTCTTGAAAAAAGGCCAACAATAAAGTTTTTGCTATAACATAATTATGACTAATGTTTTAATTCTTTCTGATGTTCATAAGTTGCTCAACATAATACATTCCTTTCATGTACTGTCTTGGTAAATAAAGCCATGAATCAAATATCTGTTGTAACATAGACATTTTCATTGTTTCTTTCCCATGTTCATTAGTTGCTCAGCATACATAAACTCCTCTCATTTACGGACAACAAATGTTTGGAATAACAGCGTTACAACGTGGAAACGGTCATCTACTAACAAAGAGAAAAACTCAACACCCTATCTGTGGAAACTCCGTCTCCATCCACTGAACAACCAACAAGGGAACAACTAGTGTCAACAAACATCAAGAACACTGCTGGCACAGAGTGCTCAAAAGCACGGGACTGTTGGAGTCCAGAGAAGAACTAACAAAGCTAGAAGTCCACACAGACACAGATGGGGGGGGGGGGGGGGGGGGGAACTGTGTAGAGAAGTAGATGTAACAATCTGCGTGGTTTAACTGCCGTCCACAGAGGCCATGTGCTGAATCAGTTCCACCACACGGTTACTGTAGCCCCACTCATTGTCGTACCTGTCTCACACACACACACCAGTGAAATTCAAATATTCATCTGTCTTGTCATTCTGAGTAATCCTGACAGACAAACTGCGAAAAAATCAATCTCAGCCCCACAAACAATCAGTCAATCATTTCTTTTGTCACATTGTCACGCACACCGATTGTGTTAGGTTTGGGAAAACTCCCACCTTACAAGTACTATACTACAGGAACACTTGACATTGGACTTTGAAGTTGGTTGCGCTGGTAATGGGGCAGAACAGGCAGACTTAAAAATACTTGAAATCAAGTGCTCTGATAGTACAAAAGTTCTTTTTTGATAGGGTCAAGGAAAGACCTTACAAGTGCTACACTCAGGGCTCCCAATCATCTCACAAAACACGGGGTCCCAGGGACTCCTTCACTTACTGTAACAGTATAGAGGGTCCTAGAGGCGGGATAGAGGGTCCCAGTGGTATTGCAAATGCTAAAAAGAATTTTTATAGTGCATCCCTGGGACCCCCTGCACTTTCTTTTAGAGGGTCTTTTATAATATTAGTACTTCATAGACTGGGGGTCCCTGGGAGCCCCGTACACTACAACAAAACAAGACGCCGGAAATTTTGGATATGGTTATGTTGATGATGAGTTAAATTAATTTATGTCTGTATGACAGGGCTGCCAACCTCCTGTTGCAGTTTCCAGGGACAAACTGCTTAAAAACCAGGGACAGACTTATTTCCAGGGACAAACATAGCGATATCATGCATTATAAAATATATTTCGTGATCTAGCAAAATTTCTGCGACTCTGGATATTTTGAGTAGGCTTTTTGTCGCTTTTCGGTGCCAACATCTTCTATATACAAGATCTTTGGGTGTTCAGAAACCTAACAGAAAGAAAATGTCAACAGTGCCTGTTGTGTTGGGTGTTCCTGTATTTAATAGAAAGGCTAGCTAACAAGACAAGTGACTGCTCTACGAAATTTTGATTGTTCTCAGTTTCCAGGGACACTAAACAGAAAAGTGGATTCCAGGGACAGGGTGCCCATTTGAACTGTTTCCAGGGACAAATACCCCTTAGGGGGGACGGTTGGCAGCCCTGGTATGAGATAATAAAGTAGGCCTGAATCCGAGTCTGAGTGCGCAAACAAGACTAAAAGGACTCGACATTGGCGCAGGGTGCTCTGGTCATAAATCCGAACGCTAGCGTGCGCGCACACACACACACTGACCAGGAGATGAGCTTGACGAACTTGTCGCTGAGCTGGATGCCGGCCTTGGCGTCGAAGATGGAGCTGTGAGGGTCCCCCAGGAGGTCACAGGACACCACCTCCTCCTCCGTGTAGGCCAGGATGCCCTTCAGCTCACCATTGGCAGCCTCCTTCATCACCTTCTTTATGTCCTCGTACGTCGTCTGCATGAGGTCACACAGAGATACGTTTAGGGACACACCCATGGGTGCTTCTCTTCAGGCTATGTACCTGCCTCCTTCATCACCTTCTTTATGTCCTCGTACGTCGTCTGCATGAGGTCACACAGAGATATGTTTAGATAGACACACCCATGGGTGCTTCTCTTCAGGCTATGTACCTGCCTCCTTCAACACCTGTATGTCCTCGTACGTCGTATGCATGAGGTCACACAGAGATACGTTTAGATAGACACACCCATGGGTGCTTCTCTTCAGGCTATGTACCTGCCTCCTTCAACACCTGTATGTCCTCGTACGTCGTATGCATGAGGCCACACAGAGATACGCTTAGATAGACACACCCATGGGTGCTTCTCTTCAGGCTATGTACCTGCCTCCTTCAACACCTGTATGTCCTCGTACGTCGTATGCATGAGGACACACAGGTTCCTTTTCTTCCTTTTATACCTTCTGGTTTTCACCACACAAAGTAGAAAGAAAACATTCCAACAAGGGCATCGCTGAGCGGCAGATATGTCCTTTGCCAGCTACGCCCTGTGCCTCCCTTGTCCCTCACATGTTAGGCCCCCGTTCTCCTTGTGACCTTTGGTTGATGCACCTACACACCATTGACTGGGTGCAAATCCTTTTCCCAGATGCACACTCTTAATTGGTGGGGTGTACACCCTTAACACTGAGACATGTTTGCTGCTTGGTGACATTTAAGCCCCACGTGGCACATTTTGTGCTACGATGTCTTTTACTTTTTTAGTATTAGACCCCCTCCGTTACTGGGATGTACACCCTTAATTAGTGGGGTGTACACCCTTAACTCGGAGACATGTCTACCGCTTGGCGACATTAAAATCCCACGTGGCATAATTTGTACTGCAATATCTTTTACTCTTCCTTTTACACCCGCACACAAAATTTGGAGTGTTTCTATACAGTTTTTCACGATATAGGAGGGTGAAGAAAAACGGAAACATGTCTGCCGCTCGGCGACATTGTATTTCCGAGGGATAATTTATGTACGAATGCGTTACACTGTTACTCTCACATCATCACACAAAATGTGAAGGGATTCTGTCTTCTAGTTCACGAGATACAGCTTGGACAAGAAATATATAGCGCAAAGAAGGAAATTTGTTTTCAAGGTCACACTTCAAGGTCAAGGTCAGCATGGCAATAATTTATGCTGGGATGTTTTCTACTCTAGGTTATACAGTACCACACACAATCTGAAGCGCTTCTGTCAAGTACAAATGTGGCAAATATGGCTTCAAACCCCATTTTTAGACTCCTACCACTTTCAAGGCTTATAGATCTCCCTGACCTTGACCTTCATTGGTATGCCGTCATCAGAACGGCCATAAGCCAAAGCACCTACATGCCAAGTTTGAAGACTCTAAGACCAACGATGTGGAAGTTATGGCTCCTTAAAACTTTCGGTTTTCAAGGTCATACGCCAAAGTCAAGGTCACGACGGCGATAATTTATGCGCGGAAGCCTTTCTCTCATGGTGACACACCACCACACATAATTTGAAGCGATTCTGTCAAGCGGTTCGGGAGATATCCTTGGGACAGACAGAAAAAACAACAAGCAAAAAAACAAACAAAGACACAGACTCGAATGGAAACATACTCCTTTGCGATCGTAGATCGGCAAAGGACAAACATACACGAAGGAATTTAGACTCCTTTGCGATCGGACAAAAACATGGAACTAGAAGAAAACTATCAAGAGAAACTTGGAAGCAGACAGTACAGTGGTGACTGACCCCGTTCTTCAGTTTGACGGTCAGGTCCACCACAGACACATCAGCCGTGGGCACCCGGAACGCCATCCCTGTAAGCTTACTGCACACCGCAAACAGCATATCGTCACGCTTATAGCATCATACAAATGCCTAACTCAGACTAAGGCGTGATTTTGTGATAGCAGTTGTAAAATAATCCTAGTTTCGATCTTCGGCTACCTTCAAAAGCTTGTTTCTAAATTTAGATCCAAAACCGTTGTTGACATAATTTTGTAAACCTACCTAGGTGTGTGAGTGCGTGCGTGTATGTGTGCAAGCGTAAAAAAACCATGTTTACCCGTTGAGGTCTGGGATGACTTTGCCCACGGCTTTGGCCGCTCCCGTTGATGATGGAATGATGTTCTGGGCAGCCCCTCTGCCCCCACGCCAGTCCTACACATACATCATCACCATCATTATCATCACCATCATCACCATCCTCATCCCCTGTGGAGGATGGGATGATGTTCTGGGCAGCCCCTCTGCCCCCACGCCAGTCCTACGCATACATCATCAACACCATCATCAGCAGCAGAATCATTATCATCATCCCCTGTTGATGATGGGATGAATGTCTGGCCAGTCCTGCTAGACAAAATCCCTTCCTTAGGCCACTTAGACAATGACAAAATCCCTTCCTTAGGTCACTCAGACCTTGACAAAATCCCTTCCTTAGGCCACTTAGACAATGACAAAATCCCTTCCTTAGGCCACTTAGACCTTGACAAAATCCCTTCTTTAGGCCACTCAGACCTTGACAAAATCCCTTCCTTAGGTCACTTAGAACTTGACAAAATCCCTTCCTTAGGCCACTTAGACCTTGACAAAATCCCTTCTTTAGGTCACTTAGACCTTGACAAAATCCCTTCTTTAGGTCACTTAAACCTTGACAAAATCCCTTCTTTAGGCCACTTAGAACATGACAAAATCTTCTTTAGGCCACTTAGACCTTGACAAAATCCCTTCTTTAGGCCACTCAGACCTTGACCAAATCCCTTCTTTAGGCCACTTAGACCTTGACCAAATCCCTTCTTTAGGCCACTCAGACCATGACCAAATCCCTTCTTTAGGCCACTCAGACCATGACCAAATCCCTTCTTTAGGCCACTTAGACCTTGACAAAATCCCTTCTTTAGGCCACTTAGACAATGACAAAATCCCTTCTTTAGGCCACTTAGACAATGACAAAATCCCTTCTTTAGGCCACTCAGACCTTGACAAAATCCCTTCTTTAGGCCACTTAGACAATGACAAAATCCCTTCTTTAGGCCACTTAGACAATGACAAAATCCCTTCTTTAGGCCACTCAGACCTTGACAAAATCCCTTCTTTAGGCCACTTAGACCTTGACAAAATCCCTTCTTTAGGCCACTCAGACCTTGACAAAATCCCTTCTTTAGGCCACTCAGACCATGACCAAATCCCTTCTTTAGGCCACTTAGACCTTGACAAAATCCCTTCTTTAGGCCACTTAGACAATGACCAAATCCCTTCTTTAGGCCACTTAGACAATGACCAAATCCCTTCTTTAGGCCACTCAGACCTTGACAAAATCCCTTCTTTAGGCCACTCAGACCATGACCAAATCCCTTCTTTAGGCCACTTAGACCTTGACAAAATCCCTTCTTTAGGCCACTTAGACAATGACAAAATCCCTTCTTTAGGCCACTTAGACAATGACAAAATCCCTTCTTTAGGCCACTTAGACAATGACCAAATCCCTTCTTTAGGCCACTCAGACCTTGACAAAATCCCTTCTTTAGGCCACTCAGACCTTGACAAAATCCCTTCTTTAGGCCACTCAGACCTTGACAAAATCCCTTCTTTAGGCCACTTAGACAATGACAAAATCCCTTCTTTAGGCCACTTAGACAATGACCAAATCCCTTCTTTAGGCCACTCAGACCTTGACAAAATCCCTTCTTTAGGCCACTTAGACCATGACAAAATCCCTTCTTTAGGCCACTTAGACAATGACAAAATCCCTTCTTTAGGCCACTCAGACCTTGACAAAATCCCTTCTTTAGGCCACTCAGACCTTGACAAAATCCCTTCTTTAGGCCACTCAGACCTTGACAAAATCCCTTCCTTAGGTCACTCAGACCTTGACAAAATCCCTTCCTTAGGTCACTTAGACCTTGACAAAATCCCTTCCTTAGGCCACTCAGACCTTGACAAAATCCCTTCTTTAGGCCACTCAGACCTTGACAAAATCCCTTCCTTAGGTCACTCAGACCTTGACAAAATCCCTTCCTTAGGTCACTTAGACCTTGACAAAATCCCTTCCTTAGGCCACTCAGACCTTGACAAAATCCCTTCCTTAGGCCACTCAGACCTTGACAAAATCCCTTCCTTAGGTCACTCAGACCTGTGGCTTCTGCCTGAGGTGCAAGACAAAGGGACTAAAGTGGACACCAAAAGACACGTTGCCGACTTCATCATCTCCAATGATCACTCATAACACAACACTGTATGTAGGTATATCTACAAAACGGTCAAAATTCAAGGTAGCCAAAAACCAAATGCATATTTATAAACAAACCCGTAATAGAAACTCACATGCAAAATTTCAGTTAAATCTCTTCAATAGTTTATAAAATAATTGCTTATAAATATCCAATATTTTGCTCTATTTTGGAAAAGTGCAAAAACGGCTGTTTGTGAAGTCGCATATCTCAAAGATTAATTACTTTCAAAAGTTGAAACTTGTATTTTGTAATAGTAGGCAACATATACGACATGCCTATTTTTTTCTGAGTAATGAAAATGTGCAGTTTAGAAATTACAGAGGTGCAAAAAGGGCTTAAAACCGCTATTTTCGCTTTTGTCCAATAGGCAAATTTCAGAACAACTGACACTAACATGACAATATTTCTAAAACTACTGGACCGACAGCAAAATAACTGGTATGCAGGGGTTTAGCATGAACTAAAGAATAAGAAAACGTTAACAGTTGTGGAAAATAAACAAACTGTAACTCACACACACAACTAATATTAGCCCTGGTGCTAAAAAGTACCTTAGATTAGTACCATCACAGTTCCTTGTTCCATACAATATTCCAACATCAAGCGGTTTTCCTGTCTCCAGAACAACACATCTTTTGAATGTTTGTACTCCAGAACTGCTGACCGTCTCCAGTGTCTTGCAAGATGATGTATTGTCCTTTGCCCCACTATTGTGGGATAGGAGTATGTTTGTTGCGGTCTATTTGATTTTGTTCTTTTCTTGTCTGTGTTTGTCTGTCTGTCCCAAGCATGCTGCTGAACAAAGTCGCTTCATATGTTGTGAGATGATGTATTACCAAGACAAAAAGACATTCATTGGCTAATTTACAATCACGCTGACCTTGACCTTGAAATTAGACCTTGAAAACTTGATTCTTTTGGTCTGATGGCCATAATGTTTAAGTCGTTGGAGATACAGTTTTGAAACTTGGTATGTGGATATATTGGCTTAATGGCCTTCATAATATTGGGTAGTGGTTATCTTGTTGACCTTTGACCTTGACCTCAGATTTATTCTTTTTTTAAACTCCATATCTTTAACATTTTTTTGCAGTCAAAAATGTCACGCTTGGTAGATTAGTAGACTGACTCAATGTAATGCGTGATGGTCTCTGAACTTGACTTTTGACCTCGTCATTTAAAACATTCTATAGCCCCCAAACCATTGGGCGTACACCCACATATCCACATATATTCTTGGTCAGTATGACCCCGACCTTCGACCTTGTGGCTGTAGTCAGCGACTCATAGGTCATGTATCTATATAATCACATAAATTCTTAATAGGTACCACCCAAGGATTGTACCTGGAGTCACTTTGTATCTTGTTGATCTTGACCTTGAACTTTGACCTATGGCTGTAGTCTTTGTAGTATTCGTAGTACACACATACAACCTTATATATTCCAAATCAGTAACACCCAAGGCATCCAGTGGGAACATTTTGAAGCTTAGTGACCTTGGGCAAGTTTAAGGTCAAAATCAGAACAGAGCAGTGACCATTTAGCCAACGTTCCTATAACCATGAATCCTTAATCGGCATCTCTTGAAAGGATGCAAATAGGCCAGGAAGTAAGATATGGTGGCATGGGCAATGGGATAAAGGTCATTTTCCTTTTCGGCCCCATCAGTTTGGAATTCCTTACCACGCGAAATTCGCCATATCCAATCCTAACCATCTTTCAAATCAGCTCTCAAAACCCACCTAGTCAAACTACATCACAACCTTTAGGCCACATTACTTCTCGATTATATCCCACCCACCCCACCCCACACACCCCTTATGTTAGTTGACTGTCTGCGTCAGCTTTGCGCGCGCGCGAGAGAGAGAGAGAGAGAGAGAGAGAGAGAGAGAGAGAGAGAGAGAGAGAGAGAGAGAGAGAGAGAGAGAGAGAGAGAGAGAGAGAGAGAGAGAGAGAGAGAGAGAGAGAGAGAGAGAGACGCAATGACGCAATTAATTTTTAATGTGAGGCCACCGACCTATACACATTTGGAGGTGCACTTAATATGCACACAACTAAAGCAAAAAGGTAAAGAATACAATCATTAGAACAATAGAATATATCATGATGCGGATACTACATCAAACACAAAAACAAGTTAAGGATTTACGAGTGTTGTAAACTGTTCCCTTTGTTTTAGAGCATAGTATATGAACATAGCAACGTTTCTAGTAACTAAACAACTTTCATTTTGCAATAAACAGTTAAGTAAGGGAGGTCTTGTAGTTACCATCATTATTATATTTTGTCTGTACAAGTATTTTTTGAGAGAGAGAGAGAGAGAGAGAGAGAGAGAGAGAGAGAGAGAGAGAGAGAGAGAGAGAGAGAGAGAGAGAGAGAGAGAGAGAGAGAGAGAGAGAGAGAGAGAGAGAGAGAGAGAGAGAGAGAGAGAGAGAGAGAGAGAGAGAGAGAGAGAGAGAGAAGGTGAGAGAACGAACGAACGAACGAACGAATCTTTTTTAATGTTGGAAAAGAATAAGCACAATACACGCTTGTTTACATCTCGCCAACAACAAAGAAGAAAATATTAGAAGAAAAACCCACCAAATCAATGCACAGAGAGAGAGAGAGAGAGAGAGAGAGAGAGAGAGAGAGAGAGAGAGAGAGAGAGAGAGAGAGAGAGAGAGAGAGAGAGAGAGAGAGAGAGAATGTTGAGGCTTCATTCAACAGTTTGTTTCATTATGTATTGTTGTTTTGGGTGGGGTGAGTGGTAGTGATGGTGATGGTGATGGTGTGTTTGTGTGTGTGTGTGTGTGTGTGTGTGTGTGTGTGTGTGTGTGAGTGAGTGTATGTGTGGGTGGTGTGTGTGTGTGTGTGTGTGTGTGTGTGTGTGTGTGTGTGTGTGTGTGTGTGTGTGTGAGCGTGTGTGTAGCTTTGATTCATAACGTCAGTTCCTCTCATTATTTTAACAACTGTCCTCTCTCTCTCTGCGCGCGTGCATGTGTGTGTATGTGTGCTGTGTGTGTGTCTGTATCTGTGAAAGGGATATTATATGAATACATTTTCTTTTAATCTATTTTACATTAAATCTATTTTTTCTTGTTGGTTTTAAACCCGTGAGTGCGGTGAATACGAGTATGTCTTAATTTGCTTTTATGAGCGTGTTTGTCTATTTTTGAATGTTTGTGAACCTTGTGTGTACCTATATGTATACTTTACTTTTGCGGTTATTGTGAATGTGTAAATTGAAAATTGATTTTTTCAATGTAATCTGATTGTAAATTGTTATTTTATGATGTATGTATTTTATCTATATTTAGTTAAATATGTACATATTTGTGTGTGTGTGCGCGCGCGTGCATGTGTGTGTGTGTATGTGAATATGAAGGATAGTGGGGAGGTATGTAAGCGGTTGTTTTTAATGTGAATAATATTAGTGCAATTGTAAAGTGCGTAGAGCTTAAAGGTGAAGCGCTATATAAATTTTCTTAAATAATAACAACACAAAAATTAAAAGAAATTCAACAAAGACATGTAATCGCTTACACACATACAAATAGGCATACACATACCCCCCCCCCCCCCCCCCCCCCCCCCCTGTTAAGCGCATATAGCTCCACATTTGGTGGAGGAGTGCGCTATATAAATGCTTCACTGCTATTATTATTATTTCTGCCGTTCAGCGATAGTTTGGCACTTTTCTCCCAATGATCCTGCTAGGAGTGTGTGCATTCTGTGTACGTGTGTGTTTCTGTGCAGGGCCGGACCTAAGTGTTTAAGGGGTGGGGGCTAATTTATCGAAGGTGCGAAGCACCAAGACCCCTAGAGGGTTCCGGGGGCATGCTCCCCCGGAAACAATTTAAATCCGAGAAGCAAAATAGTGCAATCTGGGCATGAAAAAGGACTAATGCCATTACTGTTCATACCCCTATTGAAACAGTGTTTCGAACCATGAAGTACCTATCAACTGGTGGTGCTAATGAGTGCTAGGTATAGCCCGCTAGGAAATTTAGCTGCCGTTCAGCGACATGAATTGTTGTTGTGGTTTGTTTGGGGGTTTTTGGGGGGGAGGGGGCGGGGGGGCGATTCTCAGCACTGGCATTTTTTAAATTATTTTATTTTTTTAGTTGTATCCATTAGCGATAGTTTCATTTGTACTTTAAAATTTTATTGGCAACACTTGCACTTCAGACACCTTAGTTTTAGTTTGCAATGCACATGTAGTCATAATACTGGATACAATCATGTGTGTGAGTGCATGCATGCATGGGTGTGTGAGTGTGTGCGTGCATATGCGCTTATTCTTCCCTCTGTTTTATTATTTTTAAAAAAGAGGGGGTCCAGACCCCCCCCCCCCCCCCCCCCCCCATCCTTCTGCTTTTTTGTTTCTATTTAAAAACATTTTTGTGTGTGTGTTCACACAAATACACCATCGTGTAGGCACTCTCATAATCCAGGAACACATGCATACATGCATACTAAATCCCACACATCGTGTAAAACTGCAATATGCCTAAGTGTGCAAGCGTGCCATAAGGCTGAATAAATCATAACAATACTACACAACAGAACTAATGTGCTGTGCGCACGACTATAATCAAACTGACTGAACATTTTACTTCAACATAAATTTCTCAACCAACACACATGCGCGCGCACGCACGCGCACACACACACATAGTCTCTCTCTCTCTCTTTCTCTTGTACACACACGCTGTTCTGTTTCTCTTTCATACACACGCGCGCACACCCACATACACACACAAAGCGAGAGAGAGACTTTTTGCTCGCTCGCACGCACACACATATCCACGTGTCCCCCCCCCCCCCCCCCCCCGTCCCGTCCGTACGCACACACATAGAGTGACACACACAGATACACACGCGCGCACGTGCGCGCGCACACACACACACACACAGTCTCACAGTCACAGGCCTACTTCGTCTACCTGATTCATAAACAAATCATACCAACACATAAGTGGTTTCAGACCCTATGCATATTTACTACCACAACATTATCTGATCTCTACTTATTTATGTGTCTGTCTGTTTGTTTGTTTGTCTATTTAATTGATTTTTATTTCATTTTATTTTCTTCTTTACCCGAGACCAGGGATGTATAGGAGACGAAATATTATTGAGCTGAGCCAGAACTATATATAGGCCCTACAGACGTAAGTCCCTAGTTCCGTTTCTTGACTAGCCAGTAGATCTAGACCAAGTAAAAAAACTGTTTCAAAGTATATAAAATCAACTCCGACACACTACAAAAAAAAAATAGGCGAAAAACGTGAGTATTCTGTTAATTGTTTCAGTGACAAGAGCGGGTCCATACCTCAAAAACACCAACAAATCTTGATGATTATCAGACCAAGCATAGGCCTACAGGGAATCTCCGAATGTTTTATAGATCTAGATCTACTTGCTTTGCTTCCGATACATTTATTGTATTTAAAAAAAAAGAAACTTCGATATTCTTGTTGTTATTAACTCCGCGAAACTCCACAGAACAAATCTAGATCAAAATAATGATATTTGTTTCAGTAAATAACGAATGAAAAAGCATTTACTGGCCGAGTCTGAGACTCTAATCACTGAAAAAGGCCTCCATCGAACGTCAGCCAAAATGGCAAGCTCTGAATGCGGTCTACCACCTTTTGCTTCAAACAGCGATTTCGCTTACAATAGTGGTTAGTCATGCAGTACATCGTTTAAAAGAGGAAAAAATGAACTTTTTAAGCATGTGCTCATCAAAATGTATTCTTTCGAAATGAATCTTCGATTGGCTTTGAAACACATTGCTATGTTTTGAATCCTTGATCTTGCGGTCTTAATCGACCCCTATCTCTTTGATATGAACATCGACTAATAGCGGAAAGAGTTAAGTTTCTGTTGGTGTAACGGATATTTCCATTGGTCCACAAGCGAAAACGCTAAACCCGTTTGTCAAGAGAAGCCGTTTCTAGTACGGGCATAGCGAGCGTCAAAACTTTGGTCATGCCGTGATTTTTATCGTCACCTCCGTCTCCTGTCATCGCTAATTGTTCAAAGTAACCAACATTCATCCACACAGAATCCCTATCGACGTAAGCAACAAAGATTGTTTTATTTATCGACATGTGTTTCTTTGGCATGTATGGAGTACTCAGTAAGAAATCAGAAGTTGAAAAGTAGTGAAATTTGTAGCAGTCGGACAGTGTTTCACAGCGTCATTAGAGACGTGGCCCTACCTACTGTATGACGGCGTATTGGTCACAGCAGTGTTAGTAAAAGACACGTTGCCGACTTCATCATCTCCAATGATCACTCATAACACAACACTGTATGACGGCGTATTGGTCACAGCAGTGTTAGTAAAAGACACGTTGCCGACTTCATCATCTCCAATGATCACTCATAACACAACACTGTATGACGGCGTATTGCTCACAGCAGTGTTAGTAAAAGACACGTTGCCGACTTCATCATCTCCAATGATCACTCATAACACAACACTGTATGACGGCGTATTGCTCACAGCAGTGTTGGTAAAAGACACGTTGCCGACTTCATCATCTCCAATGATCACTCATAACACAACACTGTATGACGGCGTATTGCTCACAGCAGTGTTAGTAAAAGACACGTTGCTACTTTCTCCCTTTTTTCAAGACAACAAGGAAACACGCTGGTAATACCCTAAACTGTCTCTGGTAATACTATGACTTGCATATCACTGTGTTGCCATGGGGAAAGAGCGAAAAATAGCGTGTATTAGGGCAGGTCTGTCTACTCTATGAGTTGGCCTGCTGTTTCTATTTTCTGCTTGATTTGTTTGATCGATTTCCTGTAAGTGTGCCTTGTGGGATGCTTTTCTGGTTACAGCATGCTGTGAAGGTCTACAAATAGTATAGGGAACAACGAGATAAAACTCAGTGACCCTATCACACCCCAAATTGATCCTAAGCGCACGTACACACGGCATCCGGATTTTCCACGCGGAAATAATCAATAAGTAAAAGAAAGAAGGAAAAGATAACCTTAATCCGTATATTTTTTCCTCCTTTCTTTTATTTATTAAAAGCTATTTACGGATTGTGCATTGGATTTCCGAGTGTACTGTGTACGAGGCCAAATTCATAACTCTACATACACTGTACCCACCTTACTGGAAGGCCCATCCACTGTCTTCTGTGTAGCAGTGGTGGCATGCACTGTGGTCATCAGACCCTCACACACTGTACCCACCTTACTGGAAGGCCCATCCACTGTCTTCTGTGTAGCAGTGGTGGCATGCACTGTGGTCATCAGACCCTCAACACTGTACCCACCTTACTGGAAGGCCCATCCACTGTCTTCTGTGTAGCAGTGGTGGCGTGCACTGTGGTCATCAGCCCCTCACACACTGTACCCACCTTACTGGAAGGCCCATCCACTGTCTTCTGTGTAGCAGTGGTGGCATGCACTGTGGTCATCAGACCCTCACACACTGTACCCACCTTACTGGAAGGCCCATCCACTGTCTTCTGTGTAGCAGTGGTGGCATGCACTGTGGTCATCAGACCCTCACACACTGTACCCACCTTACTGGAAGGCCCATCCACTGTCTTCTGTGTAGCAGTGGTGGCATGCACTGTGGTCATCAGACCCTCACACACTGTACCCACCTTACTGGAAGGCCCATCCACTGTCTTCTGTGTAGCAGTGGTGGCGTGCACTGTGGTCATCAGACCCTCACACACTGTACCCACCTTACTGGAAGGCCCATCCACTGTCTTCTGTGTAGCAGTGGTGGCATGCACTGTGGTCATCAGACCCTCACACACTGTACCCACCTTACTGGAAGGCCCATCCACTGTCTTCTGTGTAGCAGTGGTGGCATGCACTGTGGTCATCAGACCCTCACACACTGTACCCACCTTACTGGAAGGCCCATCCACTGTCTTCTGTGTAGCAGTGGTGGCATGCACTGTGGTCATCAGACCCTCACACACTGTACCCACCTTACTGGAAGTCCCATCCACTGTCTTCTGTGTAGCAGTGGTGGCATGCACTGTGGTCATCAGACCCTCACACACTGTACCCACCTTACTGGAAGTCCCATCCACTGTCTTCTGTGTAGCAGTGGTGGCATGCACTGTGGTCATCAGACCCTCACACACTGTACCCACCTTACTGGAAGGCCCATCCACTGTCTTCTGTGTAGCGGTGGTGGCATGCACTGTGGTCATGAGCCCCTCCTCAATGCCGAACTTGTCGTGAATGACCTTGGCCAGCGGTGCCAGGCAGTTGGTGGTGCAGGAGGCGTTGCTGACCACGTTCTTGTCCTTGGAGTACAGGTTGTGGTTCACTCCCATCACGAACATGGGCGCGTCCGCCGAGGGCGCCGAGATGATCACCTTCTTGGCCCCGCCCTTCAGGTGAGTCTGGAACACACAGCGGGGTCTCATGCCTCCCAGATATTCTTAAACTCTAAGGAAACGCAAAGAACCAGTCTGGAGGCTGCGTCTCATATCCATTGTGGAACGTGATCAGAGAGTGCTTAATTTTATGAAGTTCTACTAAAGCTTAAGTGGGAAACTAAACGTTGTTGCTTTCTAAATTAAGTAAATCGGTTTACTGAATTTAGAAAGTAACAACGTTTAGTTTCCCACTTAAGCTTTAGTAGAACTTCATAAAATTAAGCACAGTGTGAGCCTGAAAGACCAACGGGATCTGACAACCTGTCGTGACATACCTATTAATAGTGCATCCCTTTGCGTCTCCAGAATCCTAAAACGTTCGGGAAACTTTCGGATTCCGCGACCTGACAAGCCTGTCAGGGTGTGGCTGCGAATTGGGACTCGGATTGAGCGAGCGGCGTAGGAGTAACGCAACATTACAGCCCAGAAGATGGGACAGCAAAAAACAAAAAGACTTCTAGAGGGAAAGTACACTAAGTAAGTCAGGAGAAACTCTAGGGAAACGCAAAGAACAATACCTCCAAAGAAATTCAAGGACACAGCGGCATAGAACAATAACTCTGAAGGTCACGTTCCATCCCCATTGAGTAATCAAGCCACACACAGACAGACCGATAGGCAGACAGACCAATAGACAGACGGACGGATAGACAGAGGGACTCACGCTGGCCTTGTCAATGGTGGTAAACACTCCCGTGGATTCCACCACATAGTCGGCTCCAGCTGCCTTCCATGGAATGGACTGGGGGTCCCGCCTGGAAATGTCCACCACCAAATATGGGGCTCGTGTCTCATTTCAATTTATAGTGTTCCCTCTTTTATTTTGCTCTGACCATCACAAATAGACATCAACACAAAATAATGTGATCTTAAGAGATCTTTTCTGTTCCCAGGCCATGTGGCTACACTGGGTGGACTAGGCCTACGTATATGTCCGGTTTTCACTTTTCACTGGCCTCCTCGCTGCATCTAGTCAACACATTCCGATTTTTGAGGAGCTCAAACTCAAAGGATAAAATTATTTGGAAGATGTTTTAGCTAAACAAAGCAGGAGAATGAGCCAAATGGTAGAAAACTGGTAGATGGAAGTAAGAAACAAAATGCAGAATCAAAGAGAGTGCTAGATTAGACAAAGTCGCTAGCAGATAACTTCCAGACACACACACACACACTTGTGACAAAGACGACATGAAGCAAGAGCTCACTCGTTGTAGACGTTGATTTTCTTTCCATCCACTATCAGCACGTTGTCCTTGACCTCCACAGTGCCCTTGTACTT
Organism: Phymorhynchus buccinoides; assembly: GCA_017654935.2. Taxonomy (NCBI): domain Eukaryota; kingdom Metazoa; phylum Mollusca; class Gastropoda; order Neogastropoda; family Raphitomidae; genus Phymorhynchus; species Phymorhynchus buccinoides. The sequence goes on along the minus strand of CM065686.1, from coordinate 64,086,052 downwards.
CCCGTGAGTGGAGTCGTACTTGAACATGTACACCTAGTCACACAGAGAGAGAGAGAGAGAGAGAGAGAGAGAGAGAGAGAGAGAGAGAGAGAGAGAGAGAGAGAGAGAGAGAGAGAGAGAGAGAATGAATGAATAACTTTTATTTTCTGAGGATAATAGAGTAAGTATAAATACTTTTTTTCATCCAGTCCTCAAAAAAAGGAAAAGGAAAAGAAAATCAAAGCAAAGAATTCAATAAATAAGAAAGGCATGCAAAGCAAAGAAAACGAACATACATTATCATCATAAGCAGGCACATTATCAATACAAACAGACACATAATTAATTCAGCATTATACATAAATACTTAACAAATGGGATGTGGAGGGACCGAAAATAAGTGAGCATCTAGGAACAAAACAAAAAAGTAAAGTAAGAAAAGAAAACAAAGATAAGAAGAATAGGAGGGGGGGGGGGGGGGGGGGGTGAAGAGGAAAGGAATGAAAAGGGGGGGGGTAGAGAAATAAATAGTACAGCGAGACAGCAAAGACATAAACGGAAAGCTGAGGGAGGAGTAAAGGAAGGAGAGAGAGATGGAAGGAGGAAAGAGAGAGAGAGAGAGAGAGAGAGAGGGGGGGGGGGGAGAAGAGACAGACAGGTAGGCAGACAGACGGACAGACAAAAGAGTATAGATAAAGAGAATGAGAGAAAGAGGAAGGGTACATGTAAGACAAAAAAATATATATACATATCGAATTGTTTTGATAACACAATCATGGTATCAAAGTATGCTCACAATGCACAACGTAGCCTCTCTCTCTCTCTAACCCCCCCTCCCACCCTACCCCTCTCTCTTTCTCTCTCCCTCTCTCGTGTACACACACATACACACAACACAGCACAAACACACACACACATGCGCGCACACGCACGCACATTCATAAACATCAATATGAGGGTTATTCAAAAGTGTCCCAATGGCATTCTTTGTACATGTCAAAATATATTAAGCCCCATTTTGTAAGCAGGGACTCCTCTGCTTATTAATAAGTTCAAATAGTCATCAAAAATAGATAGAAGTGACAATATTATTGGAACATGTTAATCATAATATTATAATACATTTCAATACATTTCAGGGGTTAATTACAAGTTTTCATTGCTCATAAGATAATTAAAAAATGCTTTACATTTTCGAAAATTTGGTTCAGCGTTTAAATAAATAGGAAGCTTATTCCGTAACCAGCTACCAGAATATGAAAGGCTCGCTTTAAACAGTGTTATGGAGGGCAGTGGTAGATCAATTCTACGACTGTGCCTAAACTCGTTGACTGTGAACATACCACTTATTGAAGATGGACAGTTTCCGTGTAAAATCCTATGCATTAATGATTAAGATTCCTTTAATTTATTGAACAGTAGTTTGTATTTGAGCGGAAGAATATTTGAAGATGCATAGTCAGAAATAGTTCAAGTTGATTTATTTAATGTTACACTAATGGCACGTTTATGAGCGCTGCCTAATGGTTTCAGTGCGTTGTCACTTGTCCAGTCCCAGAGGGTAGGTGAATAGTCTATGGCAAACTGAATGAATGAGCAAAAAAACATTTTCCGAGCATGAAAGCTTAGAAAGTGTTTCATTTTATTAAGCTGATAATTTTAGAAGCAATGCTTTTTGATAGGTTATGCACATGATATGACCAATTTAAATTATGATCAATAGTTACTCCTAATAGTTTATGATTTGAAACCTCTTCTAACACTTTATTATCTATGTACAAAGGTGGTAAGATTGATTTAATATTTTGGCGTTTTTGTCTAGTAGCAATCAGCATAAAAGAGAGAGAGAGAGAGAGAGAGAGAGAGAGAGAGAGAGAGAGAGAGAGAGAGAGAGAGAGAGAGAGAGAGAGAGAGAGAGAGAGAGAGAGAGAGAGAGACTGAGAATGAACTAGAATCAGAGAGGCTGACCAACACACAGAGTCGAGGTCGGTAATAACAGAAGTAACAGCCAAGCACGTTCATGTTTCCCTTTTTCAGTACCGCCCTTACACACAGAGAGAAACAGAGTGAAAACAAGAGACAAAGAATGACAGACAGACAGACAAAGAATGACAGACAGACAGACGTACCATGTAGTTGAGGTCAATGAAGGGGTCATTGACGGCCACCACATCCACAGTGCCCTTCATCAGTGCCGCCCTCAGCACCAGACGACCGATACGACCAAAGCTGAGCACAATAATATCACAGAAAGAAAGGAAGAAAGAAAGGGAAGAAGACAGAAAATTAAAAACAAAACAAAGAAAGAAATCAGAAAATAAATAAATAAAGAAAATTAAATTAAAATAACACCCCCACACACAGATATAGTACTAGTAGTAAGAGGAGGGGGGGCTGAGGAAGAGTGCGGTTGGGTGTAAAGAGCGAATAGTGTATGAAGGAGCATGTTGTAGGGAATGGGGAACTCAAAAGTATACTGGCTCTGTGTGTTACCTAATTGTGTTCATACTTTGTACCAATGTGGGAGGGCGGATTGAAGTGGATTGGGTAGAATGGTTGGGGATGGGAAGAGGATGGGAAGGGGGGGGGGGGGGGGGGAGGGGCGGTACATTCGTTGAGTATGAAGAAGGTTTTTGCTTATTGGTAAGATGAACTTTGCTTTTATAATTTTTTTGTGTACGTTGATTTTTGTTCTCTGTTCTTTTGCTTTGTTCAAATGTATGGATATTTTGTTTTCTGTTGCCATTGTTGTATCATGAGACCACAATGTAATTTCTTTTGTTGAGATAATAAAGTAATTTTGACTTTGACACACTTGTCTGAATCACTTTTAGTGGAAGGACGTTACATTGAAGAGCAACAACACACACATACATTGAAAATAATTGTATAATTTCCCCCCCCCCAAAGCTGAAAACTAAACCGCCCCAAACTCAGCTAAATATTACCTCGACCCCCCCCCCCAAGCATAGCTCAATTTCATTCTTAAGTTCCATAACATAATCATATCCCAACATCAACACATGACATGCACACACGTACGCGTGTGAAGATATAAACACATCAGCGCACACACACATAAAAATGCGTACACACATGCACGCACACGCACCACTCACACTTACTGAGAGAGAGAGAGAGAGAGAGAGAGAGAGAGAGAGAGAGAGAGAGAGAGAGAGGAGAGAGGGAGAGGAGAGAGAGAGAGAGAGAGAGAGAGGGAGAGAGAGGGGGCATGCACACACGCATGCTTTAGGCAAAACCTCAAAACATATGCAGACCCACAATCATATAGTGCCACAACTTACAACAAATACTAGATAAGACACTGCCCCCTGGAACCCCCCCCCCCCCCCCCCCCCCAGGACATACCGCCCGGGTCAGTTTGCCCCCCAGACATTTGTCCCCCCAGTCCATTTGCAAACTCAAACAAAATCAGGACATAACAAAATGAATTAATTTTTTTTGGAAATCTTAAAAACTTCCCAGACCCAAAATGTAATAATTAGAGATGAGCTCAGTAACTTCAAACCATCAGATTAACTAGATTTCATTACATTCATTGAATCAGACCCAACCTTAGACACGCAGACCTAAAAACTCCAACGATATCAAACCCTATTAAACCTAAGCAAAATTGGATCCACATCTCAAAATACTTAGGATAAGGCCCAAGCCTTCGCTCACACTGAAACTCAAACATCATTGGACACCTGCATACAAACCCCAACACACAATGTCATACATGCTTTTTGGATCTGATAATCAAAACAAATGCTGATCTTTTGCAAGTGTGTATAAAACAAAAATGTAAAAGCAAAACAAAGACGCTTGAACGAAATCATTTCTATTTATAAAATGTCTCGTTCGTATATCATTCCACAAATGTCTCAAATGTTATCCAATTAATTCCAGCTTTAAGCATGTCATCGCATATCCACACCAACCTAAACATATAATACGACGCAAATCACACACACACACAAACAAAATCTTCACATTAACCAAAAACAAACCCGTATACGCACGATATTCAAATCTCAATACAATTCGTTCTTGATAGAAAACTGCACAAGGACACTTACCCATTGATTCCAATCTTTACTCCCATGCTTGAATTTGGCTTCTGTAAAACAAATATATAAACATAAATAAATCATGCACATACACACGTATAGCAGAGGTCGCAGTATGAATTTTGAAAGCCAGTCCCATCAACGACAATCCCACATGCCTGCCGCTCGGCGACACTCTTGTTTGGGTTTGCTATCAGCGCTGGGATCGTAGAAGAAAGGATAGGGACACTAACCTTTTGTTCCCACAGCAGTACTTACAATCTCCTATTCCAGGACTACAGTTCAAACATTCCTATCGAGGACAGTGTAGTAGGATTGTTGAAGAGAGGATAGGGACACTAACCTCGTTCCCACAGCAGTACTTACAATCTCCTATTCCAGGACTACAGTTCAAAGATTCCTATCGAGGACAGTGTAGTAGGATTGTTGAAGAGAGGATAGGGACACTAACCTTTTGTTCCCACAGCAGTACTTACAATCTCCTATTCCAGGACTACAGTTCAAAGATTCCTATCGAGGACAGTGTAGTAGGATTGTTGAAGAGAGGACAGGGACACTAACCTCGTTCCCACAGCAGTAATTACAATCTCCTATTCCAGGACTACAGTTCAAACATTCCTATCGAGGACAGTGTAGTAGGATTGTTGAAGAGAGGATAGGGACACTAACCTCGTTCCCACAGCAGTAATTACAATCTCCTATTCCAGGACTACAGTTCAAACATTCCTATCGAGGACAGTGTAGTAGGATTGTTGAAGAGAGGATAGGGACACTAACCTCGTTCCCACAGCAGTAATTACAATCTCCTATTCCAGGACTACAGTTCAAACATTCCTATCGAGGACAGTGTAGTAGACCTGTAACAGCTTATTACTGGAAACAAACTTATAACCAGCTCCCTGGTGGTTTCAGAGAGTGAATAACACTGTTCCCTGCTGTGAAGCTGAGAACAACACTATTCCCTGCTGTGAAGTTGAGAATAACACTATTCCCTGCTGTGAAGTTGGGAATAACACTATTCCCTGCTGTGAAGTTGACAATAACACTATTCCCTGCTGTGAAGTTGAGAATAACACTATTCCCTGCTGTGAAGTTGGGAATAACACTATTCCCTGCTGTGAAGTTGAGAATAACACTATTCCCTGCTGTGAAGTTGGGAATAACACTATTCCCTGCTGTGAAGTTGAGAATAACACTATTCCCTGCTGTGAAGTTGACAATAACACTATTCCCTGCTGTGAAGTTGAGAATAACACTATTCCCTGCTGTGAAGTTAAGAATAACACTATTCCCTGCTGTGAAGTTGAGAATAACACTATTCCCTGCTGTGAAGTTAAGAATAACACTATTCCCTGCTGTGAAGTTGAGAATAACACTATTCCCTGCTGTGAAGTTAAGAATAACACTATTCCCTGCTGTGAAGTTGAGAACAACACTATTCCCTGCTGTGAAGTTAAGAACAACGTTACACTATTCCCTGCTGTGAAGTTGAGAATAACACTATTCCCTGCTGTGAAGTTGAGAATAACACTATTCCCTGCTGTGAAGTTGGGAATAACACTGTTCTTGGCTGTGACGTTGAGGATAACACTATTCCCTGCTGTGAAGTTGGGAATAACACTGTTCTCTTGAAGTTGACAATAACACTATTCCCTGCTGTGAAGTTGAGAACAACACTATTCCCTGCGGTGAAGGTGAGATCTTGTTGCATGACCTAGGGTACATTAGACGAGTACTAACAGGTCTGTGCGTTGGTTTGGTCCATGTGTAAACCCCCTTGAAATCCTAGAGATTCTAAAGGAGTCAAACCATTGTCATTTTCTCCCCCTACGTTTATGCCTTCTGTATACCATGTTTGAAAAGGAAAAGACGTAATTTGACGGAGTTAGACGGTAAGATATGAATATACTCATTTTACTAATGATTTCCTTAACGCACTTAGTGTGGGGCGAAAGTATAAGTGTATATATGCATAAAGTGCACAACAAATTGGTTAATAGAATGCATGACGAACGCATGGGTAAATGTACAACATCCCTGGCCTTATTTTGGAAGCACTGCAGAGATGTACCATGCCTCCTATCCCCCTGGGTGTATTGGTGATGCGCACCGTGTAGATCTAATATGTCAAAATATTGCAGTCCTCCTACCCCAACTCCCTTTCTTTCTCTTTTGAGCCCATAATAATGACGTCATTGAGAACACAAATATACACACACATGCACTCACTCACACACAAGGCGTTTAAGACTGCACTTGGTCATCTCCAAACACAGAACACTCATTTTTTGGGGGTAAAGTTTTATTTTTTGTGTATTTGACGGTTTAAAGTTTTGGTTAGGGTTAGGGTTAGGGTTAGGGCTAGAGTCAGTTTGACCAGATTGAATGGCTAAATGATACACATTCTAAAGACATTGTCACACGAATGGGGTCACTTTTCATATTTGGAGATGACCAAGTGCAGCATTAAACGTTTGTCACGCGCAAGAGAGAGAGAGAGAGAGAGAGAGAGAGAGAGAGAGAGAGAGAGAGAGAGAGAGAGTAGATCTGTGATTATCTACATCTAGGATAGATCTCGATTATAGATATTTTCACTTAGAACGCATATTTTAGATTTAGAAAGATCTAAAAACCAGATTATCTCTCTCTGCATGCGTGCATATGCATATGCATGTGTGTGCGTGTGTGCGCGCGCACACATGCGCTGATGAAGGGAGCGCGACGCCCCCGAAAGCTCCGATGTGAGCCTAAACTTTAGTTGAGTGAAACTGTTTTAAAATTCGTTTTATTTAAGGCAAATACAACAAACTGAAGCAACATGACATAGCGTACAGATACAGATGACCCTCACCCACACAGTACACATCAACAATGGTGCAGAGGACAGCATACAAACAAATCAACACATGTCCAAGAGTGGCATAGCCTTCTAACCTGGAATATGTTACACATAAACAATATACAACACAGAACAAACCGTTTAATACAAAATAGTTTTAGATTTAGCGCTTAAATTGGCATAGAACAGGCAAGAGTCGTTTTGTAGTCACTGGGTCGGTCATTTGGTTTGTTGTGTCCGTTCGCTTCGACCTTGACCCTGGCCTCGCAGCTCGTGCTAAAGGGAAGTAACTCGCGTATCAAAAAACGGATGGACTGTTTTGAGAACGGGTACACTTGTTGCGGAACGTCCTGGAAAGAAAACTCAACCGATTTTTGTTCGAAGACAGCGAATATCGACACTACGATGACACATAATTTCTAATCCAAACGGCGGGTCGGCGAGTGCTTTAGTTTTTATCCGGACACTTCATGAAATGAGCGCAAAGTTAACTCTGCCGATGTCGTTCTAGATTTCTTCTTCTTCTTCTTCGCCTTAGGCAGCCAACTTCATCACGCTGAGGATTCTGCTGCACTTTAGGGGGTAGTACGAAAAAAGAAAGAAAATAAGTTCAGCAAAGATAGGGTAGATAGTGAGATAGGATGATATATTATGGGGAAAGATAGAGCCAAGATAGTGAGGAATAATTTAAGTATTTTGATACTCCGTTTGCTATATGTAAAGGATAATAATTTTATGAAATAGATTTACAACTTTACGGAAATCAATTTAAATATTGGGGGGGGGGGGAGGGGGGGGGGGACGTGGGAGGGAAAGACGAGATAAAAGTCATACACGACCGTTAAATGCCCCGGTCTAGCCGGAGACACCGGGCCCCACCTGATGCATGCAGAGTGTGTCATGCACGACCGTTAAGTCCCCCCGGATCAGCCGGGGAAATCTGGCCCCACATGATGCATGCAGAGGAACATGGGGGCATGTGTGACAGTAAGGCCACACATGTTGCGTGCAGAGAAGGACCACAGACCTTTCGCAGTATCTAGGCAGACTAGACTTGGAAGATCGACTCAGTCGATCCGTAAGACACTTTTTGCCGAAGAGACTGATGTGCACCATCAACCATTCTCATTTTTGTTTGTTTGATCTAATTCAGTCAATTAATGTGACGTCACATTCGAGCGAACAGACGGAAGTGAGCGAACCTATTTTAAAACAAATCTATTTCATACACAGACTTGCCTGCTTGTCAGGGCCTCCTGTCGCACCGTCACTGTTTGACCGTGACGCTGATGCCGGAATGCAACCGCATGAAATGCCTGCAACGATTGGTTGACTTTAGACTTTTCCACTAGTAGGCTAGTTGTTTTAAAGGCAATTTAAACTAGGTCAAGTGATGCATTTTCCGTGTCAGACTCTAGTCTGTTTAAAAAAAAAAATCATAATTATAGAAATAAAACATCAAGACTACATCTTTCTTCTTCTTATGACCAACCTAAACAACAACTGAACAAGTCACTTACGTTTGCTTCGGTGCTATAAATGTACCGGTAAGCATAAAAATCTGAACAATGCATTAGGCCTCATTTGTTCTTGTGATTTTGAAATGTTCTTGAATTTGGTTACGAAAGGTAGTCTGCTGAGATCAATCTCTCACGAGATGCGACGTGGTTTTGCACGGCACTAGGCCATTCCGTAACCACTGGTCCACTGTCCCTCCTTTTCTAAATTGTTGACAGAAATTAGAAAACGCATGTTTACACCAACAAAACTATTCTCTGTCATTTTATCTGTTGACTATGTTATTTAAAACAGACCCAATATTGACAGTAGTCTAGTCTAACTGAAACTATAGACTAATCTAAAACAGCAAGTGTTCCTTACAGTTACTAATAGTAGGTACGACAAGAAAGAAAACAACTTACGTAATTCTCAGAGTTGTACTAATAAAATGAAAGAAAAATGCATAAATTGGAGTAGACATGCGTTTTTTGTCAATAGTTTTAAAAATAGGTACGATTTTGTTGAAACATTGGTATATTTTTCAATCATGACTCAAATACAGAAATGTGACATATTTCTTCCAACAATCAAGATGATTGAAAGCTGAACAAAACTCCATTATTTTCTTTAGAAAAACAGTATTCACAGATAGTGTATTGTCTGAAGAAACTATAATTTACTTTTTGTTTTAGAAAAGCTCTTCAATATTTGTTTTTGCATAAAAAAATATTTCAGTCGAAGAAAACTTCCTATTTCGGCTTTCCGGCGCCACCTTACCATGCGCTCGTCTCGTGCATTGACGTATTTATTAGTGTAATCGCCATCAAACTGACGTATTGATCATCAATACGTCAGTCGTCCGTGCATAGATCGAACAAAAAACAATCGAACTTTCATCGCTCTAGATTTTTAGGAAGTTTCAAAACCACACATGTGCAACATTAAACACTTACATTTTAAGTATCGAAACAAACGAATGTCATTTTCTGATGCCGCTGGTCGAATGAAGTAAAATATTGTAAGCTTACAAGCAAGTCCGTTGTCATAATGAATAAGTAGTCCTATGAAATATTTACCTCTGCGCATGCGCATTAGAAGCAGTCCTAGCGTAGCCAATCAGAATCGTTTGTTTGTCCGCCATTGTGAATTTTACAGATTATGGATTTATGGACTTGTACATCGATTTATCGGCAAATATGTAGATTTACACCCTCCTGCTCTATTTTTTGGTTCTTTCCGTGGTTAGGGATAGGGTTAGGGTTAGATGGGTACAGTTCTCATGCGAGAGGTAGATATTTAATGACAGGTACTTATTTATCATAACACCGTCATTCAGTTTGAAAATTAAAGTGCGCATGCGTTGTCATCGGCCTTGACCTTGACCTTTCACACGCGTCATTTCCTATGTGGAAATAAAACGGCGAATACGCCTCGATTTTTGACTTAACTATTTCTATGACTGGAGTAGATCTAACCCAAATCTTTAACAAAAATTGATCAAGCTTCACACCGGTGATTAATCGTACTGCAGCTTATCTTTATTAGCGCGCCTCGGGCACAGCTTTTCAACGATCGATGTGCTGAGTGAAGCTTCTTGTTCTCTCTAATCAACAGCTATGTAAATAACCGAAACAAAGCAATCACTTCCGGTGAATCGAAAACGATGCGCAGGACTTCGCCAAAAAAGAGGCAAAATCAGAAATCGGCACGTTTATGACGGGGCATTTAGGAAATTTTGTGCACGGTAGAACTGTTTTTAAACCTTTGAGAACATCACTAGAAGGCTTCATCTAGTATCCGGCACTCTTAATTAGCGTGAGGTGGCCTTAATTAGCGAGCGGACAACTGATTCTGTCAACGCTTTTCAACTCGGTAAATCTCCGCACCGCCGAACAGAGATCTGTCTGAAAGATGCACATTTCACCTTGAAAGCGAGGAAGATGAATACTCTGTACACCCATCACGATTTCTTTTAAGGTAAAAAATATGCAGCGACAAGAAAAAAATCTTCTTTTTAGTATTGGCCAGTTTGCAAACTCGAAAAGTTTCGGGTTTTTTTATTCGCTTAAATTTAGCAAAGGGACTAACTCTGTGTCAGACTGGCACAAATACGGTCATCGCTACTGAGTTACACTTACAGTTACAGATTCTGATTTTTTATGTCCACATTAACTTCTGTCAATATGTGTTACCCTGTTATGCTTGATCAAATAAAACTTTGCAGTCAGAACCAAAAGCAAGCAATAAGTACTTTCGTACCTGGCATACCTGCTGATTTGAAGAGTTCAGTTCCACTTGCTTAGATTTCAATTACTGCCAACGAAGTTTAAAATGGCGTAAAGATGAGGTGACACAGTTGTCCTTATGACGAAAAAGACAAAAGCTTATGACGTAATGTGACTGACCAATCAGGTTTGTAAATTCTGCTTACTGAACACTTCCGTGCAGTTGTTATGGAAGTTTTGGAACATTAAAAAGTGGAACTCCGTCAGAGAGAGAGAGAGAGAGACAGGAGAGAGAGAGAGAGAGAGAGAGAGAGAGAGAGAGAGAGAGATTTTATATATTTGCCAATTTAAAAGTAATTACAACGTGTGTGTGTGTGTGTGTGCGTCTTTCATTTAACGTCTAGATCTATACACTTCTCGTGATATTAGACGGATGTGTGTGTGTGTGCGCGTGCATGTGCATGTGAGCGCACACGCGCGCGTGTGTGAGAGAGAGAAATAAGTATAAATCAGTGGCGTAGCCTACGAACGTTTTCAAGCCAGGGAGGGGGGGGGGGGGGGGGGGGGGGGGCGCAATCTCACGAACAGGGTGGATGGATCGGCGTCTTAGGGAACTGCAGCATATTTGAGCACCTTAACTTTAAGCTCCATTATTCAGAAAACGTCAGCAAAGAATTTTACGAGCATCTCAGCAAGTCAGAAACACCACATAGATCTAGGCCTACTTCATTTTCAACGCATCTATTTTTAATGAAGTCAAAGATAACCGAAATAATGCAACTTTTGTGATTTGCAAAAAAAGCTCAAATTAGCATCACCTGAAGCAATATTGAGCACCAGTTGGGCTATTTCAAATATGAGCAGGGGTGCTCAATATTGCGACATGTCCCATGCCCAAATGACAAACAAAGCAAAATAGCGATTACACGTTCTGATTTAAAATGATAAGAGAAGTGGAATTAAGAAATAAAGGAATCAAAAGCTTGTTCGCAAGTGTGTGTTCTCATTTAATAAGAACTTTTAATTCTGCTTAATGCTGAATGTAGACCCTTTAGCCATAAATGAACGATAACACACACAGTGTTCTACAGTCTATGATACTTTGAAACTATGAACTTCTGCCAAACTTAAAAAAAACCAAATCACATGGTTACATCTGTTTAGAAAATAAGAAACTAAAATCAACGGTAATTTCGGCCAATCGGTTTCCTTTTGACAATTTCGAATAGTGTCCTTCAAGCTTCCAGCAAATTTAATTGAAATCGGATGAAATTTTTGTTTCCTTAAATGGAAATCAGTGAAAGTGACGCAACGCAATTTACATAAATTTGAACAACTTCCAAACTATTTAACATATCATCACATCAACAAACTCCTTTCGGACCTGGGCCAATATAAGGGCTATGATATCCAAAGGTTAGTTTCGTGACGTCACTTCAGGTTTTGGCTATTATGTGAACACAAATTTACCTGCAGGTTCCTAATTTTTAATGAATAGTGAAAATATAAATCCATTCGGTCCAGCCGTTATTGAAATATTCGAAATTGAAATTGCGCCTATTTAGCCGAAAATTCGGTTCGGCAAAATCGCTTAATATTTTAAATTTCGCATACACTTCTGGTCCAACAACTTTCCTGAAAATGTCAGCCAAATGGGACAAAAAAGGGGAAGAAAAAAAGCAAGGAAAAAGAAGAAACTAGAATGTCCACCAAAACAATATGATTCTCCTCAAAACAAATAATGAGAGACATGAAAGAACAAAGGAGATTGGAGATTGGACGGAAGAGGGGAGAAGAGAGAAATAAAATGAAGGCTGACAGACAGACAAACAGAGAGACCGATAGACAGACTGACAGACAGACAGACAGTCACAGAGCACTACTATTTCACTGACATCAACACCACAGTTGTAGCACATGTTGTCACAATACGACTCACAACACTCACTTTTGACCCCCCAACAGCATATTGCTATATATTTTTATTTGACCAATGATCATAATAACAATATAGTATGACAACAATGAAAGCTTACACATTTGCCTCAATATGGACCAAAGCACCAACAATACCAGCTTCAAACCTATTGCTTTGT
>CM065686.1:64053340-64065840 GCA_017654935.2 Phymorhynchus buccinoides | reverse complement strand
AAGACGGAGTGGTCTCTGGTGAAGGTGTCACCAAACCCATAGGTCGGAATGGCTCCATCGTCATCAAATGGCTCCAACGTCTCTCCCAGAATACAGATCACCTGAAGGTAAAATTTGTTTTTAATACATTTAGAAAAAAAGTATACATCTCTCTTTCCATGCAGCAATTTACTCAAATGTGCGAACTCGAGATATTAGTGAAGGTTACTTTCAGATGGAATAAGCACTTGGTCTTCAGAGCTAGAATGCTTGATCGCAATTAAAGAGTTCTTTCTTAGTTTCTTAACATTGTCCACGTTTTTGTTTAGAATGAATTAACTTGTTTCGTGTGACCTGTTGGTAAGGGTTGAGCTGCTCCGATCCAATGTGGTGCAGACGTGTTTCTATGGAATGAATTAACGTGTTTCGTGTGACCTGCTGGTAAGGGTTGAGCTTCTATGGAATGAATTAACGTATTTCGTGTGACCTGCTGGTAAGGGTTGAGCTTCTATGGAATGAATTAACGTGTTTCGTGTGACCTGCTGGTAAGGGTTGAGCTTCTATGGAATGAATTAACGTGCTTCGTGTGACCTGCTGGTAAGGGTTGAGCTTCTATGGAATGAATTAACGTGTTTCGTGTGACCTGCTGGTAAGGGTTGAGCTTCTATGGAATGAATTAACGTGTTTCGTGTGACCTGCTGGTAAGGGTTGAGCTTCTATGGAATGAATTAACGTGCTTCGTGTGACCTGCTGGTAAGGGTTGAGCTTCTATGGAATGAATTAACGTGTTTCGTGTGACCTGCTGGTAAGGGTTGAGCTTCTATGGAATGAATTAACGTGCTTCGTGTGACCTGCTGGTAAGGGTTGAGCTTCTATGGAATGAATTAACGTGCTTCGTGTGACCTGCTGGTAAGGGTTGAGCTTCTATGGAATGAATTAACGTGTTTCGTGTGACCTGCTGGTAAGGGTTGAGCTTCTATGGAATGAATTAACGTGCTTCGTGTGACCTGCTGGTAAGGGTTGAGCTTCTATGGAATGAATTAACGTGCTTCGTGTGACCTGCTGGTAAGGGTTGAGCTTCTATGGAATGAATTAACGTGTTTCGTGTGACCTGCTGGTAAGGGTTGAGCTTCTATGGAATGAATTAACGTGTTTCGTGTGACCTGCTGGTAAGGGTTGAGCTTCTATGGAATGAATTAACGTGCTTCGTGTGACCTGCTGGTAAGGGTTGAGCTGCTCCGATCCAATGTGGTGCAGACACTTTCCGCCAAACGTCTTCTTCCCCTGCATGTAGTTACTGCCCGTGTAGTCTATGCCTGCACACACACACACACACACACACACACACACACACACACACACACACACACACACACACACACACACACACGCACGCACGCACGCACGCGCACACACACATACGCACGCACACACACACGCACGCACGCACACACACACACACACACACACACGCACGCACGCACACAAACATACATACACGCGCAGCCATACACACACAGACATACACACACACAGATAAATGCGCATGCAGGTAAGCACACACGAGCGCCAAGACACACACACACACACATACATGCGCGACCACTCACACAAATGAACACACACATGCACGCTGATACACATATACACACACTTATTTATATACTCTCTCTCTCTCATCACCATTTACATAGAGAGAGAGAGAGTGACAGACAGACAAGACAGGAGAAAGGAGAAAGGAGAGGCAAACAGAATGAGAGAAAGACAGAGGTTGTGACGGAAACAGACAGACAGAGAAACAGAGGAGAAAAACAGAAAAAGAAAGAGAGATGCAGACATCCACTGACCAAAGATGAGGTTGCAGGACTCCAGGCCAGCTCTCCGAATAGCCTCACTGACGTCGTTCAGACTGTGGAAGCGCTCCGCTATCTCCCCCACGTCCTCCGTTTTAAACAGCTTAAACACAGAGAGCAGTTGACAACAATATAGACAACAGGCCAGCTCTCCGAATAGCCTCACTGACGTCGTTCAGACTGTGGAGCGCTCCGCTATCTCCCCCACGTCCTCCGTTTTAAACAGCTGAAACAGAGCAGTTGTCAACAATAATGGCAACAGGCCAGCTCTCCGAATAGCCTCACTGACGTCGTTCAGACTGTGGAGCGCTTCGCTATCTCCCCCACGTCCTCCGTTTTAAACAGCTGAAACAGAGCAGTTGTCAACAATAATGGCAACAGGCCAGCTCTCCGAATAGCCTCACTGACGTCGTTCAGACTGTGGAGCGCTCCGCTATCTCCCCCACGTCCTCCGTTTTAAACAGCTGAAACAGAGCAGTTGTCAACAATAATGGCAACAGTAGGGAACTCTCCATGCCCACCCAATACACCACCACCATGGGGCCGCTGACAACAGCACTTGGCTTAGCTCAGTAAAGGTAAAGGGCACACAGGAGCAAACCCAGAAAGTGTCTTTAAAAAAGAAGAACCCGCGAGTTGTTCCTGTATTCCCCAGCCGACACACAGCGCGGCAAACAAGACAGAAAGAAGTGCTGTCTATACACACAGTTTGTTCCTGTATTCCCCAGCCGACACACAGCGCGGCAAACAAGACAGAAAGAAGTGCTGTCTATACACACAGTTTGTTCCTGTATTCCCCAGCCGACACACAGCGCGGCAAACAAGACAGAAAGAAGTGCTGTCTATACACACAGTTTGTTCCTGTATTCCCCAGCCGACACACAGCGCGGCAAACAAGACAGAAAGAAGTGCTGTCTATACACACAGTTTGTTCCTGTATTCCCCAGCCGACACACAGCGCGGCAAACAAGACAGAAAGAAGTGCTGTCTATACACACAGTTTGTTCCTGTATTCCCCAGCCGACACACAGCGCGGCAAACAAGACAGAAAGAAGTGCTGTCTATACACACAGTTTGTTCCTGTATTCCCCAGCCGACACACAGCGCGGCAAACAAGACAGAAAGAAGTGCTGTCTATACACACAGTTTGTTCCTGTATTCCCCAGCCGACACACAGCGCGGCAAACAAGACAGAAAGAAGTGCTGTCTATACACACAGTTTGTTCCTGTATTCCCCAGCCGACACACAGCGCGGCAAACAAGACAGAAAGAAGTGCTGTCTATACACACAGTTTGTTCCTGTATTCCCCAGCCGACACACAGCGCGGCAAACAAGACAGAAAGAAGTGCCGTTTACACACACGGTGATATAACATGGCCTTTTACTCAAATGGCTTTTATCACTGGTTCACATTAACCCGTATAAAGGGCCAATAGTAAATGAGAGCTGTACTATACATATGATTTTCTACATTATTGGAATATCATGGTACAACTCTTTCGAAGCAGACTACGACTCTCTAATTAGGGGGCATTTGTACTGGCTCCAGTGCTGCAGCCAATGGGATTGGTTGGCCTTTGGGGACCTTCCCCAGCCGCCAACTCCGTCCTCAAATGCCTATGGCCGATAGAGTAGGGATGTACCCTGGGCAAGACATCTCTGCTATAACAAATTGTAGCCCAGCCCGCCGGAATAGCAGCTGCCCCCTCTGCTATCTGGCAGTCATTGTCGGAAACGACAGACAGGCAACAATATAACATTAATTCAAGATCGAAGCAGGTTTCAGTTTACGCAACGTGTGTGAGAGAAGAAGGCCTACGGTGTCTATGTCAAAAAGATCTCAGTATTAAACAAAGAACAATCAGAAAACCGTCATGTATTTTCAGATAGGACCCCCCCCCCCCTCCTCTCTCTCTCTCCCTCTCTCTCACTCACTAACTCTCTCCCATACAAGGTTTTACCACAGATACCCCTTCCAACTCACCTTAAGCAGACTGTTACTGGGCACAGAATTCTCGGCATGGACGGAAGCGGAAGTGGAGGCGGTGAACTCCTCCGTCACTTCCTGTTCCTGTTTGGGGGCGGTGGGCGTGGCATTGGCTCCGCTTCCGGCCCCGGTTCCGGCGCCTCTCTTCCGGCGACGAACACAGTAGAGCAGGAGAGCGCCCAGCACCACCCCCACCGCTATGTACACCCCCTCCGGTTCCATCTTCATCTGCCCACAACACAGCTATGTACAGCACCACCCCCACCGCTATGTACACTCCCTCCGGTTCCATCTTCATCTGCCCACAACACAGCTATGTACAGCACCACCCCCACCGCTATGTACACTCCCTCCGGTTCCATCTTCATCTGCCCACAACACAGCTATGTACTATGGCGGGCCAAATGGGGTTTTATTATCTACTCTATTTTAGCCTATTCAATACGAAAAAGAGCTATTGAATACACAAAAACCTATTTAATAGTGTCAATGTAAATATTAAATAGAAATAGTAAATAATCCAAAATATAGAACAACTTATTTCATTACTGCGCTTTTCTATTCAATACTGTTCTTGTTCTATTGAATAGAAAAGTGAAAAGTATTGAATAGAAAAGTGGAGTAATGAATTACTTTGTAAAAATATTCCATACTTTGTAAAACATATTCCATACTTTGTAAAACATATTCCATACTTTGTAGAAATATTCCATACTTTGCAAAAATATTCCATAATGTGCTTGTTCTATTGAATAGATTCAAACTCAGTAGAGTAGAAAATGAAACGCTAAAGTATAAAATGAATTCCAAACCATTCTTTATTCAATATCCCCAAAATCTATTAAATACTTCCAATATCTATTTAATACATCTTGTGGATATAGAGTAGATAATGCTCTTTTCATACCACCATCTCTTTCTATTCAATATTATCCGTAAAGTATTATTAAATAGTTTAAATAGTAAAGAATTGGTTTCGAATGCAAAACTCATTCTCTACTCTCTCGGCTAGCCAGCTGACTGTTATTGTCAGAGACGCCAAGACTACGTGAGGGCTTTATGTAAATCTTGAAGGTCAACACTGAGTCCAACCATCGTTCCGAGCTTGGCCTCCCCTGCCACTTCATTTGACTTGCTTCAAGTTCAACGCCACAATTAATGAGGTTACATGTAAGTCTTTCAGTGTCACTCAATCGTTTTGTTTCGTTTGCTTTGTTTTTAAAGCATAATTATCTTCTTCTTCAATCCGCCTGAAGCTACTTCACCTATTCTACTAGCTTTTTGAGCTAGGCCTACTAGTAGTCTATTATTAGGCAATCCTTTAGCAATGCGTTACATCCAAACGTGAACACCAAGACACGCGCGCGCTCGGTGGGCCCAGTGCGCGTGTAATAAACTCTTGCAGCCACATACCCCCCCTCCAACCCCCAACCCCCACCCCAACCACCCAATCAAGCGTCGTGTAGTGGGCGGGGCTTCTTCACAAAAGCACAGACGGGGGTGGGGTGGTGGGTGGGGGGGGTGTGGGGTGAGAGGGAGGCTGAGGAGGGGGAGGTTAGAGAGGGGTATACGGGGTGGCAGGGGGGGGGGGGGGGGGTAGGTTTGGGGTATAATAAAAATCGGATCCTGTAGAAAACAGATTCCAAAACCAACTAAATCCACAAATAACTCAAACGTCATAAACGCTCCCCTCAATTATGCCGAGCTCGCTATGTCCCTACGTTCAATAAGGAAAGTAAATAAAGCGACAGGAGGGGATCCCATCTCCTACCAGCTTATTAAAATCTACCCCATTCATTTCTAAATATCCTCCTGCACTTCTACTCCAGGTGTTGGGAGGAGGGAGAGGTCCCACAGGCGTGGAGGGACGCACAGGTGATTGGGATCCTGAAACCTGGGAAACCAAAACAGGATCCCAAGAGCTTTCGTCCTATCTCCCTCACCCCTCACCTGGGTAAGGTGTACGAGAGAATCGTGAAACAACGATTAGAATACTTCTTACAAAAAAATAATACGTTACCCTCATTCCAGGCAGGCTTCAGGAAACATCGAAGCTGCATGGAACAAGTATGCAAGCTTACGTCTCATGTCAGAAAAGCATTTAGTAGAAGAAAGAGGGTCCTAGCGACCTTCTTTGACATAAAGGGAGCTTATGACTCCGTCTGGCATGAGAGACTGCTTCAAAAAGTTAGCGAACTCGGCATAGAGGGGAACCTCTTCAATTTCATTAATTCCTTCCTGCAGAATCGTACGATCACAGTTAAGGTTGGCCAGGCACTGTCCGGAACCCACACTATCGATATGGGAGTCCCTCAAGGTAGCATAATTGCACCAACTCTTTTTAACGTCATGCTGCATGATATGAAGTCAATTCCCCTTAAGGGAACAAGTATTTCCATGTACGCTGACGACATTGCTATCTGGACACAAACCCCCAGACAAACAAACTCAATAAAAAATGATAAAATTTTTAAACAACATCAAGAATACACTACAGCCATAGCGAGCTACTTAAGAACAAACGGCTTCGCGTTATCTTTAAACAAATGTCAGTTCATGATATTTACAAGCCAGGGAAATAAACAAACAAACGTTTTCATAGACATTTTGGGCTCTAAAGTCGCCCCCAGTCCACAGGTAACATTCCTAGGAATAGTATTAACACCCACCTTGTCCTGGGGCGCGCATGCCCAGAGTTCAGTTAAAAAAGCTTCAAGAGCTCTAAATTTTATTAAGATTATTTCTAAAGAACCTTGGGCCATGGAGGCCAAATTATTAACTTACCTAACCAGAGCCTTGGTTCGGAGCCGACTTACTTTTGGTATGGAAGTGTTTTACTCCATGTCCAAAACAGCTTTCAAAAAGATACAAGCAGTAGAAACTAGAGCTTTAAAATCGGCAATGGGTATTCCCCGGTATGCCAGTAATAAGTTAGTATACAGGGATGTAGACTGGCTGCCTTTAAGTAAAATAATGAAATTATATTGTGCTTGTTCCCTTACAAGATTGTTTTCAAACAAACAGGGTTCTTCAGAAGAATTTTATGAAGACTTCAAAGAAACATCAAGTATAGTCAAAGGTAGACTAAAACTGGAAAAACCCCAGACTAAATATTCTAAGGTAGTCGACCTTTTCGACTACACCAATACCCTATTTAACGATGCAGGGGTCACAGTGGAGGAGGTGACAAATCAGTCCCAGCAGGTTTTTCCCCAGTGGGAACTAGAGCTCCCCATCTATGATACCTCGCTGCATTTAAAATATTCTAAACAAAATGATTCCAATCTAATCTCAGCAGCAGCTAAAGAACAAGTCTACAGTTTCAAAAATCATCTACAAATCTTCACAGATGGCTCTAAAATCAATGGCCACACAGGCTGTGCATTTACGATTCCATCACTAAAGATAGCAAAACGTTTCAAACTTAATAATAATACATCAATCTTCAGTGCAGAACTCTGGGCCATACTGGAGTCCTGTCACTATTTAAATAACTTACCGAATTACCCCAGAAATGTGGTCTTATTTACAGACTCTTTGTCCTCAATTAAAGCTCTTGAGGGCAACACAAACAAAAGATTAGAAATCGTCAATGAAATCAGACTTATTATCCATCAGTTGAAACTAAAAGGTGTTGAGATGTTATTGTCGTGGATTCCCTCTCGTGCAGGGGTCTACGGCAATGACCTTGCAGACAGTGAGGCCAAGGCCGCTGCTCTTAACAAGGACGGTCCTATCACAAATATAAAATTGTCTATAGAAGAGATTAAAACTCGGCTGAAGCTGGCAATCTCAAACGAGTGGAAAGCTGAACTCAAAACTTATGCGGAGTCTAAAAATGTCGACACTAACATAGTCAAACAAGGTTTATTTCTTAGCGTACCGTTCCCAGTCCAATCTATTATCTTCAGACTGAGAACGGACGCAATCCTCTCTAAATTTAACCCGAGACACTGTCTATGCGGACATATCATTAACGTGGAACACTTATTTCATTCATGTCGATTCATTGAGTCAGAACTGGGTGAGTGCTTGCAGAGCGCAAGCACTCACAACATTCCCTTCAAAAAGAAATATATACTAAATAACAATTCTGAGGGATGGGCCCCTCTGTTATGGCTAACTAGGGACCTCTCCAGGGCATCCTTTGGATATCTGTTTTAACTTTTTAAACACTTTTAAGTCTCGAAAATGTAACTTGTATATAAAACCGCAACGTAGTAGTCTGCTGCCCCGAAAAATACTTTGGGAAAGCCTAGGGTCCCCCCGCTAAAGGTCCCTGACTACGTTACTCCTCTGTCCGACCCAAGGAGGAGGGGTCCCTCTCCCTCCCTCCCCTTGGTAGGACAAGAGTGAATCGTCTGTTCTTTTAATTTAACATTTTATAGGTGATTCAATGTAAATAGCACCTTATCCCCACCGGAACTTTGGCTGGGGGGGGTCGGGGGGCGGGGGAACTTTGTTCCCCCGTCCCTCACCCCCCTCACAACCAATAAAAATTCCCATGTAAAAAACCCCCACTTTTAAATAAAATTTCCTGGGCTGGGCCATTAGGCTTTGTGGGCTGACAGCCCAGGAGGATAAGAAATTAGTTTTAAAATTGGTCCAGTGGGGACCTTTTACAGTTTTAATCGAACAAATAGCTTTTGTTCTATGGCTTTGGCCTTTTAATAGATCGCAACAAATTGTTGCACTAAAATATCTTTTAAATATAAAAAGGATGGGTGTTTCGAAAAAACACAACTGTAAATATTTTTTTTACATAGACCTTTCTTTGAAGTTTCATAAATCTCGTTATTGTTCTTAAAAAATAGTGGTCCTGAAATTTTAATCCTAGTTTATCCTCCTAGGTCATACTTAGGAAAATTCTTTTAAAATAAAGTATTTTACCCTAACAAACACTTTTTAGCCGCAGGCCAGACCAGACATGGTTAAACTCAACTAGCTATACAAATAAAAACTATCTAAAAACTATAAGTACTAAAGTAATACTTCCCTTTTCTCTAAAACTGTATTAAAATACAAAATCTTAACTTTATAAAAAAGAAATGTCCCACATGGAAATCTCCGAGAGGACGTAAAACAAATAATTCTTCTTCTAGAGAGAGAGAGAGTTTAATTGAATTAATTTTAACCGAGGCGAGGCTCTTGTTGGCACTTGTCCAACTCAATCCCTAAGGATGCATCTCCCTCTTCTGCCATTTTGATGTTGTGTGGGCCTCCAGTGTCTTTGCCTACCGCTGGCTGTCTGCTTCTCAATTTCGCGCGCCTTTATTTTGACCCTTACAATTTGCATAAAGCCCTCACGTAGTCTTGGCGTCTCTGACAATAACCGTCAGCTGGCTAGCCGAGAGAGTAGAGAATGAGTTTTGCATTCGAAACCAATTCTTTACTATTTAAACTATTTAATAATACTTTACGGATAATATTGAATAGAAAGAGATGGTGGTATGAAAAGAGCATTATCTACTCTATATCCACAAGATGTATTGAATAGATATTGGAAGTATTTAATAGATTTTGGGGATATTGAATAAAGAATGGTTTGGAATTCATTTTATACTTTAGCGTTTCATTTTCTACTCTACTGAGTTTGAATCTATTCAATAGAACAAGCACATTATGGAATATTTTTACAAAGTATGGAATATTTCTACAAAGTATGGAATATTTTTACAAAGTATGGAATATTTTTTACGAAGTATGGAATATTTTTCACAAAGTATGGAATAGATACAAGCTCTTAATTCACTACTCCACTTTTCTATTCAATACTTTTCACTTTTCTATTCAATAGAACAAGAACAGTATTGAATAGAAAAGCGCAGTAATGAAATAAGTTGTTCTATATTTTGGATTATTTACTATTTCTATTTAATATTTACATTGACACTATTAAATAGGTTTTTGTGTATTCAATAGCTCTTTTTCGTATTGAATAGGCTTAAATAGAGTAGATAATAAAACCCCGTTTGGCTTGCCATAATGTACACCCCCTCCGGTTCCATCTTCATTTGCCCACAACACAGCTATGTACAGCACCACCCCCACCGCTATGTACACCCCCTCCGGTTCCATCTTCATCTGCCCACAACACAGCTATGTACACCCCCTCCGGTTCCATCTTCATCTGCCCACAACACAGCTATGTACAGCACCACCCCCACCGCTATGTACACCCCCTCCGGTTCCATCTTCATCTGCCCACAACACAGCTATGTACACCCTCTCCGGTTCCATCTTCATCTGCCCACAACACAGCTATGTACACCCCCTCCGGTTCCATCTTCATCTGCCCACAACACAGCTTCCTCCGGTTCCATCTTCATCTGCCCACAACACAGCTATGTACACCCTCTCCGGTTCCATCTTAATCTGCCCACAACACAGCTATGTACACCCTCTCCGGTTCCATCTTCATCTGCCCACAACACAGCTATGTACACCCTCTCCGGTTCCATCTTCATCTGCCCACAACACAGCTATGTACACCCTCTCCGGTTCCATCTTCATCTGCCCACAACACAGCTATGTACACCCCCTCCGGTTCCATCTTCATCTGCCCACAACACAGCTATGTACACCCTCTCCGGTTCCATCTTCATCTGCCCACAACACAGGTGGTCAACGACTTCTGCTGATAACGCTTCTTTCAATTCTATACTATCCAACCATTTAGTTGAAAGAAAATTCAGCTGTGAACTGTATTCAACTACTTGTGGCAATGTACCCAATTTACCCTATCAGCAAGCATTGGCTGTATTCCCACAACTGCCTGAGTGAGTTGAAAGTAAATGGTGCAGTCAATGAGCAACTTAGGACGCGCATTTTACAGCCAGGTGGCAATCAAACCAGTAAGGGAATATCACGCGCTAAGCCCCTACTGGTTTGATTGCCCCCTGGCGGCCAATTCAGCGTCCTAAGTTGACCATTCCTTCAGTCGCCAATAGACGGTTTTCGGAAAAATAGAATGTGTCTTTTTACCACAAAATCGGATTGTCCCCCATGAAAAAGCAGAAAACACAAGGCATGTGTCTTTATAAAAGGCACTAGACGTTTGTTCTACCAATTAACGAAAGGTTACTCGCATAAATCGCGAAATTATGTCCCTTGGCTATTTGCGAACATTTCCTATTCCTTCCTTCATCCATCCAAAATGTTGCCAAAATATTGCATTCATTTTGTACTTTCTACTCATTCTGTCAAAACAGCCGAAAACCGATTTTTTTCCAACTAAAAAGTTTGATGGTGTGAGGCGGGGTGAGTCAGTGTGTGCATATGTTTCGTTTTCTTCTTCGTCTTAGGCAGCCAACTTCATCACGTTGAAGATTCTGCTGCACTTTAGGGGGTAGTACGAAAAAAGAAGAAAGAAAATAAGTTCAGCATGATGCATGCAGAGTGTGTCATGCACGACCGTTAAGTCCCCCCGGATCAGCCACATGATGCATGCAAAGGAGTAGGGGGCATGTGTGACAGTAAGGCCACACATGTTGCGTGCAGATAGGGACCACAGACCTTTCGCAGTATCTAGGCAGGACCAATCCGGCTACCGTAGCAGCCCCAGGGTCGAACCCCGACCGGCACAGCTCCAGCCCTTCATTTACCACTACTTTGAGCTATGGCCCCTAGTTCCCTAATTTAGTTTAGATGGATGGGAGGTTGGGACAAGGGGGTGGAGGGGGAGGTGACTGAGACAGAGTGGTCTGATGGAAGCGTTTATGGAGGGCTGTTTTGAATGCATCCAGTGACTGATTGGAGGCAACTTGCTCGGGGAGACTGTTCCACTGAGGGATAGTGCGGGGAAAGAAGGTGGGTTTTCTGTACTGAGTTCTATGGCTGGGGATGTTATATGATGCTGAGTGGGATTGACGGAGACTTTTCTTCTGCAGAGTTTGTAGGAATGTGCTTAGAGTTGATAGTGAGAAGTCCTGTATGAAATTTGTGGAAAGTAGTGAGGCGGGCTTCAGTTCGTCGAGTCTGCAGGAGAGGCCATTTTAAGTTTTTGATGAGGTCTGCTGATCTTGTAGACTGATGGTAGTCTCCGGCCACCCATCTTGCAGCTCGGCTTTGAACTTTTTCAATGGCGTCAATGCTGCCCTTGCTGTGGGGGTCCCAGACTGGACTGGCGTACTCTAGGAGGGAGCGTATCATTGCTTTGGGAGCCTGTACCTTGACTTTCTTGTTGTTCATTTTCAAGGCCCTCCTCAGAAACCCAAGGGTTTTATTTGCTTTGCTGACCATGTCATTGATGTGAGTGTCCCACTTCAGATCAGCGGTGATTGTGACACCCAGGTATTTCGCATGGGGCACGCACTGGAGCTGGTGTCCATGAAGGATGTAGGCCTTCTCCAGGGTGTTTCTGCGTCTGGTCATATGCATGACTGAGCACTCCTGTGGGTGAAAGGCCATTTTCCATCGGTCTTCCCAGGAAGCAAGACTGGTGAGATCATCCTGGAGTAGGCTCTGGTCACTGGGGGATTGGATGTCTTGATGACAGAGGGTGTCATCGGCAAACAGTCGAGCTGTGGAGTGGAGTCCTTCGGGGAAATCATTTATGTAGAAGAGAAATAGGGACGGTCCTAGCACGGACGGTCCTAGCACGGACGGTCCTAGCACGGACCCTTGAGGGACTCCCGACTGGACGGGTGCAGGGGCCGATTTCTCTCCTCCTACAACAACT
>CM065686.1:64033340-64050840 GCA_017654935.2 Phymorhynchus buccinoides | reverse complement strand
GGTGAAGGAAAGAAGACAGGGGGTGGCAGGGGAGAGAGAGATGAAACAGAGACAGAGATAGTGGGTGGGGTGTGTCTTAGGGGCGATGGGATGAAGAGATGTAGAGGAATAGGGTGAAGGAAAGAAGACAGGGGGTGGCAGGGGAGAGAGAGATGAGACAGAGACAGAGATAGTGGGTGGGGTGTGTCTTAGGGGCGATGGGATGAAGAGATGTAGAGGAATAGGGTGAAGGAAAGAAGACAGGGGGTGGCAGGGGAGAGAGAGATGAGACAGAGACAGAGATAGTGGGTGGGGTGTGTCTTAGGGGCGATGGGATGAAGAGATGTAGAGGAATAGGGTGAAGGGAAGAAGACAGGGGGTGGCAGGGGAGAGAGAGATGAGACAGAGACAGAGATAGTGGGTGGGGTGTGTCTTAGGGGCGATGGGATGAAGAGATGTAGAGGAATAGGGTGAAGGGAAGAAGACAGGGGGTGGCAGGGGAGAGAGAGATGAGACAGAGACAGAGATAGTGGGTGGGGTGTGTCTTAGGGGCGATGGGATGAAGAGATGTAGAGGAATAGGGTGAAGGAAAGAAGACAGGGGGTGGCAGGGGAGAGAGAGATGAGACAGAGATAGTGATAGTGGGTGGGGTGTGTCTAATGAAGAGATGTAGAGGAATAGGGTGAAGGAAAGAAGACAGGGGGTGGCAGGGGAGAGAGAGATGAGACAGAGATAGTGATAGTGGGTGGGGTGTGTCTTAGGGGCGATGGGATGAAGAGATGTAGAGGAATAGGGTGAAGGGAAGAAGACAGGGGGTGGCAGGGGAGAGAGAGATGAGACAGAGATAGTGATAGTGGGTGGGGCGTGTCTTAGGGGCGATGGGATGAAGAGATGTAGAGGAATAGGGTGAAGGAAAGAAGACAGGGGGTGGCAGGGGAGAGAGAGATGAGACAGAGACAGAGATAGTGGGTGGGGTGTGTCTTAGGGGCGATGGGATGAAGAGATGTAGAGGAATAGGGTGAAGGAAAGAAGACAGGGGGTGGCAGGGGAGAGAGAGATGAGACAGAGATAGTGATAGTGGGTGGGGTGTGTCTTAGGGGCGATGGGATGAAGAGATGTAGAGGAATAGGGTGAAGGAAAGAAGACAGGGGGTGGCAGGGGAGAGAGAGACAGAGACAGAGATAGTGGGTGGGGTGTGTCTTAGGGGCGATGGGATGAAGAGATGTAGAGGAATAGGGTGAAGGGAAGAAGACAGGGGGTGGCAGGGGAGAGAGAGATGAGACAGAGATAGTGATAGTGGGTGGGGTGTGTCTTAGGGGCGATGGGATGAAGAGATGTAGAGGAATAGGGTGAAGGGAAGAAGACAGGGGGTGGCAGGGGAGAGAGAGATGAGACAGAGACAGAGATAGTGGGTGGGGTGTGTCTTAGGGGCGATGGGACGAAGAGATGTAGAGGAACAGGGTGAAGGAAAGAAGACAGGGGGTGGCAGGGGAGAGAGAGATGAGAGACTTCAGACTCTTTACTTTACAAGGATAAGAATTTAGGCTGGGCCTGTTCTTCCATTCTGTCCCTGGTTATAAGCATGCAACTTGTAACTAATACTATAAATGAACATTGAGACAGAGAGAGAGAGAGAGAGAGAGAGAGAGAGAGAGAGAGAGAGAGAGAGAGAGAGAGAGAGAGAGAGAGAGAGAGAGAGAGAGAGAGAGAGAGAGAGAGAGAGAGAGAGAGAGAGAGAGACGGATATTTAATCAATCAAGGCCATAGCCCCTCATGAGGGGGTGATACAACAGAACATAGTCAGGCATAATCAGACATAATAAATGATAAGTACACACAAAGCCAAACATAAGCATAACATGTGGGAATCATCAACCTCTAACTGCATAAGGTAGACCTGATTTTAAAGGCTTTATACAAATATACTGCAAACATTTTAACGACTTGTTCATTGGTTGACGCCATTTACATTCCTAATCTAAACAAAGACGGTTGGCTGTAATACTTCCGAGGCATTAACTGAAACCTGAGATCACTCAATACAGGACAAGAAAAAACAAAATTAATTTCATTTTCTGAGGCACATTTACATAATGGACAACTAAGGTCTCTCTCAACATGACGTCTATAACGGTAGTAATGTATCAGTAGGTCAGAAACTCCAAATCTGAATCTAGTCATAATAAATTTTAAATGTTTGTCAATATTCATAGATAAGTAAGTCGGAACACAAATCTATTACTATTATCAATTCGGCTAGACCATTCCTGCCACTGACAATCAATCTTCCATTCTAAGAATTTTGAACCAATAAGAAAAACATTTACAAGCAGAATTAACAGTTATAGGGTATCGGTTAGCTTCACCATAGAGTAGGTCATTCGGGATTTGCATAGTTACACCTAAAAACGTTTTCAAAGCAAATAAGTGTACTTTTTCACACTGAACTGCAGAGTTATAAAGCCCCCATATTTCAGCCCCATACAGAGCAACAGGTTGAACTTGTGAGTCAAACAACTTAAAACCTAATGCAAGGGATTTATTCTCAAGCTTTGATAATTTCTGCATGATACATAACAATGCTAGTTTAGCTCTTCTTGCCAAATCTCTACATGCTACATTAAAACTAAGTTTTATTGAAAAATATATTCCTAAATACTTATAAACATTCAGAACAGGCATAACTACTCCTCCATAAGTCCACTTTTCCCTAGCCTCTAAATACCCCCCTTTTCGAAACACAATGATATTGCTTTTATACATATTTACTTTCAACTGAAGTGAGTTAGCTGCATTACATAAGCTATTTAATTGTACTTGAAGTCCTACAACAGTTTCAGACATCAAAACAACATCAGCCAAAGAAGAATACAAATTTCCAAAATATCCCCTAATAATTGTGCACCATGTCGTCCCTTACTAACAACCTCAGATGTTAACTCATTAATGAATAATGAAAAAAGGATCGGGCTGCAAACATCACATTGCTTTACCCCAGCAGTACATCGAATATAATCTGTTAATTCCCCCCCACATCTAACCCTAGCTTTCACACAATCATACATGCTCACAATACATTTTAAGAGTTTACCATGAATACCAGCTTTAACTAATATAGGCCACATAATACTTCTATTAATGGAATCAAATGCCTTCTCAAAATCGATAAAGGCCACATATAATTTGCGATTAAGAGAAAATTGTTTCTGTACAAAAGCCATCAAAGACATTTAGAGAGAGAGAGAGAGAGAGAGAGAGAGAGAGAGAGAGAGAGAGAGAGAGAGAGAGAGAGAGAGAGAGAGAGAAGAGAGAGAGAGAGAGAGAGAGAGAGAGAGAGAGAGAGAAGCGGAAGCGGAAGTTAAATCAGATAGGCCACAGACCCTTCTGATGGGGTTACAAAACATAAATACAAACAACAATAAACAATAGATATATAAGTACCACACCATTACCTAACATTACATATGATAAGAGAGAGAGAGAGAGAGAGAGAGAGAGAGAGAGAGAGAGAGAGAGAGAGAGAGAGAGAGAGAGAGAGAGGAGAGAGAGAGAGAGAGAGAGAGAGAGAGAGAGAGAGAGATGAGAGAGAGAGAGAGAGAGACAGAGGTGGATAAACAGAGAGAGACAGGGAGGTACTATTTTTTTTATTAAGGGAGGTGTGTGAAGAGATGTGGAAAAAAGAGAGTGAAGGAAACACGGGGGAGGGACAGAGAGCGAGCGAGCGAGCGAGAGAGAGAGAGAGAGAGAGAGAGAGAGAGAGAGAGAGAGAGAGAGAGAGAGAGAGAGAGAGAGAGAGAGAGAGAGAGAGAGAGAGAGAGAGAGAGAGAGAGAGAGAGAGAGAGCGAGAGAGAGAGAGAGAGAGAGAGAGAGAGAGAGAGAGAGAGAGAGAGAGCGAGAGAGAGAGAGACAGACAGACAGAAACAGAAATACATGATACAGAGACAAGAGAGAAGCATAAAGAGAGAGAACTGAAAAACAAGAGAGAAAGAGAGGGAGAGACCGAGATTGAGAGACAGATATAGAAACAGAGATAGGGCACTTCACACTACATAACAGTTCAACATGCATTTTGATCGATGAACGGCATTGACCCCATCCATCAGAGCGTGACACGAGGACTGTACACATCACACACCGCACACCAGGCTACAGTAGAGGCCTACACTACACTACACACCGCACACCACACACCAGGCTACAGTAGAGGCCTACACTACACTGCACACCGCACATCACACACCAGGCTACAGTAGAGGCCTACACTACACTACACACCGCACACCAGGCTACAGTAGAGGCCTACACTACATTACACTGCACACCACACACCAGGCTACAGTAGAGGCCTACACTACATTACACTGCACACCACACACCAGGCTACAGTAGAGGCCTACACTACACTACACACCACACACCAGGCTACAGTAGAGGCCTACACTACACTACACACCGCACACCACACACCAGGCTACAGTAGAGGCCTACACTACACTACACACCACACACCAGGCTACAGTAGAGGCCTACACTACACTGCACTGCACACCACACACCAGGCTACAGTAGAGGCCTACACTACACTACACACTGCACACCACACACCAGGCTACAGTAGAGGCCTACACTCCACTCCACTGCACACCACACACCAGGCTACAGTAGAGGCCTACACTACACTGCACTGCACACCACACACCAGGCTACAGTAGAGGCCTACACTACACTGCACTGCACACCACACACCAGGCTACAGTAGAGGCCTACACTACACTCCACTGCACACCACACACCAGGCTACAGTAGAGGCCTACACTACACTCCACTGCACACCACACACCAGGCTACAGTAGAGGCCTACACTACACTACACACCACACACCAGGCTACAGTAGAGGCCTACACTACACTGCACTGCACACACCAGGCTACAGTAGAGGCCTACACTCCACTACACACCACACACCAGGCTACAGTAGAGGCCTACACTACACTACACACCGCACACACCACACACCAGGCTACAGTAGAGGCCTACACTACACTACACACCCTACACACCGCATAACACACATCACACACCGCACACCAGGCTACAGTAGAGGCCTACACTACACTGCACACCACACACCAGTCTACAGTAGAGGCCTACACTACACTACACTACACTACATTACACACCACGCATCAGTCTACAGTAGAGGCCTACACTACATTACACACCACACACCAGGCTACAGTAGAGGCCTACACTACACTACACACCGCACACCACACACCAGGCTACAGTAGAGGCCTACACTACACTACACACCGCACACCACACACCAGGCTACAGTAGAGGCCTACACTACACTACACACCACACACCAGGCTACAGTAGAGGCCTACACTACATTACACTGCACACCACACACCAGTCTACAGTAGAGGCCTACACTAGGGATAGGGTTAGGGTTAGGGTTAGGGTTAGTATTCAAAAAACATAATTAGCTGAAAAGGTTCATAAAATACAGCTCTATGTTTGGTAAAAAAAAGAGGCAAAAACGGAAAAATGGAAATAACCGAGAAATACAGGGGGGGTGGCACATCTTTACCTTTACCAGAGAGAGAGAGTGAGAGAGAGAGAGAGAGAGAGAGAGAGAGAGAGAGAGAGAGAGAGAGAGAGAGAGAGAGAGAGAGAGAGAGAGAGAGAGAGAGAGAGAGAGAGAGAGAGGCACTGGCACTATACTACATAGAGACCCCCTCTCTCCCTCCTCCGTAAATAGACAAGCACTTAGAGAATCAAATTCCACAAACAACCCCCTTCCCCTAACATAACTTTATGAAATTGTCATACAAGCACTTAGACTGAAGCAAATATCCCACAACCATGAGGGTAGCCATGAACTAATCACACGTTTATCCAGCATGTCTGCTGACAAAGCTAACAACAATGACATGAACTAATCACACAACGTTTATCCAGCATGTCTGCTGACAAAGCTGACAACAATGACATGAACTAATCACACAACGTTTATCCAGCATGTCTGCTGACAAAGCTAACAACAATGACATGAACTAATCACACAACGTTTATCCAGCATGTCTGCTGACAAAGCAACAATGACATGAACTAATCACACAACGTTTATCCAGCATGTCTGCTGACAAAGCAACAATGACATGAACTAATCACACAACGTTTATCCAGCATGTCTGCTGACAAAGCTGACAACAATGACATGAACTAATCACACAAAGTTTATCCAGCATGTCTGCTGACAAAGCAACAATGACATGAACTAATCACACAACGTTTATCCAGCATGTCTGCTGACAAAGCTAACAATGACATGAACTAATCACACAACGTTTATCCAGCATGTCTGCTGACAAAGCTAACAACAATGACATGAACTAATCACACAACGTTTATCCAGCATGTCTGCTGATAAAGCAACAATGACATGAACTAATCACACAACGTTTATCCAGCATGTCTGTTGACAAAGCAACAATGACATGTATTGGAACACAAGTAAGAAATACGTTTTGATAAAGGGCCTTTGAAAATATTTTTGTGTGTGAAAAAGATAGCCAATAAATCTAACCTGCATTATACGCCATAAAAGAGAAATATGTAAAGCGCGCACGCTCACGATTGTAAGAATGTGTATATAATAACGTGCGCGTGAGAATATGTGTATGTGTATGTGTATGAATGTGTGCGTGTGACAAAAAACACTCAGTCCCCACCTTCTCTCTCTCTCTCTCTCTCTCTCTCTCTCTCTCTCTCTCTGGTTCAGTCCCCCTGTTCTACCCAAGGTAAAGCACAAACAAGTATCTTGCTTATCTCCTCGTACGTTGGTAAATTATGTTCCTTTCGTCTTATTTGTTTTCGTGCGCTCTCCTTCCCACTCCTCTCCCCTCTTTCATTTTCTCTCCTTATCAAGAATCTTTCTCCCGGTCTCCCTTTTAAAAACCCGACAATGCAAGTAGGTCAGAACTTAACATTGTTTGCTCTAACTATTCGAGTGCTTAGTGTGTCCCAAGGAATACACATGCACTGCACAGTGCAATGATATGCATACATTGTACTGATCTAGGCCTACATGCAACCATACCTACAGTCAGTCTACAAACAATGCAACCATAGCTACAGTCAGTCTACAAACAATGCAACCATAGCTACAGTCAGTCTACAAACAATGTATGCAACCATAGCTACAGTCAGTCTACAGACAATGCATGCAACCATAGCTACAGTCAGTCTACAGACAATGCATGCAACCATAGCTACAGTCAGTCTACAGACAATGCATGCAACCATAGCTACAGTCAGTCTACAGACAATGCATGCAACCATAGCTACAGTCAGTCTACAAACAATGCATGCAACCATAGCTACAGTCAGTCTACAGACAATGCATGCAACCATAGCTACAGTCAGTCTACAGACAATGCATGCAACCATAGCTACAGTCAGTCTACAAACAATGCATGCAACCATAGCTACAGTCAGTCTACAGACAATGCATGCAACCATAGCTACAGTCAGTCTACAGACAATGCATGCAACCATAGCTACAGTCAGTCTACAGACAATGCATGCAATCATAGCTACAGTCAGTCTACAGACAATGCATGCAACCATAGCTACAGTCAGTCTACAGACAATGCATGCAACCATAGCTACAGTCAGTCTACAGACAATGCATGCAACCATAGCTACAGTCAGTCTACAAACAATGCAACCATATCTACAGTCAGTCTACAAACAATAACACGGTATTGTTTGCTACGGGAATAAACACGTGAAACGCGAAAACCCCACAAAGTGGCAAGCCATATGAATGTAAACAATGGAGAAGGTAGTGCCCGACCATCGTAACCAACCGAGCACCGAAAGCTGGTTAATGTGTTTAGTGGGGTTCGTCTGTTGGTTCCAGACTACGTTAACACGATAGGGTTTGAGCAGAGGAACATAGGACCCTCCAGTTTTGCATGCGGATAGGTAGTTAGGATATCTAGGCCAAGGTCATTTGCAGGCAACAGAGGAGACGACTACCATACTGGTATTCTGGGTTGAAATGTACAATGACAAAGCCTTGCCCAAGGTCATTTGCAGGCAACAGAGGAGACGACTACCACACTGGTATTCTGGGTTGAAATGTACAATGACAAAGCCTTGGCCAAGGTCATTTGCAGGCAACAGAGGAAACGACAACCACACTGGTATTCTGGGTTGAAATGTACAATGACAAAGCCTTGCCCAAGGTCATTTGCAGGCAACAGAGGAGACGACTACCACACTGGTATTCTGGGCTGAAATGTACAATGACAAAGCCTTGCCCAAGGTCATTTGCAGGCAACAGAGGAGACGACTACCATACTGGTATTCTGGGTTGAAATGTACAATGACAAAGCCTTGCCCAAGGTCATTTGCAGGCAACAGAGGAGACGACTACCATACTGGTATTCTGGGTTGAAATGTACAATGACAAAGCCTTGGCCAAGGTCATTTGCAGGCAACAGAGGAGACGACTACCATACTGGTATTCTGGGTTGAAATGTACAATGACAAAGCCTTGCCCAAGGTCATTTGCAGGTAACAGAGGAGACGACTACCATACTGGTATTCTGGGTTGAAATGTACAATGACAAAGCCTTGCCCAAGGTCATTTGCAGGCAACAGAGGAGACGACTACCATACTGGTATTCTGGGTTGAAATGTACAATGACAAAGCCTTGCCCAAGGTCATTTGCAGGCAACAGAGGAGACGACTACCACACTGGTATTCTGGGTTGAAATGTACAATGACAAAGCCTTGGCCAAGGTCATTTGCAGGCAACAGAGGAGACGACAACCACACTGGTATTCTGGGTTGAAATGTACAATGACAAAGCCTTGCCCAAGGTCATTTGCAGGCAACAGAGGAGACGACTACCACACTGGTATTCTGGGCTGAAATGTACAATGACAAAGCCTTGCCCAAGGTCATTTGCAGGCAACAGAGGAGACGACTACCATACTGGTATTCTGGGCTGAAATGTACAATGACAAAGCCTTGCCCAAGGTCATTTGCAGGCAACAGAGGAGACGACTACCATACTGGTATTCTGGGCTGAAATGTACAATGACAAAGCCTTGCCCAAGGTCATTTGCAGGCAACAGAGGAGACGACTACCACACTGGTATTCTGGGTTGAAATGTACAATGACAAAGCCTTGCCCAAGGTCATTTGCAGGCAACAGAGGAGACGACTACCATACTGGTATTCTGGGCTGAAATGTACAATGACAAAGCCTTGCCCAAGGTCATTTGCAGGCAACAGAGGAGACGACTACCACACTGGTATTCTGGGTTGAAATGTACAATGACAAAGCCTTGCCCAAGGTCATTTGCAGGCAACAGAGGAGACGACTACCACACTGGTATTCTGGGCTGAAATGTACAATGACAAAGCCTTGCCCAAGGTCATTTGCAGGCAACAGAGGAGACGACTACCATACTGGTATTCTGGGCTGAAATGTACAATGACAAAGCCTTGCCCAAGGTCATTTGCAGGTAACAGAGGAGACGACTACCATACTGGTATTCTGGGCTGAAATGTACAATGACAAAGCCTTGCCCAAGGTCATTTGCAGGCAACAGAGGAGACGACTACCACACTGGTATTCTGGGCTGAAATGTACAATGACAAAGCCTTGCCCAAGGTCATTTGCAGGCAACAGAGGAGACGACTACCATACTGGTATTCTGGGTTGAAATGTACAATGACAAAGCCTTGCCCAAGGTCATTTGCAGGCAACAGAGGAGACGACTACCACACTGGTATTCTGGGCTGAAATGTACAATGACAAAGCCTTGCCCAAGGTCATTTGCAGGCAACAGAGGAGACGACTACCACACTGGTATTCTGGGCTGAAATGTACAATGACAAAGCCTTGCCCAAGGTCATTTGCAGGTAACAGAGGAGACGACTACCATACTGGTATTCTGGGCTGAAATGTACAATGACAAAGCCTTGCCCAAGGTCATTTGCAGGCAACAGAGGAGACGACTACCACACTGGTATTCTGGGTTGAAATGTACAATGACAAAGCCTTGGCCAAGGTCATTTGCAGGCAACAGAGGAGACGACTACCATAATGGTATTCTGGGTTGAAATGTACAATGACAAAGCCTTGCCCAAGGTCATTTGCAGGCAACAGAGGAGACGACTACCACACTGGTATTCTGGGCTGAAATGTACAATGACAAAGCCTTGCCCAAGGTCATTTGCAGGCAACAGAGGACACACTGGTATTCTGGGTTGAAATGTACAATGACAAAGCCTTGCCCAAGGTCATTTGCAGGCAACAGAGGAGACGACTACCACACTGGTATTCTGGGCTGAAATGTACAATGACAAAGCCTTGCCCATGGACATCCCCACTCTCCGCCAAAGGGATTTAAGACATGCGAAGTCGAGGAAGGTCCCCAAAGGCCAACTAATCCCTTTGGCTGTAGCAGTAAGACCCGGTGCACATTCTTCCTTAGGTCGAGTCATAGTCATGCGTACACGGAAGAATAAGCCGTAGTGCACTGTACTTCCAGTACTTTACACAATCATGTTTTCCAGTACGCACTGTATTATTCAATGTCCCCAAAGTCAGCCTGAAATCAACCAGTTACAAAGCCACGCGTGATGGGCCTAGGGTCAGCAGGAAAAGGTCACGTGAAGGCAAACGTGATGGGCCTAGGGTCAGCAGGAAAAGGTCACGTGAAGGCGAACGTGATAGGCCTAGGGTCAGCAGGAAAAGGTCACGTGAATGCAAACGCAACTTCAGCACACGATTGTTCCAGCAGGACAATAATTAGTGTGCAAAAACCTCCCCAAACTTGATCGATTAGCTCGTGGGATTTTAAGCCAAGGAACTGATCGATTTGGGTGATTTGGGTGGTATTGGACTTGTGGTAGGATTAGAACTAGAAGAGACACACAATGTATACTAACTTTCACTATGGTTAAAACAGAATCAGGCACAACCGCGAAAACACACTCACTCAGAGAGAGAGAATAGAGAGAAAGGGAGAGAGGGGGAAAGAGTGGGTGTGAGTGGCACAGTGGTAGCGCGTTCGCTTCGTGTCAAGTAAACCCGAGTTCGAACCTGGGTACAGGGGATTTTTTCCTCTCACTTTGCACTAGGCCTTGCGGTCTGAACATGGAGTCTTTCGGATGAGACGATAAACCGAGGTCCCGTGTGCCCAGGCACTTAGCACACGTTAAACCCAGTGGCAACGAAAAAGTTGTCATTTGGTCAAAATTGACCCCCCTCCCTTCCTTCCTCATCAGTCACACAAAAATCGCATGCAAAAAAAAGAGAAGAGAAAATTGGGTGGCGCGCCTCTGGCTGCGACACGCTCTCCAGGTGGGAGCAACCCGAATTTCACAGAGACGCCTCTGTGACTATAATGTACCTAACCTAAGCTAACCTAACCTAAGAGGCACATGCACACGCGCGTGCAACACACACACACACACACACACACACAGACACACACACACACACACACGTGACACACATATAATGGCTATATTCTGAATCACCTGATTATTGAATAACACCAGCGTATACAATAATCACACCCGTCACGGTTGAGGGCTGTACAATATTGCCATTGAACAATAAACATGTTATTGATCTCAAAGATTATAGAGCATGTCCTCTACACAAGCTTAGGGCTTATAGGATAAGCGCTATTGAAAAAAATTCATAATAAATAAACAGCCAAACTAAACGTCTACTGGTAGGCCAGAAGGTAAAGTTAATAGGATTTACATAGAGTCTACCGGCAGAACTTGGGCACACCAGTGCTACTAGTAGCCAAGTAGTATTCAGTAGTAGTGGTAGTAAAGAAGAAAGAGAAATAGGAGAAGAAGAAGAAAACTAGTAGTCGTCGAAGTAGTAGTAGTATCAGTATCAGTAGTAGTAGTAGTAGTAGTAGCAGCAGCATCAGTAGTAGTAGTAGTAGTAGTAGTAGTAGTAGTAGTAGTAGTAGTAGTAGTAGTAGTAGTAGTAGTAAAGAAGAAAGAGAACTAGGAGAAGAAAACTAGTAGTCGTCGAAGTAGTAGTAGTAGCAGCATCATTAGTAGTAGTAGTAGTAGTAGCAGCATCAGTAGTAGTAGTAGTAGTAGTAGTAGTAGTAGTAGTAGTAGTAGTAGTAGTAGTAGTAGTAAAGAAGAAAGAAATAGGAGAAGAAGAAGAAAACTAGTAGTCGTGGTCGTCGAAGTAGTAGTAGTAGTAGTAGTAGTAGTAGTAGTAGTAGTAGTAGTAGTAGTAGCAGCAGCAGCAGCAGCATCAGTAGTAGTAGTAGTAGTAGTAGTAGTAGTAGTAGTAGTAGTAGTAGTAAAATAATAATAATAATTTAGCAACGTGAGTCATACTTTCTATAAAATTCATTGCGTTTTAGTCTTTTCAAATTTAGTCTTCCCTGCTATTAGGTATTTGAAGTAAAACAAAAAGAAAGAAAAACAAGCGCGGATTCGCAATCGTTTGTGGCAGCGGTCTATTTTTACCACTCCAATCAGTCACTGAGTCGCCTCCCCTGGCTTTTCAATAATTTTAATCTGTAATCCAGAATGCTATCTCTGCACCATTTGGTAACTTTTTATATCTTTTGGAAAACATTTAAAACAATCCTACTTATGCTCATCGAAAGAAGCACCGCATACTCGTCGTGTCTGTTGCAGTGTCTGTATTACGTATGTTTATTATTTTGTACGCTTTAAAATGAAGATTCATGTGCTCTATTCAGTATACAATTGTATGTGCCTTCCCAGGTCGAGAGGCCCACCATCTTTGTATTTACAAATGTCCCATATGTGTCTGTTCCAGACCGAGAGGACGTAAAGCACCATTTTTCATTCATTCATTCAGGTCGAGAGGACCCCGGGCCGAGAGGACGTAAAACCACAACATTTCCTTCCAGGTCGAGAGGACGTAAAACCCAAATTTACGATAGGACTGTAGATATGAACTTACCAGATCACAACTATCTGTATTAATTTAAAAAATCGGGACTTTACTGGTTTCGTACTGCCTCCGGGCATTGCTTCCAGTATTGTTCCCACCATATTAATTTTGTATTTACAAATGTCCCATATGTGTCTGATTCAGACCGAGAGGACGTAAAACTCCATTTTCGTCAGGACTGTAGATATGACAACTGAAATGTTACTTTATGCCCAAGTATTGTTTTCTCTTTTACAATATGTGCGACAATTTTGGCAATATGTGCGACAATTTTGGACCGACCGACAGACCGACCGACTGACAGACAGACCGACAAAGTGAGTTATAGGTTTGTGGCTTGTGCCACAAACAAAAAACATAAAATGTAAACCAAACCAAAGAAAGAAAAACACCCCCACACCCCCTCCTCCGTTCTTTCAGTCTTGCCTTTCTTACTGTCGATGTAGCACTGAAGGGCCAGCCACACGTCCACTAACATCTGCACCATGATGATACAGAAAACAAAGCTGAAGACCAAAGCTTCTGTTTACAAGTTCAAGTTGTTAATGTTAATGTTGTTTACAATAACATTGTGTGCAATACGTATTATGTGCAAATAAAAAAATACACGCAGATTCATGATTGATTGATTGATTCATTCCCATATCTGGGAATTTCAATTTGTTTCAAACAAAATATTATTGTGGAGGACGTGTCAAATAATATCATAAGGGGTGGACAGGACAAACGATTGCGTGGGTGGGGGTTGGAATTTGAAAAGTAAACAAACAACAAAGGCTAAGACTAAGAGTCACCTTCGTCAAAAGTAATTTCGCTCAATTAAATATGTTTTTCCATCTGTTGCGTTGGCCGATCACCAATACTGCAATAGCCCACGGCAAAAGCTGGCTTAAACTTCAAGTAATCCCTTACTTGCCGACTTGGTGAATAAATCGCGTGTTTTCCCCCCAAATTATTTCTAGCCACTTTAAAAACGCAAAATGTTACCATCACTAACCAATTTCTAACATACTCATTCAAAACAAAGTCGCAGTTGAGTAAAATAACAAAAAAAGATGTCCTTACCTTGCTGTCTTCTGGGATTTGCTTGGTTTGCTGTTAATTGCCTCCGTGTACGGATGTCGTCTGCTCAGTCACACAGCACAACCATTCAGCAGCAAATAACTGGCCTACAGGTCAATAAAACAAATACATAAATAATGATTGGATTGATTTCAACCATTCGGACCTAGGTGCATAGGCCTACACGAAGCATTTAATTAAAGGAGTAAGGAGAACAAAAAGGAAAACAGCATAAAATGGAAGCAGAACTTGGCACAGTGGTAAGAAGAGAATGCAGCAGGACCGGTAAGTGAGAGAGTGAAGGGGGGGGGGGGGGGGGGGGGGGGGGGTGTAGAGGAAGCAAAGTTGAGAACGGTAGGGAGGGTGGGGGGTAAATAGAAAGTAGGCGGATCAACATTTAGTTTGTGATAGAGAGCTTCATCATCATCATCGTTGTCGTTGTCGTCGCCATTGTGGTTGTCGTTGTCGACGATATTCACGACATGTCTTTGGAAGGGAGGGAGAGGGGGTTGGCTTTAATATTTGTAGAGCACGATTATGGTATTTGCGTCCACATTTTAACCAGAGCCTGTCATGAATGAAAGCGTGCGCAGGCCCACACATACGCACACACGCGCGCGCACACACATAAGCACGCACGCACACACACGCACACATGCGCGCGCACACATGCGCGCGCACACACACTCACAAAAAGCACACACACGCGCGCGCGCGCACACACACACATGCACGCACCCACACCCACTCACGCACGCACGCACACGCACACGCACACGCACGCACGCACACGCACACACACACACACACACACACACACACACACACACACACACACACACACACACACACACACACACACACACACACAGACACAGACACACACACACACACACGCAATGAATAATGTCCACACACCTGTGCTTCTCGAGGTCCAAAACTGCCTATCTGCACATTCACACTGACACTGACACTGACACAACAATACACTGCTTGAAAGGAAAAGAAGGGACAACAACAAGGTGACGCACACATAAAGATAGTGTCAAAAGCTTACAAGTAAGCTAGATACGCACACACAATTCACAGAATGTTCTTTATTCTCTTCAAACAAGGTGACGCACACATAAAGATAGTGTCAAAAGCTTACAAGTAAGCTAGATACGCACACACAATTCACAGAATGTTCTTTATTCTCTTCAAACAAGGTGACGCACACATAAAGATAGTGTCAAAAGCTTACAAGTAAGCTAGATACGCACACACAATTCACAGAATGTTCTTTATTCTCTTCAAACAAGGTGACGCACACATAAAGATAGTGTCAAAAGCTTACAAGTAAGCTAGATACGCACACACAATTCACAGAATGTTCTTTATTCTCTTCAAACAAGGTGACGCACACATAAAGATAGTGTCAAAAGCTTACAAGTAAGCTAGATACGCACACACAATTCACAGAATGTTCTTTATTCTCTTCAAACAAGGTGACGCACACATAAAGATAGTGTCAAAAGCTTACAAGTAAGCTAGATACGCACACACAATTCACAGAATGTTCTTTATTCTCTTCAAACAAGGTGACGCACACATAAAGATAGTGTCAAAAGCTTACAAGTAAGCTAGATACGCACACACAATTCACAGAATGTTCTTTATTCTCTTCAAACAAGGTGACGCACACATAAAGATAGTGTCAAAAGCTTACAAGTAAGCTAGATACGCACACACAATTCACAGAATGTTCTTTATTCTCTTCAAACAAGGTGACGCACACATAAAGATAGTGTCAAAAGCTTACAAGTAAGCTAGATACGCACACACAATTCACAGAATGTTCTTTATTCTCTTCAAACAAGGTGACGCACACATAAAGATAGTGTCAAAAGCTTACAAGTAAGCTAGATACGCACACACAATTCACAGAATGTTCTTTATTCTCTTCAAACAAGGTGACGCACACATAAAGATAGTGTCAAAAGCTTACAAGTAAGCTAGATACGCACACACAATTCACAGAATGTTCTTTATTCTCTTCAAACAAGGTGACGCACACATAAAGATAGTGTCAAAAGCTTACAAGTAAGCTAGATACGCACACACAATTCACAGAATGTTCTTTATTCTCTTCAAACAAGGTGACGCACACATAAAGATAGTGTCAAAAGCTTACAAGTAAGCTAGATACGCACACACAATTCACAGAATGTTCTTTATTCTCTTCAAACAAGGTGACGCACACATAAAGATAGTGTCAAAAGCTTACAAGTAAGCTAGATACGCACACACAATTCACAGAATGTTCTTTATTCTCTTCAAACAAGGTGACGCACACATAAAGATAGTGTCAAAAGCTTACAAGTAAGCTAGATACGCACACACAATTCACAGAATGTTCTTTATTCTCTTCAAACAAGGTGACGCACACATAAAGATAGTGTCAAAAGCTTACAAGTAAGCTAGATACGCACACACAATTCACAGAATGTTCTTTATTCTCTTCAAACAAGGTGACGCACACATAAAGATAGTGTCAAAAGCTTACAAGTAAGCTAGATACGCACACACAATTCACAGAATGTTCTTTATTCTCTTCAAACAAGGTGACGCACACATAAAGATAGTGTCAAAAGCTTACAAGTAAGCTAGATACGCACACACAATTCACAGAATGTTCTTTATTCTCTTCGAACAAGGTGACGCACACATAAAGATAGTGTCAAAAGCTTACAAGTAAGCTAGATACGCACACACAATTCACAGAATGTTCTTTATTCTCTTCGAACAAGGTGACGCACACATAAAGATAGTGTCAAAAGCTTACAAGTAAGCTAGATACGCACACACAATTCACAGAATGTTCTTTATTCTCTTCGAACAAGGTGACGCACACATAAAGATAGTGTCAAAAGCTTACAAGTAAGCTAGATACGCACACACAATTCACAGAATGTTCTTTATTCTCTTCAAACAAGGTGACGCACACATAAAGATAGTGTCAAAAGCTTACAAGTAAGCTAGATACGCACACACAATTCACAGAATGTTCTTTATTCTCTTCAAACAAGGTGACGCACACATAAAGATAGTGTCAAAAGCTTACAAGTAAGCTAGATACGCACACACAATTCACAGAATGTTCTTTATTCTCTTCAAACAAGGTGACGCACACATAAAGATAGTGTCAAAAGCTTACAAGTAAGCTAGATACGCACACACAATTCACAGAATGTTCTTTATTCTCTTCAAACAAGGTGACGCACACATAAAGATAGTGTCAAAAGCTTACAAGTAAGCTAGATACGCACACACAATTCACAGAATGTTCTTTATTCTCTTCAAACAAGGTGACGCACACATAAAGATAGTGTCAAAAGCTTACAAGTAAGCTAGATACGCACACACAATTCACAGAATGTTCTTTATTCTCTTCAAACAAGGTGACGCACACATA
>CM065686.1:64023340-64025840 GCA_017654935.2 Phymorhynchus buccinoides | reverse complement strand
ACACATCAGAAGGATACAACGGAACGTTAATATCAAGAGTAATAACCAATGTACACATCACAAGGATACAACGGAACGTTAATATCAAGAGTAATAATCAATGTACACATCAGAAGGATACAACGGAACGTTAATATCAAGAGTAATAATCAATGTACACATCAGAAGGATACAACGGAACGTTAATATCAAGAGTAATAACCAATGTACACATCAGAAGGATACAACGGAACGTTAATATCAAGAGTAATAACCAATGTACACATCAGAAGGATACAACGGAACGTTAATATCAAGAGTAATAATCAATGTACACATCAGAAGGATACAACGGAACGTTAATATCAAGAGTAATAAACAATGTACACATCAGAAGGATACAACGGAACGTTAATATCAAGAGTAATAACCAATGTACACATCAGAAGGATACAACGGAACGTTAATATCAAGAGTAATAATCAATGTACACATCACAAGGATACAACGGAACGTTAATATCAAGAGTAATAACCAATGTACACATCAGAAGGATACAACGGAACGTTAATATCAAGAGTAATAATCAATGTACACATCAGAAGGATACAACGGAACGTTAATATCAAGAGTAATAATCAATGTACACATCAGAAGGATACAACGGAACGTTAATATCAAGAGTAATAACCAATGTACACATCAGAAGGATACAACGGAACGTTAATATCAAGAGTAATAATCAATGTACACATCAGAAGGATACAACGGAACGTTAATATCAAGAGTAATAATCAATGTACACATCAGAAGGATACAACGGAACGTTAATATCAAGAGTAATAATCAATGTACACATCAGAAGGATACAACGGAACGTTAATATCAAGAGTAATAACCAATGTACACATCAGAAGGATACAACGGAACGTTAATATCAAGAGTAATAATCAATGTACACATAACAAGGATACAACGGAACGTTAATATCAAGAGTAATAACCAATGTACACATCAGAAGGATACAACGGAACGTTAATATCAAGAGTAATAATCAATGTACACATCACAAGGATACAACGGAACGTTAATATCAAGAGTAATAACCAATGTACACATCAGAAGGATACAACGGAACGTTAATATCAAGAGTAATAATCAATGTACACATCAGAAGGATACAACGGAACGTTAATATCAAGAGTAATAACCAATGTACACATCACAAGGATACAACGGAACGTTAATATCAAGAGTAATAATCAATGTACACATCAGAAGGATACAACGGAACGTTAATATCAAGAGTAATAATCAATGTACACATCAGAAGGATACAACGGAACGTTAATATCAAGAGTAATAATCAATGTACACATCAGAAGGATACAACGGAACGTTAATATCAAGAGTAATAATCAATGTACACATCACAAGGATACAACGGAACGTTAATATCAAGAGTAATAATCAATGTACACATCAGAAGGATACAACGGAACGTTAATATCAAGAGTAATAATCAATGTACACATCAGAAGGATACAACGGAACGTTAATATCAAGAGTAATAATCAATGTACACATCACAAGGATACAACGGAACGTTAATATCAAGAGT
Organism: Phymorhynchus buccinoides; assembly: GCA_017654935.2. Taxonomy (NCBI): domain Eukaryota; kingdom Metazoa; phylum Mollusca; class Gastropoda; order Neogastropoda; family Raphitomidae; genus Phymorhynchus; species Phymorhynchus buccinoides. The sequence goes on along the minus strand of CM065686.1, from coordinate 64,024,240 downwards.
AATAATCAATGTACACATCACAAGGATACAACGGAACGTTAATATCAAGAGTAATAATCAATGTACACATCAGAAGGATACAACGGAACGTTAATATCAAGAGTAATAATCAATGTACACATCAGAAGGATACAACGGAACGTTAATATCAAGAGTAATAATCAATGTACACATCAGAAGGATACAACGGAACGTTAATATCAAGAGTAATAACCAATGTACACATCAGAAGGATACAACGGAACGTTAATATCAAGAGTAATAATCAATGTACACATAACAAGGATACAACGGAACGTTAATATCAAGAGTAATAACCAATGTACACATCAGAAGGATACAACGGAACGTTAATATCAAGAGTAATAATCAATGTACACATCACAAGGATACAACGGAACGTTAATATCAAGAGTAATAACCAATGTACACATCAGAAGGATACAACGGAACGTTAATATCAAGAGTAATAATCAATGTACACATCAGAAGGATACAACGGAACGTTAATATCAAGAGTAATAACCAATGTACACATCACAAGGATACAACGGAACGTTAATATCAAGAGTAATAATCAATGTACACATCAGAAGGATACAACGGAACGTTAATATCAAGAGTAATAATCAATGTACACATCACAAGGATACAACGGAACGTTAATATCAAGAGTAATAATCAATGTACACATCAGAAGGATACAACGGAACGTTAATATCAAGAGTAATAATCAATGTACACATCACAAGGATACAACGGAACGTTAATATCAAGAGTAATAATCAATGTACACATCAGAAGGATACAACGGAACGTTAATATCAAGAGTAATAATCAATGTACACATCAGAAGGATACAACGGAACGTTAATATCAAGAGTAATAATCAATGTACAC
>CM065686.1:64008340-64018340 GCA_017654935.2 Phymorhynchus buccinoides | reverse complement strand
GCCAGCCCTTTTGGCTGAATATGTGTCTCCTGGCACTGTTGATGTCGAGACAGTTGCTTGTCTTGTCATACAAGAGCGCTCCAGTGCTGCTCTGTCTGTGGATGTCAGCTCACATGGAGGTTCAGACAGTGCCAGAAAAGTCCTGGTGACATCCTCAGAGGCACCCCATACATCCCACGCCTTCTTCTTCCCCACTCCACTGAAGAAAGACACAGTGTCACAGCCTGTGAAACTGTGAAAGATGGGCAGGCAACGTGACTTCTCCGGACCAAGGGCCCCTGCGATGTGATGAGCAGCAATGTCTCTGAGATCCTTCCCAGTACCCATGGACACCCACACCTCATGTGACGGATGGCGTGATGCTGCGGCAACAGCTAGGACGACGACGTCAGTGTCCACAGTTCTGAGAAGGATCCTCCTGCTGTCCTTGGCAGCATGGCAGAGGTGGACCATCATCCGGCTGTCAGCTTCCTCATGTGTGCATGGAGACAGGTCACTCAGCTCTGCAGGACTGTTGGAGACAGCAATGGACCCTAGAGTGCTGATGATTTGTTTGTCAGTATCAAGCGTGATATCACACTGAGCGAGGTAGAGGAAAAGCACAGATTTGTTTGAGTCAACTCTGAGAAAACTGTGCCAGTTTGGTGGTTTGACTGTTTCAGGGCTGACTCGTCTCCTCTTTCCAACTCCTCTGTTGTCCCTGGTGCAACGTTTCAAACTGTCAGATCTGTAGATGTCAAAGACAAGATCCAAACGATCAACATTCAGCAGCATCTGCGTGACGTAAGGCAGGAATACACTTTCTGCGTAGGATCCAAATGTTTTTGCAGCCCCTGGCCTAATCATGTTGACAACAGCAGCCCCATCAACAATCATCACATCCGCTGCAGGCCTATTTTCTTCCGGTGGATGCACAGCTTCAAGGCACTCAAGCAGGCTTGCTTTTGAGGCGGACCTGAGTTTTCCTGCAGAAGAGAGTGAGGGAGGAGTGGCCTGATTCTCATAGGTGAAGAAATCATCGAGGCCTCCACTGCGTGTCTGGCAAGCTATGTATAGCCTGGAGACGAGGTGGCAGTCATTCTTGAGGCTTGATAATTTGTAGGAGCTCGCATTTTTTTTCTTCCCCTTTATGCCTGAAATCAATACCAGGTTGTTTCTCTTGATGGGATCTGACAACAGCTTGGTCTTTTTCAAGAGTCGATCATGGATGAAAGCCTTGAATTGCTGATCTCCAGTCGCCATCAGTTGTTTCATGGACTCGTGTGCTGCTGGACACATAATGTCCTTACTGTGAAGTGTGATGAATTCGGCACTCCTCTCTGAAAAAGGGTTGCCTGCCTCTTGGGTGGTTGCAGTCAGCTTCATCACATCACTGCGGAAGGCTGGCTTCTTGAAACGCTCTTGACTGCTCATGGTGAATTAATAACTCATCATTATCATCTCTTTCCAGGGATGTCTCAAACTCTTTGATGACACGTGAGACTTCAGGGCCACTGACCATCCACCGTCTGAGTGCAGACGGATTGTCTGTGAGTCCGACAGCACCACCTTCACCTTTGACTATGGCGTTGTTTTGCTCATGGGCATGGTCTAGTGCAATCTTGGAAAATGGGCGAGCAGTTTTCTTGAGCACAAAGTGGCCTTTGTTGAACTCATGAGACTCATTGGCACTGATGTTCCCCATGTCATTTATGTGTACTGTCAGCCACCTTGCATAATTCTGCTGATCAAGTGCAAAGAACACTGGTGCCATTCTTGTCATTGACTGTAGGTACAGGAGGAAATCGCCGCTTCTCAGTGAAGTAAGAAAGACCAACAGCAGCACCTCAAGTTCCATGATCAGAACCCAGAAGCGAAATGTGGGGCTGCTTTCAGCCATGAACACTCTCCATTCGTCAAGTGGCAGGGCAGTTTCTCCATAAATCCATAAATCACCTCTAAAGACGAAGTTTTCACTGGCAAATTACGGACACGCGATCGGAAGCCGCCATTTTGATTTTCCCGCTGCGGGTCTACAAAGTCATGAAAAATTAAGGAAACAAAATAAGGCCCGCAAATTTTTGGATCAACATATGTATTTTCATACACGATATATCATTGTCCAACGTTTTAGCATTAGAAAATAATTTTAGCTTACATTCATTTTGCTTGATAATATTCACTGCGGGCACCTCGTGCTAGAAAATCGTCTGCAGTTTTGGCTCATCTTTTTTATTTATTTCTCAAAATAAAAAACGATTTTGAAGTGGCTTCAAATCTGAAATCAATTATAACATTGTAAAGAACAGTATACCAAAGTATTGTGCTTGTTGCACGAAGTGCACAATTCTGGTTAATTCTGCAACATAGAACCCCCGCTATGAGGAGAAACCATCACTACACCCCATTTATATCAAACAGCAGTAAAGTGTAGGCCATCCACATCAAGTGAAAACTTGAGATGTTCGCATGAACATTCGTGACATCCACTGTTCTGCATTCTCTATGAAGGGGTAGCTCTCCTTTCATCCCCATATGTCAAAGAAACTTCAAGCATACGTCATCGACATCAGTTCAAGGATTTGAGACCATCGCATCATCATCGTCTTGAACACTAGCTAGGTCTACATAAAGGTCACGGTCAGACAGACACAGGTCAGAGAGAGGGATACGGGTGACAGATAGAAATACAGACAGTCGGTCAGACAGACAGACAGACAGACAGACAGACAGACAGTCGGATAAACAGACAGACAGACAGTCGGACAGACAGACAAACAAAGGTCAGAGAGAGACAGAGAGAGAAACGAAACGAAACGAATTTTTATTTATACAGGGTAATGAGATAAGCATTGCTTTTTTACACTCAGCCCTGTGGCCAAACAAGAAAACTAACAAACCAACAAATAAGTAATGCAAAAACATTATAAAGTAACATAAGCATTAAAGCAATCCTTCAAACCATCATCAAGAATAATATATTATACAAAATAGCAATGTAAGAGGGAGAAGAGTTAAGGACAACAGACAGACAATATAAGGACTTTGAAAAGTATGAGAGAGAGAGAGAGAGAGAGAGAGAGAGAGAGAGAGAGAGAGAGAGAGAGAGAGAGAGAGAGAGATGGGGGGTGGGGGAGACGGACAGACAGACAGTTTGGCAGACAATATGTAGACAGACGATGAACAGACGGATATACAGGCATGTGTCAGGTGTAATGATACATTGTTTAAAAATCAGTTGTAATAATAGATTCCTTGAATTGTTTCATGAAAGATGGATGACTTGATATTTGTTTTAAATATACGGGCAATGCATTCCACAGTGAACCTCCAGAATAGTGTAGACTGGATTTATATAAATCTAATCTTGGTCTATGAAGAACAATCTTGTGCATGTGTCTCTTATTATTCAACTGAAATTTATTTGTTATTCTGGAAGGCGCCATTCCAATCATTATTTTGTGCATAAGCCTTCCTTTGTTAAAGTTTAGTCTGTTTTTGAGTGGTAGAATATTCAGAACCTTAAAATCTTCCAAAGTTAAAGAACTTGATTTTAAAAGAACCAGTTTTAAGGCACGATTAGAAACGCGGACAAGTGGTTTGAATGTCTTGTCACTGGCACAATCCCAATGATTGGATGTGAGCACTAAATAACTGTTTCTTAGCTTCGTAAGTGATAAAATGTTTTATTTTTAATAGCTGAAAGACTTTCTTTGATATATTTCTGCTTAATTGAGAGATGTGGTCATTCCAGGATAAGTTATTCTTAATAGTTATACCTAAGACTTTGTGAGACTTTACTTGTTCTATTTTGTTATTATTGACACAAATATGTAGTGTGGTATCTTGAATGTTTTGACGTTTCTGTCTCGTAGTTATTAAGATGTGTTTAGTTTTTTCTGAGTTCTGTGACATATGGTTACAGTCAGTCCAATTAACAAGTTTATTTACGCTTTCCACAAGTTTACGTGAATCGTGGTATCATCAGCAAAGAGATCACATGGGGACGAAACAGAGAGGGGTAAATCATTGACATATAAAGAAAATAGGGCAAAGAACTGAACCTTGTGGCACACCACTTGTTATACCACAGAAATTTGAAAATGTGTTTTCTACACAAACGCATTGTTGACGGGAACTTAGAAACGAAGATATAAGTGCAACAGTGTCAGCTGAACATTTATAAACTGAGGAGGGAGTGGGGAGGAGTAGGGAGTGCTCAATGGTGTCGAGAGAGAGAGAGAGAGAGAGAGAGAGAGAGAGAGAGAGAGAGAGAGAGAGAGAGAGAGAGAGAGAGAGAGAGATACAGAGAGTGAGAGAGAGAGAGAGAGAGAGAGAGAGAGTGAGAGAGAGAACGAGAAAGTGAGAGAGAGAGAGTGTGAGTGAGAGAGAGAGAGAGAGACACACACACACACAGAGTGAGAGACACAGAGAGCGTGAGAGAGAGAGAGAGAGAGAGAGAGAGAGAGAGAGAGAGAGAGAGAGAGAGAGAGAGAGAGAGAGAGAGAGAGAGAGAGAGAGAGAGAGAGAGAGACAGAGAGAGAGAGAGAGAGAGAGAGAGAGAGGGAGAGAGAGAGAGGGAGAGAGAGAGACACAGAGAGTGAGAGACAGAGAGAGAGAGAGAGAGAGAGAGAGAGAGAGAGAGAGAGAGAGAGAGAGAGAGAGAGAGAGAGAGAGAGAGAGAGAGAGAGAGAGAGAGAGAGAGAGAGAGAGAGAGAGAGAGAGAGAGAGAGAGAGAGAGAGAGAGAGAGGAGAGAGAGAGAGAGAGAGAGAGAGAGAGAGAGAGAGAGAGAGAGAGAGAGAGAGAGAGAGAGATATGCAAGAGAGAATAAAAAGGAAGCAGATTGAAAGAGGACAGACACTGGAGAGTGCATCCGTGATCCGGCCGGTGGGACTTGGGGCTGAAAGAAAGAGCGCCATTGTTGTTGGAGCATGCCAGATTGTAGGGAAGGCCGTCAGTGTCAAAACGACAGAAACATCATTTTTTGCAACCTCAAGTTACTATCATGTTACTATCATGTTACTATCATGTTACTGTCATGTTACTATCAAGTTACTATCATGTTCCTATCATGTTACTATCATGTTACTGTCATGTTACTATCATGTTACTATCATGTTACTATCATGTTACTATTATGTTACTATCATGTTACTATCATGTTACTATCATGTTACTATCATGTTACTTCATGTTACTATCATGTTACTATCATGTTACTATCATGTTACTATCATGTTACTATCATGTTACTATATGTTATTATTATGTTACTATCATGTTACTATCATGTTACTATCATGTTACTATCATGTTACTATCATGTTACTATCATGTTACTATCATGTTACTATCATGTTACTATCATGTTACTATCATGTTACTATCATGTTACTATCATGTTACTATCATGTTACTATCATGTTACTATCATGTTACTATCATGTTACTATCATGTTACTATCATGTTACTATCATGTTACTATCATGTTACTATCATGTTACTGTCATGTTACTATCATGTTACTATCATGTTACTATCATGTTACTATCATGTTACTATCATGTTACTATCAAGTTACTATTATGTTACTATCATGTTACTATCATGTTACTATCATGTTACTATCATGTTACTGTCATGTTACTGTCATGTTACTATCATGTTACTATCATGTTACTGTCATGTTACTGTCATGTTACTATCATGTTACTATCATGTTACTATCATGTTACTATCATGTTACTGTCATGTTACTATCATGTTACTGTTCATGTTACTATCATGTTACTATCATGTTACTATCAAGTTAATATCATGTTACTGTCATGTTACTATCATGTTACTATCATGTTACTATCATGTTACTGTCATGTTACTATCATGTTACTATCATGTTACTGTCATGTTACTATCATGTTACTATCATGTTACTATCATGTTACTATCATGTTACTATCATGTTACTATCATGTTACTATCAAGTTACTGTCATGTTACTATCATGTTACTATCAAGTTACTATCATGTTACTATCATGTTACTATCATGTTAATATCATGTTACTATCATGTTACTATCAAGTTACTATAATAATAATAATAATAATAATAATAATTGTACATTTATATAGCGCTTTACCTCAGGTGAACCCAAAGCGCTTTTCATCAACAAATAGACAACAAAACAGCATTCAAGAATGACACCAACCAGCAACAACGCATACATACAAAGCAACTCTCTCTCTCTCTCTCTCTCTCTCTCTCTCTCTCTCTCTCTCTCTCTCTCTCTCTCTCTCTCTCTCTCTCTCTCTCTCTCTCTCTCTCTCTCTCTCTCTCTCTCTCTCTCTCTCTCTCTCTCTCTCGCTCTCTCTCTCTCTCTCTCTCTCTCTCTCTCTCTCTCTCTCTCTCTCTCTCCCTCTCTCTCTAACACACATACACACACACACACACACACACACACACACACACACACACACACACACACACACACACACACACACACACACACACACACACACACACACACATTTACCAACACCGACTCGTTCATCCCCCATTCAGTAAGCACACATCAACTGAGCCGCACGGACTGACCACATACACCAACACATACAGAAACACCCTCACACACAACGTACGCACGCAGACAGACAAACACACACACACAGACACACACATGCGTGCACACATAACCCACAAAACCAAAACACACACAAGCACACATGTATGCACACATGCATGCTCACACACACACAACACACACACATACACACACACACACACACACACACACACACACACACACACACACACACACACACACACACACACACACACACACACACACACACACCACAAAGCACAGCACAAACCTCTTATTCAATCTTCCCTCACGTGCACACAACGCTAGACAACTGATCAAATATTTAGGGCGCAGCAGGAAAAAGATGGGTTTTAAGAGAGGTTTTGAATGAGGAGACTGAGTTGGAGTGTCGGAGAGGAGAAGGCAGAGAATTCCAAAGAGATGGTGCTTGACAGGAAAAAGAACGTTACTATCATGTTAATATCATGTTACTGTCATGCTACTATCATGTTACTATCATGTTAATATCATGTTACTGTCATGTTACTATGATGTTACTATGATGTTGCTATCTTGTTACTATCATGTTACTATCATGTTAATATAATGTTACTGTCATGCTACTATCATGTTACTATCATGTTAATATCATTTTACTATCATGTTATTGTCATGTTAATATCATGTTACTGTCATGTTACTATCATGTTACTATCATGTTACTGTCATGTTACTATCATGTTACTATCATGTTACTATCAAGTTACTGTCATGTTACTATCAAGTTACGGTCATGTTACTGTCATGTTGCTATCAAGTTACTGTCATGTTACTATCAAGTTACTATCATGCTACTATCATGTTACTATCATGTTACTATCATGTTACTGTGATGTTACTATCATGTTACTGTCATGTTACTATCATGTTACTATAATGTTACTATCATGTCACTGACTGTCATGTTACCGTCATGTTACTATCATGTTACTGTCATGTTGCTATCATGTTACTGTCATGCTACTGTCAAGTCATTACATTGTCCTTGTGTTGCAGGGCTGTCATCGTGCTAGAACAGGATGGTATAGTGTGACTCTTTCCTCTCCACTCACAGTCATCCTCAAAGAACAACAAACTAACAAACATACAAATTGTGTTCGTTTGTTGCACCCCTACGACTCAGCAGCAGGGCAGTGTCTCCTCTGGTGTTTCAGGATCGGAGACCTCGTTGTGACTGACAAAAAATAATTATGATGCACATGCCTGTAATCATGAAAAACCGTGCACGAAAACAAATAAACAAACTAAATAACATCGTGCGCAATGTCACAAACAACCAGAACAGTACAGTCACACACACACACACACACACACACACACACACACACACACACACACACACAACAACAACAACATACAGTATTTATACGGCGCTGAATCTTGATATAAATCAAATCAAAGCGCACACACACGTTAGCATCCATAACGCATTCAAACAAAAATGCAATGCAACGCGAACACACACGTTTGACATAAATGGTATACAGCAGAAACAGACCTAAAGGCAAGGGAGAGAAGAAGAGAAAGAGAGTGGAGCCTCAATGACGGGGGAACAGGTGGGTTTTGAGGTTAGATTTGAAGGCTGAGAGGGTCGGTCGCTGACGGAGGGAAAGAGGAAGTTTGTTCCAAGATGTCGGTCCTGAGACAGCAAAAGAGCGCGGACCAACCGTTGAAAGCTTATACCTAGGGATCTGGAGAGATCACACACACACACACACACACACACACACACACACACACACACACACACACACACACACACACACCACACACACACACACACACACACACACACACACACACACACACACACACACACACACACACACACACCACACACACACACACACACACACACACACACACACACACACACACACACCACACACACACACACACACACACACACACACACACACACACACACACACACACACACACACACACAACACACACACACACACACACACACACACACACACACACCACACACACACACACACACACACACACACACACACACACACACACACACACACACACACACACACACACACACACACACACACACACACCACACACACACACACACACACACACACACACACACACACACACACACACACACACACACACACACACACACACACACACAACAACAAGAACAACATACAGTATTTATACGGCGCTGAATCTTGATAGAAATCAAATCAAAGCGCACACACACGTTAGCATTCAAAGCGCATTCAAACACAAATGCAATACAACGCGAACACACACAGATAACATAAATGGAATATAGCAGAAACAGACCTAATGGCAAGAGAGAGAAGATAAAGAGAGAGGAGCTTTAATGACGGGGGAACAGGTGGGTTTTGAGGTTAGCTTTGAAAGCAGAGAGGGTCGGTCGCTGACGGAGGGAGAGCGGAAGTTTGTTCCAGGAGGTCGGTCCTGAGACAGCAAAAGAGCGCCGACCAACAGTTGAAAGCTTATACCTAGGGATCTGGAGAGAAAGAGGGTCAGAAACTGAACGTAAAGTGCGAGCTGGCGTATAGATGGAAATATTGTCACAGAGGTAAGATGGAGCAGCTTTATGAATAGATTTATAGCAAAGTGTGTTTAATTTATACTCAATTCTGTCTGCGACAGGAAGCCAGTGCAAAGAACGGAGAAGAGGGCTAACATGATCGAACTTTTTCTTCCTAAGGACAAGACGAGCAGCTGTGTTTTGAATACGCTGGAGACAAGATAGAGAAGAGACTGATAGGCCAGAAAGGAGAGCATTACAGTAGTCAATACGAGATAGGATGAGGGAAGTAACAAGCTTTGCTGTGGCTTCATCTGAGAGGTATTTACGAATATAGCCAATGCAACGAATTTGATAGTAGCAGGACTGACAGGTCTGAGTCAGGAAACTCTGCATGGAAAGAGTATTGTCCAAAGTGACACCTAAGTTTTTGACTGAGTCTGAGAGGGGAATGATATTGTTACCCAGTTGGATTGACTCTATGGAAACAGAGGCTAGTTTGTTTTTTGTCCCTACAAGCATTGCTTCGGTTTTTTCACCATTTAATTGAAGTTTATTTTGAACCATCCAATTTTGAATATCAATATAGCAGTTGTTACTTTCTGTAAGAATGGAATCTAGATCTTCAGGGGTTGTACTGTTTTGGAGTTGTGAGTCATCTGCATAGAAGTGATGTTTCATGTTGTGCTGATCGATGACATTGGCAAGAGGTGACGTATACAAAGTAAACAAGACAGGACCAAGCACAGACCCCTGGGGGACTCCACAAGAAAGCCTAACCTGTTCAGACTGACGACCATTGACCAGAACTGATTGAAAACGATCAGAAAGGTAAGAGGAAAACCAA
>CM065686.1:63985840-63988340 GCA_017654935.2 Phymorhynchus buccinoides | reverse complement strand
TCACATGAAATGTCTGATACAACAATACAGATATTTCATCAGAATCGTGTACGTAGGACAACAAATATAGTGAACAAGACTAGTAGGATTTCATCAGATTCATTTAGACAGTAGAATTCCACGTGACTCATGCCTCACAAACGTCATAATCGGATCACAGTGACTCGAATCGTATGCAGTGCAGCGGGCCATTAAAGGGGCACCCTGACGGATATGTTTTTGCAAGAAGCACGTCGAGATCACCAGGAAAACACACTGTCCTGTTCGTCCGTCTGTCTCTCTTTTTCTCGCCCCCCCCCCCTCCCTCTCTACCTTCTCTGTGTGTTTCTTACGCTCTATCTATTACTCTATTAGGGGAAAGAGGGGTAAAAAGCGCATCCTACCGGGGTAAGAAGCCCATGGGCGGGTAAGAAGCCCACCCCAATTATCTCATGAAATGAAGCAAATTTCAGTTAAATTTTGCCCATGTTCCTTTGCACGTCTTTTAAAATACCTCATATTTAAGTTTCATGATGTTGTGGTCAATAATATGAGTTTTTGAATATTTGTTGACGTTCTTTTTTTTTTTTTTTCATTTTCTGTCCTTGGAAAAGTTAAATAAAAAACCAACAACAGCAAACTACCTCCATATTTTTATATTTATACAAAGCTTATTCTATGGGCTTTTGAACGATACTTTTCTTTTTTAACAACACTGTGATTGTCAGCTACACAGACTGAAATGAATTAGCTGACTGTGACGGGGAAAAACGCCCACGGGAAAGAAGCCCATGCGCGTTTTGCACGCCTATTATTGTAGGTGATGGTCATCTTTTTTATTGCCACATATCCTGACAAACGTTGTATTTAAGTTTTTAAATGATTAGCGAACACGTTCTGCAATGTTCAAAGGTGCCTATCAGCACAAGCATTATTCATTAAGATCAATTATATGACAGTTTCAGCTTTGAATTTAAGTGAAAATCTTATTCCGCGCACTGCTTCATCCATTCACAACCGATTTAATCTTCCATTGTCGAATGTATAAATATATAAAATGTTTCCTCATCATATGACGGTTCCTTGGTACAATGGTATAATGCGTGCCTCGTAATGTTGCAGCATGTCGGATCTGTGAGTTCGATACTGCGCAAGGCCACATTTTTTTTTATAAATTTTAAGTTTTGTGAGTGTACGTTCCTTTTTCCTTTTTTTTTATATTTTTTTTTTAATGTAATGGAGACATTTATAAGTGTATAATAATTGCAAATCCGATCCAGTTTTTGTATTCTAAATATCTTGAACTGAAGCAGACTATTTAACTTAGTAGGCCTACAACAGGGATTGAAGAATACACACTGTGTCAAAACGGCAACACGCGTAGAACTTCGTTGTTTCAGTCGAGACAAAATGGCGTCGATGGTAGGGCCTAGCATGGCGCGTTGGGAGAGTGACGGTGACTTTTCAACTTAGAGAGGGGGGGGGGGGGGGGGGTGCGCTTTTTACCCGACCTGGGGTGCGCGTATTCCCGACTACGGGGCAAAAAGCGCACCTGTAATATGTTTGCAAAGAAAAAGCATTTTCTATCAAAATCCTTTGTTTTTTTCGCCTAAAAATTCATGGATGTATAGAATAACTATTCCTGCATATTTTGCAATGTTTCAGAGGCACGAAATAAGCAAATTATCCAACTCATAAGGCCTATCCTGAGACATCCATGCGCTTTTTACCCCGTCTTCCCCTACATATGTGTTTCTCCCTTGTCTATATAGGCATCCTTCTGATGGTCTCCCTACTGGTCTGTTCTTTGTCTGTGTTTCTCCCTGGTTGTGTAGACAGGCATCCTTCTGATGGTCTCCCTACTGGTCTGTTCTTTGTCTGTTTCTCCCTGGTTGTGTAGACAGGCATCCTTCTGATGGTCTCCCTACTGGTCTGTTCTTTGTCTGTTTCTCCCTGGTTGTGTAGACAGGCATCCTTCTGATGGTCTCCCTACTGGTCTGTTCTTTGTCTGTGTTTCTCCCTGGTCGTGTAGACAGGCATCCTTCTGATGGTCTCCCTACTGGTCTGTTCTTTGTCTGTTTCTCCCTGGTCGTGTAGACAGGCATCCTTCTGATGGTCTCCCTACTGGTCTGTTCTTTGTCTGTTTCTCCCTGGTCGTGTAGACAGGCATCCTTCTGATGGTCTCCCTACTGGTCTGTTCTTTGTCTGTTTCTCCCTGGATGTAGATAGGCATCCTTCTGATGGTCTCCCTACTGGTCTGTAGATAGGCATCCTTCTGATGGTCTCCCTACTGGTCTGTTCTTTGTCTGTTTCTCCCTGGTCGTGTAGATAGGCATCCTTCTGATGGTCTCCCTACTGGTCAAAACCTAGCTATCAATTTGGTTTTTACCAGGCAACGGGATTCATCCTGCTGGTACCAACCTTTCACTACCATGTTTTTTTACGTGCGTAACGCGCATAGGTCAGACTCGCTTTAAGGCCCCACCCGAGAAACTCGGCGATCAGTTCGATGTTCCCGTCT
>CM065686.1:63950840-63965840 GCA_017654935.2 Phymorhynchus buccinoides | reverse complement strand
AACACTGAAATTATGTTAGCATGCCCAAAGAAAATGCTCAATCTTTCTACCCTTCCAGGCTCTGTCACAATCAACAACACCACTATCTCCTTCTCCTCTTCTGTCCGCAGTCTTGGTGTCACTTTGGATCAAAGTCTTTCCCTTCAGCAGCATGTGTCTAATATCTGCAGATCTGCCTATTTTGAGCTTCGTAAGATTAGTTCTGTTCGTCACTATCTCTCCACTGATGCCACAAAAACCTTGGTCTGTGCATTTTTCCTCTCGAGAATAGATTATTGCAACTCTCTTCTTGCTGGCCTTCCAAAATACCTTCTCAACAAACTCCAAAGAATCCAAAATAATGCTGCACGACTAATCCTTAAGTCCTCCAAGTTTGAACATGTTTCTCCCCTTCTGCACTCTCTGCACTGGTTGCCAATCTCCAGCAGGATCAACTACAAGCTTTCTGCTCTTACCTTTGCTGTCATGTCTGGCTCTGCTCCTACTTACCTGTCTGATCTACTTCATACTTACATTCCATCTCGTCAGCTTCGTTCTTCTTCTGATTCTCGTATTCTACAGCCTCCCTCAATTAAAACGAAAACTTATGGCGAGAGATCCTTTTCTTTTCAGGCCCCAGCTACTTGGAACAAACTCCCTCTGTCTCTCAGACATTCCAACTCCCTGTCAGTTTTCAAAACCAACCTGAAAACCCATCTATTCTCTGAACACTACTGTCCACCATGATCGGATTGTGAGAATGAAAGCGTGTGTGGATGAGGAATGGCATGGGAAAGTTGGGAGACAGAAAGTGTGTGTGTGCATGCGCGCGCTGGCATGTGCTTATGCACGTGTGTGGGGATGTGTGTGTGTGTTTGTGTCTGTGTGTATGTATGTATGTATGTACGAACGTACGTACGTATGTATGTATGTATGTACTGTATGTATGTGTGCATGCGCGTGTAAATGATATGCTATGTTCGTCAGTGTGTGTGCTTGTATGCGTGCGGGCATGGGTATTGATGTGATTTGATTAAATGTATTTTTTGTAAAGCGCCATGAGCAGCTAGCCTGGAATGTGCGCTATATAAGTTTTCTTCATTATTATTATTATTATTATTCTCTCTCTCTCTCTCTCTCTCTCTCTCTCTCTCTCTCTCTCTCTCTCTCTCTCTCTCTCTCTCTCTCTCTCTCTCTCTCTCTCTCGTATGTTGGCTCAAATTGTTAAAATTACCTATATCCAGACTTAGTAAACATGCCTATCAATTTATTTAGCTGCGAGAAAGAGAGAGAGAGAGAGAGAGAGAGAGAGAGAGAGAGAGAGAGAGAGAGAGAGAGAGAGAGAGAGAGAGAGAGAGAGAGAGAGAGAGTTAGATAGAGAGAAATAGACAGAAGAGGAAAAAGAGAGAGAGAGATTGATTGATTGAATTTTATTTATAGAGGGTAATAGAGTAAGCAATAACATGCGTTTTTACATCCAGCCCTCTGGACAAAATACATATATAAGAGTAGAAAATGGAAAACGAAAATAAACACATACAAAGTAATGTAAAGCATGCAAAAATCATCCCTATATTGTAACACATCAATAACAAAATCAAACCTATTATTATTAACTATGCTCATTATTAACATTCAAAATGTGTGAAGTAAGCGCATACACACGGGAAAATAAAACCCAATCCTACTTTTCACACTCATCTTTAAACATTCAAAAATAGAGAAGTGCACAAACATTAAAAAAATATCTCAATCATACTTTATATATTCATCATTAAAATGTACTTATTTGAAAAGAAACCCATGCATGTAATAAGTCAAACATAGTATTACTTTACCTACTCATCTTAGCATGCACAATTTAAAATGTTAATACATGTACCCATGGCAAAAAGAAACCTATTCCTACATTACATTATTAATTTTTAGCATGAACAAATTAACAAGTAAACACACACTCGTAACAAAAGCAGACCTAGAGAGAGAGAGAGAGAGAGAGAGAGAGAGAGAGAGAGAGAGAGAGAGAGAGAGAGAGAGAGAGAGAGAGAGAGAGAGAGAGAGAGAGAGAGTCAAAGACTCAAGAGACTCAAGAGACTCAAAACTTTTAATTGCAAAGGCCACCGACCTATCTGCAAGGAGGTCAAAGAACAAAATATAGAACAAGGGCGTCGCCGAGCGGCAGACATGTCCGTCACCAGCAATGCCACGCACTTGCGACACCCCGTAGAGTGTCACATCCTGACACAAAATTGGAAGGGATTCTGTCTTCTAGTTCACGAGATACAGCTTGAAGAAGAAACATATAGCGCAAAGAAGGAAATTTCGGTTTTCAAGGTCACACTTCAAGGTCAAGGTCAGCATGGTGATAATTTATGCTCGGGTGTTTTCTTCTCTAGGGTATACAGTACCACACACAATCTGAAGCGCTTATGTCAAGTACCAATGTGGACAATATGGCTTAAAACCCAATGTGTAGACCCCTACCACTTTCAAGGCCTACTGATCGCCCGGTCCGTGACCTTGACCTTGATCGGTATGCCACCATCAGAACGGGCATAAGCCAAAGTACCTTCATGCCAAATTTGAAGACTCTAACACTAACGGTGTGGGAGTTATGGCCCCTGGAATATTTTCGGTTTTCAAGGTCGTACGCCAAGGTCAAGGTCACGACGGCAAAATGGTTTGCGCGGATGCCTTCCTCTCATGGTGACACACCAGCACACAAAATGTGACATGATTCTGTCAACCCGTTCGAAAGATATCCTTGGGACAGACAGAAGGAGAAAAAAATGACCCTCCGATTTTCAGGCTCCAGCGATCTTTTTGACCTTGACCTTGACCTTGATCGGTATGCCCTCATCAGAACGGGCATAAGCCAAACCACCTTCATACCAAGTTTCAATGTCCTATGTTGATTGGTGCCCGAGATATGGCTAAAAATAGATTTTCGGTTTTCAAGGTCGTACGTCAAGGTCAAGGTCACGACGGCAAAATGGTTTGCGCCGATCTCTTCCTATTAAGGAGGCACACCTTAACACAAAATTTGACGCGATTCGGTCCAGCGGTTCGGGAGATATCCTTGGGACAGACAGAAAAAAACACACAAAAAAACAAAACAACAACAGACAAACCAGACGATCGCAATAGTCCGTCTTGGTGACGGACTAATCACACACACACACACGCGCACACACACACACGCACACACACACATGCACGCGCACACACATGTTGCATTTGCAAAGAAAACATGTGCATCAAAAGGATACAGGGAAAATGATACATACATAGGCATGCGTTTTACGTTTAACCGGCGATTGAGCTATTTGATATACACAACAGTTATCTTTTCTATTGCAACTGAACGGGTTACTTCCCTTTGATCATTTTGAAGAAAAAACAAAAGTGATGGTCTGTGATCAATTTGGAAAAAAGTTTGAATATACTTTTCTCTCAGATCTTGATATGATTGACTGTCAAGTTTTACGTCTAGGGAACAAGGTTTCAAAACATTGTGTCAGGCAGACCCTTCGCGCGTACCGGAACACACCAGTCCAGTTAATTTACAGTACAAAACGACTCATTTATTCCTAAATCACACACATATTAAACCTCAAAAAGTAATAAAACAGGACCTAGCTAAGAGATTTTGTTAACCCATCCACCCCTCACCAAAACCAGACCAAACCCACTGTCATGGGAAGGGGAAATTACAACATTCAATTCCAATATTCGATGAAAAAAATAGAAGTAAAGACCACACCCTTGCTCACATCACACGCTACTGACACACACGGATAGTCACTCAACTCCTGCAGAGGTCACGATGTCCACAGTCCACAATAAGAGCGCCGGCTGCAGTAGTGAGTCCACGAGTACTCGGTTAGACCACACGACGACCAAAGGCAGGGCGCAGCAGTCTCGCTGCCCCAGACCGCCCACCAGCCGCGGGTAAGCACCCTCAGCACGTCAGTATAGATGACGACTAGACTGGTGGGACCTCCGTCGGCTCCACATCAGGTAAGGCGGCACGCACAATAGGCCCAGTGGTGGTGGAGTAATAGGCAGCTTCAAACAAGCTGTGATACTGCTAGAAAAACCGGAGGACGGACAGTCAGACGGTCGAACGCGAACCATGCTATTAATTCCTTCTAAGTCTGCTTCTTCTTTGTCTGTCCCCGCTTCTTCTTCTCCTTCTTCCTCTTCCTCTTCTTCTTCTTCTTCTTCTTCACTCCAATGAAGGAGCGCTGGCATTCCCAGTTGAACGGCAGATGAGTGCCTGGCGGCTACGACTGACCGTAACGGCTCTTCTTCGACTTTGCCCTACGAAGGCCAGAAATCCAATGCCCCGGTTATGATACTGCAAGCTAAGACCAAAACAGCAGAGCAGTGAGAGCGGTTCGAACCCTAACCCGGACCGCACGAGAAAAACTCTTAACTCGAGTCACACAATAAAATCAAGTTCCTTTCCTTTCCTCTCTTTATTTACAAAGCAAAATACACGGTTTGACTGCTCTTCACTCTCGAATGCCCGCATATGAAACTATTAGAAAGAAAAAAGAACGCTAGATCATCAGCTGGGGCAAACATAGATGAGTGGATAGGCAGTCAACCCGTGACACACCTCCCCCCTAAAGCATCGCAACCCATTTGCGATGCCCCTTTGGAAATAAAAGGGGGAAAAAACAACTTTAATACTATACAAAACAATGCAATAGATTGGGGGAAAACTCATCATATCACACCCAACGATTTACACAAGTTTCCTCCTTTTGTACAAGTGGGGAAAAACTCAAGTCTTCTTGGAATCGCAGGTTGTGCACTCAAGGATTTCTGCTGAGGTAATCAGCATCTATGTTCTCTGTGCCGGCGATGGGGCGAAACGTGAAGGTGTGGGATTGCAGCTCCATCGCCCAACCCATGAGGCGTCTACTGACTGGCCTGATCCGATCCAAGTAGAACAGTGGATGATGGTCGGACTCCAAGGTGAATTGTCTGCCATAGAGGAATGGGTAAAACCGGCGTATGCCCCACACTACAGCATAGCACTCTAACTCGATAGTGTGGTACTTCACCTCTGCGCTGTTGAGCTTCTTGCTGGCATAAGCCAATGGTTGAAGCCCATGACCATGGTCCTGTAGGAGGACTGCTCCCAGTCCGATGCCAGATGCGTCTGTGCGCAAGACATAGGTGAGTGTGTTGTCTGGGAGTTGCAAGACTGGCTCCGCACAGAGTTTGTCCTTCAGTTTCTGAAAGGCCTGCAAACCATCATCTGTCCACACTATCCTTTCGGGTTCTTTCTTTTTGGTTCTATCCGTGAGAGGTTTGGCTAACTCGGCATAGTTCGGGATGAATCTCCTATAGAAGCCGGTGAGTCCAAGAAATGAACGCAGCTGGGACTTGGTAGTGGGAACTTTTGCATCCCTGACTTTCTCCACCTTTTCTTTCTCCATGCGCAGTTTCCCAGCTGAAACGACATGCCCCAGGAAGGAGGTCTCTTTGAAGGCTAGATAGCACTTGGTCGGTCTTGCAGACATGTTGACCTCTCTCAACCTTTGGAACAAGGACTTGAGGCTAGCCATGTGATCTTTCCAGCTTCCGCTAGCCACAAGAACATCATCCATGAAGTTCTGTATGTCATGGTCTTTCATGGGCTGCAGTACTCTCCTCATCACCCTACTGAAGACAGCTCCTGCGGTTTTCAGGCCAAATGGCATAACACGCCATTGAAACTGACCTCCGGGGGTAGTGAAGGCAGTGTACTGCTGGTGTTCGGGCTTCATAGGGATTTGCCAATACCCCTTTGACAAGTCTATCTTGGTAAAGTACCGGGCTTTCCCAAGACGGGCAAATATCTCTTCCACGTTCGGCAGTGGTTCTGCGTCGAAGATAAGAGTCTTATTAAGCTTCCTATAATCTATGCAGAAGCGAATTTTGCCATCCTTCTTTTTCACCAGGACGATCGGTGCCGAGTACGGGGATGAAACTGGTTCTATGACGCCCATTTTCAGCATCTCTTGAACTTCCTTCTCAATCTGCTCTTTTTGCGAGTGAGGCAGAGGGTATTGTTTCACTCTCACAGGTTCAGAATCAGACAATAGGAGTTCACACTCTCCTACAGCAGAATGCAAAGGGAGATCAGTAAGAATGTCCTGGGCTTCTTCGCACAGCTGCCGTAATTCTCTTTGCTGCGCTGGAGCGAGATCAGAGGGCATGTTGACATCTCTCCAGGTTTCAGAAGGCTGCAAGGGTATGGCAGGGATGTCGAACACACAATCTCCCCGGATGTGGCTGTCCTCTTCAATCACCACAGGTGACACCAAAGCAGCGCAGCTCTCCCGGCGATGGTACTTCTTGAGTAAGTTGATATGGTACAACTTGACCTTGCCGTTGATGCAAATCCTGTAGTCACAATCACCCACACGTTCTGTGACTTTGTATGGGCCTTGCCACGTCATCTGTAATTTGTTGTGACGGATCGGAATCAACAACAACACCTCTTCTCCAACCTGGAAGTACCGATTCACTGCCTTAAGATCATAACGCTGCTTCTGCTTTTTGTGAGCTTCCTGCAGATGCTGCCTAGCAAGTGCACAGGTGTCGGCAATTTTGCTCCGAAGCACGACAATGTGCTCTGCATCAGTACGGCTTCCTGGATCCTGACTTTCAGCTGTCCAAAGATCCTTCAACAGAGCCATTGGACCTCGTACAGTACGGCCATAGAGGAGCTCAAAGGGGGAGAATCTACTCGACTCCTGGGGTACCTCGCGGTATGCAAACAGCACAGCCGACACATATTCGTTCCAGTCCTTTGGTCTCTCCTGACACAGGCGCTTGATCATGGTTTTCAGGGTCGCGTTGAAGCGTTCGACAAGACCGTTTGCCTGGGCATGATAGGGACTAGTAACAAGGCCCTTGATTGCCAAAAACTGGTTGACCTGCTTCATGTAATCGGATGTGAATTGGGTTCCATTGTCGGTGACAACCTCCTTGGGGAAACCCAATCTTGTCCATACCTCCCACAAAGCACCAGCGACAGTCTCTGAATCGATTCCCTTGAGAGGGAATGCTTCCGGGTATCTTGTTGCATAATCCACGATCACCAACAGATACCGATGACCTTTCCTGCTGCAGGGTATGATGGGTCCTACGATGTCAATAGCAACTTTTTCAAAGGGAACTCCCAAAATGGGCACTGTCCCTAGGGGCACCCTGGTGTTGCGTCCCTTGGGCGTTGTCCTCTGGCAAACGTCACAGGATCTGACATAGTTCCTCACATCACGATCCAGTGTTGGCCAATAGAAGGACTGGCGTATGCGCTCAAGGGTCTTTTTACTGCCAAGGTGTCCAGCCAGAGGGGTGTTGTGACCGACTTCCAGAACCAAGGGTCTCAGCTTCCTGGGAACCATCACTTGCTTGGCGCGTGCCGTGCCTTTCTCAAAAACTCTGTATAAGACTTCCTTCTTGAAAAAGTAGCGCGCTGCCCCTTTTGTCTTTGAGGACTTGGCTGCAAGCTGCCTGGGTCCATCCAGGGTAGTGTCCTGACGTTGCATATCGACGAACTGCTCCTTGGACACCTGGGCGGCAACCTCTTCTCCCACAGGGCGAAGCACAGGCCTCAGGAGATCACGTTGCTTTCCAGCAGCGCGGGTGGTAACAGCCCCAAGGGTCTCCCTGGGCAACTCAGTAGACAGTTCACTGGCTCTTCCGTCCTCAAAATGGACACTGTTTCCCAGTAGCAACGAGTTAACAGGATCCCGAAGCAACACAGCCCAAACTCTCCCACAGAAGTAAGGGGTAGACATATGCACCAAGGCTGTTTCTCTACGCGCTTTCATCTGATCCTCAGCTCCTACAACTTCACAAACAGGGCCTCTTGGCGCATCGTCGGGAACCAACTTTGCGTCAACGAAGACTGTGGTGGCTCCTGTGTCACGGACAGTACAGGTGACCTCGTCGTTGACCTTAGACAAAAAGGTGGGGCAGGTCCAATCTTCTTGACGAACTTCGAGTCTCTGCACCCTGGACCTTGGTGGAATCCCGCGGTGACTCTTATGATCCCTGCGGAAAGAGGGACAACTCCTCTTAACATGTCCTAACTCCCCACAATAATAGCAGGTAAGCTTCCTCTCAGACGCAGTTGTTGAGGTCGGAGGCTTAGGAGGAGGTTGAAATCCTGGCCTTGGGCTAGATGAAGTTTGATCAGACGGCAGTGGGGTTTGAGGTGGGGATGACTCGCTTCTCTTGAAGGCCTGGGTCGTCCTACGATTCTGTAAGGCCCGTTTGCGGAACGGGTGCAGCTGCTTCCCAAACGAACTTCCTATTCTCACATTGCGACGGGCTTCCGCACACGCCTCAGCTCGTTTGATGGCGTCATCAAAGCTGGAGGGCTCGGATTCGTAGATCTTTTCAGCTAGACCGTCGGAGATACCCAACTCGAGCTGTTCCAGAAGAATGAGGTCACGGAGGGTCATGCCAGACATAGTCTCCCACTGGTTGAGCGCCCTGATCATCCTCAACCCAAACTGAGAGAACGTCTCGTCGTCCCTCTTGCTGATTTCCCGAAACCTCTTCCTGTAGCTTCCAATGCCCAACTGATACTGCTCCAGGATCGCCTTTTGGAGGTCTTCGTATGTGGCTTCAGCAGTTAGTCCCTTAAGAGCATCGCGGGCCCTCCCGGACAGAACACTAGCCAGGTACACTTTCCTTTCAGGGGGACTCAGGGCAAACTGGTCTGCCACTGTATCAAAATGGGCAAGGAAGTCGTTGATATCGTCCTCTGGCCGAAGTTCCGAAAACTTTAACGAAGGGGGTGCCAGCCTCGTACCACTAGGTCTCCCCTGTCCCACCTGTCTCTCCTCTCTACTATGAAACCCGCTCAAGATCTCCCTCCATCTTTCAGCCTCAGCAGCTTCTCTTCCTAATCTCTGTACTTTTTCCATTTCTTCCTCTCGCCGAGCTTTTTCCCTCCTATCCTCTTCTTCTCGCCGAGCTTTTTCCATTTGCATGAACATTGACAACATGTTCATCTGGGAAGCCGTGTCCGCGGGCGGCCTTTCATGCTGGACAGGTTTGAGTTCTTCAGGTGTGCTTTCCGGGGTAAATGAAGAAAGCGGGGTATCTTTAAGTAAGCCGTGTACTAATTGCTTGGCCCGACCGGCGTGCACGACCGTGGGCGTAGAACGCGTATCACTGCTAGACACCGAATATACAACCGACGTGGTTGTAGGGGTATCGGTAACGGCATTACCATATCTAGACTCACCCCTGATGGCAGCACGAGTAAGGGGAGGCGAATACGACGCCATAACGAAATGCGAACGCCTTACAACTACAAATACACTAACAAGTTATAAATGTACACTATCAACACTAACACTAGCAAAATCTGCGAAAAATCCGCAGCAACCAAGCAACTACACAACCATTCACAACCCGTCCTAGTCCTACCTAACGCCTAAATAACCTAACCAAACAAAACCCAAAATTAATAACTAAAGAGGAGGAAACCCACAAATCCTAATGGTGGGTGACTGGCACGCTCGAAGGCGCACTGACACAATCCGGGACGAGCGCCCAAAATGTCAAGTTTTACGTCTAGGGAACAAGGTTTCAAAACATTGTGTCAGGCAGACCCTTCGCGCGTACCGGAACACACCAGTCCAGTTAATTTACAGTACAAAACGACTCATTTATTCCTAAATCACACACATATTAAACCTCAAAAAGTAATAAAACAGGACCTAGCTAAGAGATTTTGTTAACCCATCCACCCCTCACCAAAACCAGACCAAACCCACTGTCATGGGAAGGGGAAATTACAACATTCAATTCCAATATTCGATGAAAAAAATAGAAGTAAAGACCACACCCTTGCTCACATCACACACTACTGACACACACGGATAGTCACTCAACTCCTGCAGAGGTCACGATGTCCACAGTCCACAATAAGAGCGCCGGCTGCAGTAGTGAGTCCACGAGTACTCGGTTAGACCACACGACGACCAAAGGCAGGGCGCAGCAGTCTCGCTGCCCCAGACCGCCCACCAGCCGCGGGTAAGCACCCTCAGCACGTCAGTATAGATGACGACTAGACTGGTGGGACCTCCATCGGCTCCACATCAGGTAAGGCGGCACGCACAATAGGCCCAGTGGTGGTGGAGTAATAGGCAGCTTCAAACAAGCTGTGATACTGCTAGAAAAACCGGAGGACGGACAGTCAGACGGTCGAACGCGAACCATGCTATTAATTCCTTCTAAGTCTGCTTCTTCTTTGTCTGTCCCCGCTTCTTCTTCTCCTTCTTCCTCTTCCTCTTCTTCTTCTCCTTCTTCTTCACTCCAATGAAGGAGCGCTGGCATTCCCAGTTGAACGGCAGATGAGTGCCTGGCGGCTACGACTGACCGTAACGGCTCTTCTTCGACTTTGCCCTACGAAGGCCAGAAATCCAATGCCCCGGTTATGATACTGCAAGCTAAGACCAAAACAGCAGAGCAGTGAGAGCGGTTCGAACCCTAACCCGGACCGCACGAGAAAAACTCTTAACTCGAGTCACACAATAAAATCAAGTTCCTTTCCTTTCCTCTCTTTATTTACAAAGCAAAATACACGGTTTGACTGCTCTTCACTCTCGAATGCCCGCATATGAAACTATTAGAAAGAAAAAAGAACGCTAGATCATCAGCTGGGGCAAACATAGATGAGTGGATAGGCAGTCAACCCGTGACATTGACAATCAAGAAGGAAATGCAGTTCATTTTCAGTTACATTACAAAATGGACACATTTTTGAACCCTGTTTATATCTTTGATGTACTTTAAGATCGCTAATTCCCAAGTCCGAGAGAGAGACGAGAGAGAGAGAGAGAGAGATAGGGGTGGTGGTCAAAACGGTGAAAATGGTGTATTTTACACACATAAGCCATCACCCTTCTCTCTTTTTGTTTCTGTCTGGCTGTTGGCCTGCACGCGCGCGCACTACGCAACACGCATGTGCACACGCACACGCACACGCACAGGCGCACGCACGCACACACACACACACACCCACACACACACACGCGCACACACACACACACACACACACACACACTGTCAACACCATTATTTTTGTGAAACGATCTTATTTAAAGAGAAGACAACTGAAGCCTTACTTTATTTTTGTAGAAAGAAGAGTTGCTTCCCTGCATCAACATCGTAAGCTAGACGACTTTTAACGACTTGCGAAAAAAGACTGAACTTTGACAAAGAATGGGAGATAACACTCACACTCACTCTGGCACATGTTCGTACGTACCCATCCACACACCTTGATTCTCTCTCTCATCTCTCTCTCTCTCTCTCTCTCTCTCTCTCTCTCTCTCTCTCTCTCTCTCTCTCTCTCTCTCTCTCTCTCTCTCTCTCTGTCAACTTAACGAGGATGAAGCGAAGACCAGGCCCTGTAGTTATGAGTGCGAATTAGACCGTCAACACGGGGAACAGTATGTAAGTTAGACTAAGCTCCCAAAACGATTGTCTGTTTAACCTACTGTACATACTATTCCCGTTAGACGCACTGTCAGACTGCCGGTCTGTAGGGCCAAAGACAAGGCGACTGTCGACAATGTGTCACTTGGCCTTTAGCATGATCATTCTCTCGTCTCATAAAGACCCCCTGGTTTTCATTTGGTTCACCCCTCCCCCCCCTGTTGTTTTATATCCTATCCCTCCCTCCCCTCCCTCCACCCACCCACGAGTAAATCTCACGCATGGTTTGAGATTCTAGCGGTGACTTGAGAGGTCTAGTAAGTAAATACGCACCATCTCTACGTTTTGAGATCAACCAACGTTTCCCCTCAGCCGACGGGCAGCAACACCATTAATAACTGTATCTTCACAGGATAATGTTCATTGACAGTCACTGGAGGCTTCTTTTCGTTTATCAATAAGTAGTTATCTTGCCTATGGAAAATAAATGTGATCGAATGTGCAGTTTAGTTAGGCTCTCCCTCCTGCACAGGTGTCCGCTGCCTCCAGTCTCAATGAACCGTCCTTTGCGCTGCATGAAAACAACACCAACGTAACACTAACTGTATCTCATACCCAAGACCAACCTAACACTAACTGTATCTCATACCCAAGACCAACCTAACACTAACTGTATCTCATACCCAGGACCAGCCTAACACTAACTGTATCTCATACCCAAGACCAGCCTAACACTAACTGTATCTCATACCCAAGACCAGCCTAACACTAACTGTATCTCATACCCAAGACCAGCCTAACACTAACTATATCTCATACCCAAGACCAGCCTAACACTAACTGTATCTCATACCCAAGACCAGCCTAACACTAACTGTATCTCATACCCAAGACCAGCCTAACACTAACTGTATCTCATACCCAAGACCAGCCTAACACTAACTGTATCTCATACCCAAGACCAGCCTAACACCAACTATATCTCATACCCAAGACCAGCCTAACACTAACTATATCTCATACCCAAGACCAGCCTAACACTAACTGTATCTCATACCCAAGACCAGCCTAACACTAACTATATCTCATACCCAAGACCAGCCTAACACTAACTGTATCTCATACCCAAGACCAGCCTAACACTAACTGTATCTCATACCCAAGACCAGCCTAACACTAACTGTATCTCATACCCAAGACCAGCCTAACACCAACTATATCTCATACCCAAGACCAGCCTAACACTAACTATATCTCATACCCAAGACCAGCCTAACACTAACTGTATCTCATACCCAAGACCAGCCTAACACTAACTATATCTCATACCCAAGCAAAGCAACATTTGGCACCTTTGTGAACAGTTAATCAGAACAAGGTTGTAGAGGGTGGCGAAACAACGTTCCTGCTTTCCATGATCTCATAGTAGAGAGTGGCGAAACTACGTTCCTGCTTTCCATGATCTCCCAGTAGAGGGTGTCGAAACTACGTTCCTGCTTTCCATGATCTCATAGTAGAGAGTGGCGAAACTACGTTCCTGCTTTCCATGATCTCATAGTTGTTACACCCGTGCGTGAGGGGAAATATTCAACATTAACAAACAAAGTGTATGACTATGCAAGCGCATGAGAATGTTCGTGTTTCTCTCTCTCTCCAAGTTATCCACACCTCACGACACAGACGAACAATCAACAACAGTCCACAAAAGCAGGTAGAATTCAATCCTGGTCAACTATTAAATCAAAGAAAGTTTCATTCAATTATCATTCATCATCAGTTCACTCTCCACACTAAATATAAAATTCCTTCGGGTGTTTCGCCTTTTCTTAATATTCCTAGAAAAGGGAAACTATTTCAATAACACATTTTCTTAATTAATCCTCAAATTGTCTCCCATTTGAGTTTTCCAAACCCATCTCCATTTACAAGTACACAAGTAGTAGGTTCCTTCGTAGTTATCCAAAACTAGCTCATTTCATCTACTACTCTATCCCACAAACCAAACTGGCAGTAAATAGCGCAGGTGCTCCCAGTGCACTCCTGCCGTTATCTCTTTAACCAGGCCCGCCGGTGCAGAACGAAGTCGCGTCTGCCCGCGTGCATCCTGGTGTTGCCGACTCTGTCACTTTGCTCCAGACCGCCGCACGGAAAGGAAAGTCAGCGCGTCAAAGGAGATGGGGCCCATGCCACTCCACTCTCCTAGCCAGCCACAGAAGCTGAAATGATCGATACCAACCATATACAAGCTATCCAAAATATGTACGTGTTAACAGCCCACGAGACTTACCAACCAAATAGTCTCCTGTTAACAAAGAACAAACCACCATCAAAATGGAACAAACTGATTATTACCAAACAACAACGCACTCAACACAACACCTTGGAACCTGCAAACTATCATTGACTTCTTCCAACATTCACAAAGAGTAATACCTTTGACACACCACCTTGACGTCTATCACAACCAAGTAACGAACTCACCAAACGAAGCCAAAAATTAGAATTCCATACAAGGAATGCAACAACTGTATTCATAGAAATAACAAGAGAGTAAACCCATAGGTACGAACCTGCATCAACAGCAGCTTACAAAAAACATAAGTGAGTTGCCCCCGGTCCACATCCCAAAGCTAACAGCTGAGGACCAAAAAAACCCGATGTGTCCAGTTCAAGACAAACATGGCAACTGAACTCGAACTGAACGAAATCGGTCAATACACAACTGCGCGTCACGTGATACGCATACTGCGCTGAGGTTCCAAACCAGAAATATGGCATCACAAAAAACGCCCAAAACACTGCGTAACAATACTCCCCCCTTTATAAAAAACAACAACGACCAAGTTGTTTTTTTCCAAACAACGCAGTAGCAGCAGATAACTCACAGAACACTCAAGTCAAGAACTGATCGACCTCAGACCTCGACAACAGATCAGCAAACTGGTTAGAAGAACCCGAAACTGCCTCCAACACAAACGAATATTCCTGAAGGAACAGCGACCACCTGAGCACTCTGGAATTCCGGAAAGTAGACGACTTCAAATAAGTGAGAGGACGATGGTCCGTCTGCAAAACGAACTGTATACCCCACAGAAACCTGGCGAACTTCTGAACAGCCCAAACAATGGCAAGACATTCCCGTTCAATGGTACTGTAGTTTTTCTCCCTATCCAAGAGCTTGCGACTGGCATAGGCAACTGGATGAAGGACATCATACACACCATGAAACTGCAGCAGCACAGCCCCAAGACCTGTGGAACTGGCATCAGTCCTGAGAACAAACAAAGCACCAACACGCGGCAAGAGCAAGACTGGCTTCTCATACAAAATTTCCTGAATGCGTACCAACGCCTCGGCACACTGAGGACTCCAAACGATACTGCGAGGAGCGTTCTTAGCTGTCTTTGTCAAATCAGAAAGGGGAGCAGTAATCTCCGAAAAATTGGGGACATATTTCCTATAGAAGCTGAGCAGCCCCAACAACGATCTGACCTGCTTCCGAGTAGTGGGAGTAGAGATCTTCAAAATCTTCTCAATCTTGGATGACTCAGGCCT
>CM065686.1:63944405-63950340 GCA_017654935.2 Phymorhynchus buccinoides | reverse complement strand
TTGTTTGTCTCTCACTCTCCGTGTACTGGTGGACCTAAGGTCTTACCAGTCCTTGAAGTAGAGCACACATAGATGATCCAAGTCTGTTGTGTGTCTCCACTCTCAGTGTACTGGTGGCCCTAAGGTCTACAGTCCCCTTGAATTAGAGCACACATAGATGATATCCAAGTCTGTTGTCGTCTCTCACTCCTCAGTGTACTGGGTGGCCCTAAGTCTTACAGTCTTGAAGTAGGCACACATAGAATGATTCCAAGTCTGTTGTGTGCTCTCACTCTCAGTGTACTGGTGGCCCTAAAGGTCTTACAGTCCTTGAAGGAAGCACACACTAGATGATATCCAAGTCTGTTTGTGTGTCCTCTCACTCTCAGTGTACTGGTGGCCCTAAGGTCTTACAGTCATTGAAGTAGAGCACACATAGGATGATATCCTAAGGCTGTTTGACGTTCGGGTATTACCGGCTTAAAGGGAACAGTTGGAAGGCAGGGTGACGTTCGGTAATTAGCCGATTACAGGGAACAGTTTGAAG
The DNA here is from genome assembly GCA_017654935.2 of Phymorhynchus buccinoides. Classification (NCBI taxonomy): domain Eukaryota; kingdom Metazoa; phylum Mollusca; class Gastropoda; order Neogastropoda; family Raphitomidae; genus Phymorhynchus; species Phymorhynchus buccinoides. Next base: position 63,949,814 of record CM065686.1, on the reverse strand, counting down.
GGCAGGGTTGACGTTCGGGTATTACCGGATAAAGGGAACAGTTTGAAGGCAGGGTTTGCGTTCGAGGTATTACGATTAAAGGAAACAGTTGAGGCAGGGTTGAACGTCGGGTATACCGGATTAAAGGAACAGTTGAAGGCAGGTTGGGAATTTGTGTGGCCTTAAACATTGAACTCTGCTGGCTGGTCTATCTGTCCCTGTCTTTCTGTATGTCTGCTTCGTCTTTTTCTTTCCTTCTTTTTCCAAGCGCTATGTTTTAATATTTTTCTTCTCTTTCTTTTCCATGTATATGTTTTTTGGTATGTATATTCTTTAACCCCCCCCCCCCCCCTCTCTCTTCTCTTTCTCCACCCCTTCTTTTCTGTTTCTTTGAGCGTCTACTAGTATCACACAAAAGTGTTTTGAGCTTCTGGTCTCCATACCAGCCAGAGAACTAACATAAAAGGCGTGATAAAGGAGAGGGAGTTACTATTCAGGCACGACCTGTTTCACTGCCATACCTGAGAGGGGGATAGAGAGGAGAGAGAGAGAGGAGAGGGAGAGAGAGCGAGAGAGAGGGAGAGAGAGAGAGAGAGCGGGAGAGAGAGAGAGAGGGAGAGAGAGAGGGAGAGAGAGAGAGAGAGAGTTTTAGACAGACAGACATACAGACAGACAGACAGACAGTGTAGACATATAGAAGACAGAAGGACCATATTTGTCTCTCTCAGTCTCTGTATGTCTGCTTAAATTGTGTGTGTGTGGTGTGTGTGTGTGTGGTGTGGTGTGTTGCGTTTGCGTGTGCGTGTGTGTGGTGTGTGTGTGTGTGTGCGTGCGTGCGTGCGTGCGTGTGCGTGTGCGTGTGCGTGCGTGCGGGCTACGCGCGTGTGTTGTGCGTGTGTGTGTCTGTCCTGTCTCTCTCTATATACCCCTCTCTCTCTCTCGCTCTCTCTCCCTCTCTCCCTCTCTCTCTCTCTCTCTATCTCTACCGCTCTCTCCCTCTCTCTCTCTCTCTCCTCACTCCCTCTCTCTCTCCTCATCTCCCTCTCTCTCTCGCTCACCTCCCTCTCTTCTCATCTCTCTCTCGTCTCTCTCAGTCCTCTCTCTCTCTTCCCCCCTCCTCCTCTCATCTCGTGTCGCTCTCTCTTCCCCTTCTCTCTCTCCCTCGCTCTCTCTCTTCTCTCTCTCTCTCTCGTCTCTCTCTCCTCTCTCCTCTCTCTCCCCTCTCCCTCTCTTCTCTCTCTCTCTCTCTTCTCTCTCTCGTCTCTCTCTCCTCTCTCTCTCTCTCTTCTGTTATGAATTTACTTACATTTGCTAACTTTAATATTGAACGTTTTGGCGCGGAATGGCCTGTTTTATTACTATTTTACTGTACTAAGGGGAGAAGGATGGTGACTGGGGGATCGTGGAGAGGGGGTTTTGAACAGTGTCCACACTGGCGTCTGATAGATGACCATTAGCTCGAGTTTGGTTGTTACAGTGTCAGTCAGTTGACCATTAGCTCGAGTTTGGTTGTTACAGTGTCAGTCAGTTGACCATTAGCTCGAGTTTGGTTGTTACAGTGTCAGTCAGTTGACCATTAGCTCGAGTTTGGTTGTTACAGTGTCAGTCAGTTGACCATTAGCTCGAGTTTGGTTGTTACAGTGTCAGTCAGTTTGTGTGACTGTGTCAGTTGAATCCAGGTATCTTCTTCTTCTTCTTTATGTGTGTGTGTGTGTGTGTGTTGTGTGTGTGTGTGTGTGTGTGTTGTGTGTTGTGGTGTTGGTGTGTGTGAGTTTGTGTGTGTGTGTGTGGGTGTGTGTGTGGTGTGTGTGTGTCTGTCCGGTCTGTCTGCCGTATGTGTGGATGGGTGGGTGTGTCTGTCTGCTGTATGTGTGTGTGTGCGTGTATTAAAGCATTCAAAAATCACTTCTCCCAAGAAGAAAATTTCGTTCAGGTGCCAGAATAACAAAGACATCAACATTCAGCATGCGTGAATATAAGCACATTTTGACATAAGCAAACGTCACATGAGTATAAAAAGAAAATGCATAAAATGTATATACGGAGCATATGTCATTTAGCATGCGTGAGTATAATGTACATATTGTAAGGCTGAGCACGTAATACTTCGCTTTAAGCATACACATTACGTGTGGATACATACAAGTCCTAGAACTGGCCCCAATACAGATCCCTGAGGTACACCACAAGAAATTAACTTTGGATCTGAACTGCAGTTGTTGATCAAGACAGTCTGAAAGCGATTTGTTATATATGAGGAGAACCACTGTAGAACTGTAAAATGGATTACAAAAACACGTTCCAGTCGGGATAGAAGAATGGTGTGATCAAATGCTGATCAAATGCTGCCGACAGATCTAGAAGAGTCAAGACTGACACTTTTCCATTATCAATAGCTAAGAGGAGACAGTTAAGAACCTTAGTCAGAGCCGTTTCAGTTATGTGAGCAGGTCGATATGCAGACTGGAGGGGGTTGAACAAAATAATTGTTTGCTGACAGATGGTTAGACAATTGTGCAAGGACAATGTTCTCTATTATTTTGGAAACAAATGCTAAGTTGAACACAGGCCGATAACTTTTCAAGTCACTATGATCCATGGTAGGCTTCTTTATCAAAGGGTTTTAACAAGAGCAGTTTTGTACAGGTCATGAAAAACACCACTCAGTAAAGAGTCGTTCATGATCAGAGTCCTTGTGTGTGTGGCCGTGTGCGTGGGTGTGTATCCATGTCTATGCGTGCGTGCGTTCATACGCTTGGTGTGTGTTTTGCTCATGCGTTTTTGATAACCAAATACTCGCACGTATCATACTACGTCCGCTGGATAAACCTACACATGCAGACCCACAGAAGAGGCGTGAGCTCGCGCTTTGGATGTCACGTGACACGTGTAACGGGTAGAACCTCAGCCATCCAACAAAGGTTTAGGGATTTGGTCCGAACGATACTTTGGTTCAGTTGTCCGCGCTGTTCCCTAGTCAATGTAGAAGATAAACCAGATAATGTGTATCAAGAGAACGTTCTGACATTTTTGTCCAGTGCTTTCCACATTAATAGATGAAATGTCTTTTGTTTTGTGCTTTATGCTAAAAAACCACTAAAGGCCGGCGCGGGGAGGTGGAAGCATCCTTTCATAGTGTACGATATCGGTGTGTGTGGGTGTGTGTGTGTGGCGTGTGTGTGTGTTGTGTTTGTGTTGTGTGTGTTGTGCTGTTGAGCGTGCTATTGTGCGTGCTTCGCTAATGTGCAATGCGTCAGAGCACGGTGACGTTGTTGACGCTAGTGTCTTCATCGTATGTCGTGCGAATCGTCAGTGGCGGTTCGGCAGTGCTTGTGCGTGCGTGCGGGGCGTGCAGTTCTATGTGCGTGCGTGTGTGTGTGTTTCTGTGTGTGTGTGTGTCTGTGTGTGTGGTGTCTGTTGTCTGTGTGTGTGTGTGTGTGGTGTCGTGTGTGTGTGTGTCTGTTGTGTGTGTGGCTTGTGTGTGTGTGTGTGTGTCTGTGTCGTGAAGAATATTATTTCAACAATTAAGTTTTTCTGAGGAAAGAATGCCATACCATAAACAACAAGAGTCAAAGCCTGCAAGGCTCACGTCTGATGTTTAGTACTATAGCAGGCATGGGAATTCCCATGGCAATTCCCATGCCTGTATAGAGAGAATAATGTTATGTAGACACTTGTGCATCTGAAAACAGAATTAATTTTTATTTTACTGTGTAAATTAAAATTATTTATATGCATTAAATTACCCCTACCCCTTTCTTTAGAATTTAATTATATGTATGTTTATATAAGCACATGTAACATAGTGGAGCCCTATTTTTATTTTTGGCAAACAAGTAAAATTGAAAAGCATATTGACAAAACTTTCAGAAAAACATAGTGACCAATCCCCCCCTCCCCCCGCCTACCCCCCCCCCACCCCACGCAGGGGTAAGGGGGGTCTACGGACATCTGTAGTAGCGCCTACAGTCTTTGCCTGTGGGTCTAAGCCTCTAATAACTCTTAGAAAATTAATAATTGAAGTTGCGTAATTCGTAAGGCCATACTCTTGATCTGTTACTGTTTTAAACTGATTGTTCATGCGATGAAAACTTGTTCCACATCATCTACATTTCTGTAAGATATTTTATATTAGTCCTAATATTTTATTTTCGTTTCGTTAATTCCCCCCCCCCCCCTCTGCCACAAAGCAAAGGTCAAGGTCACAGACAGCAAGCTCATCCATGTTTATCTTCCCCTGTACAGTCTTTGCACATGGTGATCAATCGTCTAGGCCTAACAAAGGATTCATACGTCGAAGGCAGTGAAATCGACGAACCCTGGATTTTCCGTATATTATTTTTCAAGACTGAAATGAATGTGGGCTAAATGTTAAGTACGTCGTCTTGATTATGAGGTAAGGCATGATATCTTATTCTCTAGGCCTAGGCCTTGTTGCCGGAAGTGCGGTAGGCTAAGTATTGCATGCGCAGAGATGATGTGCAAATGAACACGAACAACCGTTGTCAAACTCAAAGGCGCAAATAAAAGCTAAACAACCGGGCCGTCAACGCACACACTCGGTACATCCATTTGTTACAGAAAATATAAGTTAACGACGTTAAAATGTACCTATTTGTACACACCTGAAGTCTTGTGTTTCTTTTTAAAGAGCGTTTTTGTATATCTAATGGAGAGTCTTCTTTCCAGTATCTCCTACTCGGTACAACACAACAGTTATCTCTGCCACAAATGATTTTCTTTCTTTTGTTCCATAAACGATGTATCTGACTGCTTTGATCGCCATGACTTGAAGGCTCACGTCAAAATCAAGTATCCTGCTAACTTTAACCCTCTAACATCTTATGTTTTTTTGAGAAAATGACAACGTTAAAGTTTCAGTGGAGAGTGAGAGTCTTCTTTAGTTTGAAGAGTGTGACTGAGTCAAGGTTAAAGGTTGCACAACAGTAATCTCCGCAACAAATGATTATCTTTATTTTGTTCTTTATCAATGTATCTGATTGCTTTGATCGTCGTGACTTGAAGGCTCACGTCAAAATCAAGTATCCTGCTAACTTTAAACCTCTAACGCCTTATATGTTTAGAGAAAATGACAACGTTAAGGTTTGAGTTAAGGTTAAAGGTCGGGGCCACGTGACGCACACATCACACCCCACACACACACACACACACAACACACACACACACACACAACATGTAAGACAATACAGACTCACTTTGTTTTAAAAAACACACACACAGCCAAAGAGGATCATTGCACGCCTACCTCTGTACGATTACTATAGACACAGAGCTTTGAGCTAAAAAACATGATCCTTGTCTCCGATTCCAAAAATCAGCATCGTGAAATGTCACTTAAATCATCAACTGGGGGAGAAAAAAACTCTGCAACGATTGGTCGATATTTAATCAGTCATTGAATATTCGCTT
>CM065686.1:63934405-63936905 GCA_017654935.2 Phymorhynchus buccinoides | reverse complement strand
ATTGAAAGGTTCTGTTGTGATAGTGGTAGTGATTGTGAATGGTGTAATGTAATGTTGATCGATGTTTTATTTTGAAAGGCGAAATAACTTTTTTTATTATTTATTTAATAATGTGGAATGTTTCTTTGCTTTCATTTATTCGTCCATTCATTTATTCATTTATTCATTTATTTATTTATTTATTTATTTCACTTGTTTCTTGTTATATCTATAATCTGTTCTTCATTTCTCTCTTCATTCGTCTTTATTCATTCGCCCATGTATTACTCTCATCCATCCATCCATCCATCCGCCATCATCCATCCATCCATCCATCCATCCATCCATCCCATCCATCCATCCATCCATCCATCATCCATCCATCCATCCATCCATCATACGAACATTGCAGTGTTTTAAATGCCAAATATTGGATCTTCCAAATTACCATAAACACACTTTTCTTGATTGATAACTAAGGTGTTTTAATATCTCTTTTTCTGTGTTTCTCTGTGTCTCCCCCCCCCCTCTCTCTCTCTCTCTCTCGCTCTCTCTCATCTCTCTCTCTCTATCTCTCTCCTCCGCTCACTCTCTCTCTCTCTCATCTCTCTCTATCTCTGTCTCCTCTCTCTCTCATCTCTCTCTCTCTCTCTTCTCTCTCTCTCTCTCTCTCTCTCTCTCTCTCTCTCTCTCTCTCTCTCTCTCTTCTCTCTCTCTCGTCTAACACTCTCAAACAACACCTTCAGTCTCATTTCACTAAGTATGACTTATTTCACACTAATCAAAATGGTTTCAGGGAAAAGCATTCATGTCACACAATGCTCACAAACATTATAGAAGACTGGCACCTTAACAATAACAATGACTTATTCACTGGTTCACTTTTTGTCGATTTCGCCAAAGCCTTTGACACGATTGATCACACCCTTCTTTTAAGAAAACTTACTTTGTATGGCCTACATTCCAACTCCGTTAACATGATTTTATCCTTCCTTAATAATAGAACACAGACTGTTTCCCAACATTTTATAATGTTGCCTTCTATGCCTATCAAATATGGAGTCCCCAAGGATCTGTCTTAGGGCCTATCTTATTCTCAATTTATATTAATGATTTACCCCTTCACTTAAAATCTCAATGTGAACTCTTTGCAAACGACACAACCCTTCATACTAAAGATACAAATCAGGTTTGTTCCTTCCTTCAAAATGACATAGATAATCTTACAGCATGGACAGAAACAAATAATATGGCAGTTCATCCAAGTAAATCTAAATTCATGTTAATAACTACTCGACAAAAACGCCAAAACTTAAAAGATACCCTACCCAAACTCAAAATTGTATGATAATCTTCTGGAAGAAATAGATTCCTGCAAATCACTAGGTGCAACTGTCGACAATAATTTATCATGGTCCAAGCACATTTCTGCCATCTGTAAAAACAAATAGCGAAGAAAGTATTCCAACTAAACAGAATAAAGCACTTCCTTGATATTCATACTCGAAAACTCTTTTTTAATGCATACATTCAGCCTGAAATAGATTATGCTTCTACATGTTGGGATCTTGCTAGCAAAAACTGCTTGATGCCACTGAAAATACTCTACAAACTTGCTCTAAATATTGTTCTTCTTAAGCCTTCTTCACTTCAAAATAGCGATTATAAGGAACTAGGCATTCTTCCATTAGACTACAAGTTTTACCTCAACAAAGCTATTTTCATGTACAAAATTATGAATAAACTGACACCGGCCTATCTATCCAAACGTTTTTCTATTACTAACATTCGTAACAAAAGTATAATATATATTCCTCGCCCCAGAACAAACCTGTTTTATGACCTCCCTTACATACTCCGGTAGCAAACTATGGAATTATTTGGAAAATAGCAATAAAAACCTAATAAGTGTCTCATCCTTTAAAAGAACATATCACAAACACCTCTTAGAAAAGCTTTAAGTTATTAACTTCCTTGAAATATTCGCTGTTTGTTTAGAAATAATAATGACTTTACGCAAATATATTGTTTCTCTAATAACGTAAGCTTATTAGTGTATTGTATTGCATCACTGATCGTGAGCGTGTTTGTACCTGTGTGTTCGCACACACCACAAGAGACTCTGTATGCATGTTTTGGTATAGTTATAGGGTATACTGTATGTTTTTGTGTGTGTGCGAGCACGTGAACGAAGCTGTTCGTTTGAGCTTGAATTTTTCTCTATGTTCTTCAATTTACTGTGAACATGCCTGTTGCTATTTTCTATTATTTTTATGCATTTTATACTTTCTTTTGTTTTCCTTTTCTTTCAAGTTCTCTCTCTATCTCTCTCTCTCTCGTACTCTCTCTCTCTCTCCTCTTGATCTCTCTCTCTCTCTTCTCTTCTCGCTCTCTCTCTCTCTCTCTCTCTCTCTCTCTCTCCTCTCTCTACTCTCTGCCCGTTATTTTCTATGTCTTTTCAGGCATTTATACTTTCTTTTGTTCCCTTTTCTTTTTCAAGTTATCTCTTTCTCTACTCTCT
>CM065686.1:63906574-63933905 GCA_017654935.2 Phymorhynchus buccinoides | reverse complement strand
AAACCCAAAGGAAGAGTAACAAAAAAAAAAGGGAAGAAAAGATAAAGGAAAAGAGAGGATGCACACGCACGCACACGCACCACACGCACACGCACGCCTACACACACACACACACACCATAAACACATTCTACCAGATCCGTTGTAATTTAACCTGCATGTTTAATGTGCATCAATGCGCAAAACCGTGAATTCCGAAGGTTCTATAGGGTAACAAATGTTGCAACAATAATTATACTCATAGCAAGGTCTTTTAAGACATAAATGTGCAGTTTTGTAAATGGACTCCTTTACAAGCAACGACATAATTTATCTTTCACACAGATACACACATACCCTCCCCCCTCACACACACACACTTACACACATATACCCCCACTCCCCCTCTAACTCACACACACACACACTTCAAAAATCGAACATAATAGTGACTTAATACACACGGGTTTTACATTGTAATCATACGAAGAAGTTAATGTGTTAAAGTTTAAGGCAAGAAGTCACACAAAAGCATAAAGCGTATGGTTGACCAGGAATAAATGCAAACCTGGGTCTCTCCATCCTGTAAACCACGTTCGAGTAATACAATATGTTGCAAACACGCATATAACAAACTCAATAAGCTAGCTGTTCACACAGGTCGATCTTAACTGCAGTACTTTACTAATAAAGGTGCCAACTGCATGTGATAATTTAACATTTGCTAAAAGTAAAGCCAGTCTGAACTCTGACGGTTGTCTGTAAAATTTCAATGGTATGTATTGTTCCCTAAGTGTTTTATACAAAGGACAAATGAACATAAAATTAGTTTCAGATTCAATTATTCCTTTACAATGTGGACAGTCTAAGTAGTTTCTTGTTTGTTTAGAACAACGGTTAGCATGGCATTTCAGTGGTGATACACCCAGCCGTATTCCTGTCAAGTACTTCTTTATGACACTATATTTTGTACACAAAAAGATATTCACTCAGACAAAGATTTTGCTTCAGAAGAGAATAAAACGAATAACGTTCTTTAGACTGAATATCACTAGCCCAGCCCTGAGTATAACAATGATTAGGCGTGGCTTGAATTATTCAATCGCAAAATCTTGATCATTAATGACACCTGTTTTCCCAGCAAAACAAAACCCAAATTTATAAAGAGTGAAACATACCTTTGAGGCCCAATTGCCTGGTTGTTTTCGACTGTGCAGAATTAAAGAGCAGAAGAGAGACAGATGAGAGACAGAGAGAGAGAGAGAGGGGGGGGGGGGACTCAGCAAAATAAATGCATGTTCTCTAGCTCTCTGTTTGCCCCCCCCACCCCCCCCCCCCCCTCCTTACCAATCTTCTCTCTCTCTCCTCTCTCTCTCTCTCTCTCTCTCTCCTCTCTCTCTCTCTCTCTCGCTCTCTTCTCTCTCTCTCTCTCTCTCTCTCTCTCTCTCCTCTCGCTGCTCTCTCTCTCTTTATTTGTCTCTCGCTCTCTGTCTCATCTCTCTTGTTTGTCCTCGTACATTTCACTCTCTCTATATATCTCTCTATAGCGAGCAGCGGCGATCATCGCTCTCTATATCAGCTCTCTCTGTCTTACGCTCTCTCTTCATCCGATCTCCTCTCCCTCTCTCTCTCTCTCTCTCTCTCTCTTTCTCTCTCCTATCTCTCTCTCTCTCTCTCTCTCTCCTATCCTCTCTCTCTCTCTCTCTCTCTCTCTCTCTGTGCGCGTGCCTACCATACCGCCTACCGCTGTCTTTCTCTCTCACCACACAACTCGCACAAACGAGAAAACGAACACCTCCCCCTTTCTACATCACTGATTCCTTTACACGTTAAACCAGTCATTCCTCAATTACTCTCCGTTTGTCGTTGTTACGGCTTTCAAAGAACAGTTCGTCCCTTTTTCTCTGCAACCGCGTATTGATGTCTGTAATTGGCAGGGAAAAAAGAGCTGGAAGGAGGGGGGAGGGGGCTGGGGATAGAGATGAAGAAATGTAAGCAAAAATAGAGGGGAGGGGGGGTGAAAACAAGGACAGAGAAGATGATTATTTGCTTGTTATTTTACGCTTCGTGTATGAGTCTGCTCGGGACACGGCTTTCTGTCGGCGTGCCGCAAGATGGTGGTCGTGCGCGAAGCATCGTTGCAGGCTGTGACGAGGGTTAGGGCTCAAGGTGAAGTCTCTAGGGGGGACTTTTAACCCTTTCACCGCCCATGTCGCATTTTAGCACCACAATGGTTTTAACACCCATGTGGGACTAAAAAGGCATCAAACTCAGTGGCCTGTTATCCAAAGACCCTATTTTCTTAATTTTTGGGAGGTAAGGATAGGCCTAAAATGTTATATATGTCACTGAGGAATTCACAATATTGCAGAAATATTTTTTCTCTACCCAAGTTAAGTTTAATGGTAATTTTTGGCTGAAAAAAATAGCTGGCGGCGAAAGGGTTAAAGTGTTTCATTTTCAATGAGAAATTGTTCCTTTGAGCTCACTTCTCTAGGGTGTGGGAGATACTGTAACTTCCCGGCCCCTTTTCATCTAGTAAATTTATATTTTTGCCCGGGTTCTGTGCTGCGTAGGATTGAAGGAAATACAAGTGGTAGATTTTGCTCTAAATGACAGACAGAGAGAAGTAGACTTTTACATGAAAATGACAAAACTTCCACTCTCATCAGTCTGACCAAAGGGTTCAGAATTATTTGTACACTTGTATTTTAGTTACTCACAAATCTGAATAACAGATTATGAAGCGATAAGAAAGCAGTTCAACAGCGCCAAAACAAAATATGTATGAAAAAATGATAATCCGAAAAGGATTATACAAGACTTTTGTCTGTCTGAAAAAGTTTAGCCCCAAGCCGGAAGGGTCACTTATATTATTAAGTGTCCAGGATAAAGTTAGAGTGATTTGCGCTGTCCCAAGGACTTAGCTGAAGTAAGGTCTTCCTCTGTCGGGATCGGGATCGGTGAGTGCTGTGGGTCGGCAATCCTGTGATGTCACAACACGTGACGTTGTTTACCCCAAAAGAGAGAGGGGAAGGAATGAAAACAAAGGACACGGCTTTCTGTCGGCAATCCTGTGATGTCACAAGATTGGAGCCTGGCGGATAAGAATGAAGAGTGGATGGATGAAAACAAAGGACACGGCTTTCTGTCGGCAATCCTGTGATGTCACAAGATTGGAGCCTGGCGGATAAGAATGAAGAGTGGATGGATGAAAACAAAGGACACGGCTTTCTGTCGGCAATCCTGTGATGTCACAAGATTGGAGCCTGGCGGATAAGAATGAAGAGTGGATGGATGAAAACAAAGGACACGGCTTTCTGTCGGCAATCCTGTGATGTCACAAGATTGGAGCCTGGCGGATAAGAATGAAGAGTGGATGGATACTCAAAACAAACGGACACTGGCATTTCTGTCGCAATACTGCTGTGATGTCACAAGATTGGAGCCTGGCGGATAAGAATGAAGAGTGGATGGATGAAAACAAAGGACACGGCTTTCTGTCGGCAATCCTGTGATGTCACAAGATTGGAGCCTGGCGGATAAGAATGAAGAGTGGATGGATGAAAACAAAGGACACGGCTTTCTGTAGAGGAGAAAGTGGGGCAATAAGAATGAAGAGTGGATGGATGAGGACACGGCATTCTGTCCAATCATGTGATGGGTGGACACGATTGGGAGGGGGGATAAGTGAAGACAGATGGATGGAAACAAGTGGGGCTTTCTTCTGTCGCAATCTCCTCGGAGCACATTGGAGCCCGGATTCATAGAGGGTGGATGAAACACGGGGGTGGGTGCGACGTCTGCGGAGCACATTACCATCATCGAGGGTCGCGTCACATTAGGAGGGGGGGAGAAAGTGAGTGGTGGGCGTGCGGGAGCACTATCCATCATAGAGGGAGTGGAACAGGGGGGGGGGGGGGTGGGGCGTGCGGAGGCACATGCCTCATCCATTAGGATGAAAACAGGGGGGGGAGGGCTGGTGTGGCGTGCGCTCAATAAAGTGGGCATGCCTGAGCTACATTCCATCTAGAGGGTGGAACAGGGTGGGGGGGGGGGGGGGGGGGGGGCACAATTCCATCATAGAGGGCAATGGAAAGTGGGGTTCTAAAGTGCGGTGAGCACATTCCGTCGCGGCCCTAGAGGATTTCCCTGGGAACTATCCTGTATGTGACGACTACCTTTCATATATGGGTAACCAGGGAGGGGGTTGTGACCCTGGTTTGGCAGATGGTGGGGAGGAGAACGTGTGTGTGTGTAGAGGGGCGTTGCGTGGGAGCACATTCCATCATAGAGGCCCCTGAAGAAAGGATTCTGGTACATGAATCTTCCTGTGTGACGACTACACTTTCAATATTGGCGACCATGTCTACTGAGTTGTGGACCTGGTTTGGCATGAAGGGTGGAACGAGGGGGGGGGGCGGTGGCGGGGGGGGGGGGTGGGGGGGTGGCGGGAGCGGGACTGCGGGTTGGGGGGGGGGGGTGTGGGCGGTGTTGATTGGGAAAGATAGGGTGGGGGTAGGAGGGCGTGCGGAGCACATTCCATCATAGAGGCCCCTGAAGAAAAGGATACTTCTGGTACTATGAATCTTCCTGTGTGACGACTACACTTTCAATATTTGGCGACCATGTCTATGAGTCTGACCTGTTTTCTGGTTCATGACTGAGTTGTGGACGTGCGGCATAGCACATTCCATCATAGGGTGAAGAAGGATTTCTGGTAGCTGAATCTCCTGTGGTTGGACTACACTTTTCCAATATTGGCGACCATTGTCTACTGATTTGGGGGCTGTGGCATATGTGGAACAGGGGTTAGGGGGTGTAGAGGAGGAAAGTGGGGCGTGCGGAGCACATTCCATCATAGAGGCCCCTGAAGAAAGGATTCTGGTACATGAATCTTCCTGTGTGACGACTACACTTTCAATATGGCGACCATTTTGTCTACTGAGTTGTGGACCTGGTTTTGGCTATGAAAGGGTGGAACAGGGGGGGGCAGGGCGGGGGTGTACTCCCAAGGGGAGGAAAGTGGGGCGTGCGTGACACATTCCATCACACAGGCAAGCAGGTCAGGACCCTATGATGATAAGGGTCACTATGCTATTCTTGAGCAGGTCAGGACCCTATGATGATACGGGTTACTATGCTATTCTTGAGCAGGTCAGGACACTATGATGATAAGGTCACTGTTATTCTTGAGCAGGTCAGGACACTATGAATGATAAGGTCACTGTTATTCTTGGGCAGGTCAAGACCCGTAATAATGATAAGGTCACTGTTATTCTTGGGCAGGTCAGGACCTTATAATGATAAGGTCACTGTTATTCTTGGGCAGGTCAGACCCTATAATGATAAGGTCACTGTTATTCTTGGGCAGGTCAGGACCCTATAATGATAAGGTCAGTGTTATTCTTGGGCAGGTCAGGACCTTATAATGATAAGGTCACTGTTTTTTTTATTCTTGGGGTCCTGGCAGGAACACTATAATGATAAGAGTTCACAGAGGTCTATTCCTTGGCAGTGTCAGGAGCCTATAAGATAGATAACACAGGTCAGTGCTATCTTGGTGCAGAGGCAGGTGACCACTTATAGTGATAGGTCACTGTATTCTTGTGGGCGAGGTCAGGAACCCTATATGAATAGGTGCACTGTGTTATTCTTGGGCAGGTCAGGACCATACAATGATAGGCTTACTATACTATTCTTCACTAGGTCATGACCCTATAATGATAACGGTCACTGTATTCTGGGCAGGGCAGACCCTATGATGATAGGTCATCTGTTAGCTCTTGGGCAGGGTCTATGGACCTTATAATATAAGGTCACTGTTATTCTTGGGCAGGTCAGGACCCTATAATGATAAGGTCACTGTTATTCTTGGGCAGGTCAGGACCTTATAATGATAAGGTCACTGTTATTCTTGGGCAGGTCAGGACCCTATAATGATAGGTTTACTATGCTATTGTTGAGCAGGTCAGGACCCTATGATGATAAGGGTCACTATGCTATTGTTGAGCAGGTCAGGACCCTATAATGATAAGGTCAGTGTTATTCTTGGGCAGGTCAGGACCCTATAATGATAGGTTTACTATGCTATTGTTGAGCAAATCAGGACCCTATGATGATAAGGGTGACTATGCTATTGTTGAGCAAGTCAGGACTCTATGATGATAAGGGTCACTATGCTATTGTTGAGCAGGTCAGGACCCTATGATGATAAGGGTCACTATGCTATTGTTGAGCAGGTCAGGACCCTATAATGATAAGGGTCACTATGCTATTGTTGGGCAGGTCAGGACCCTATGATGATACGGGTCACTATGCTATTCTTGAGCAGGTCAGGACCCTATAATGATAAGGGTCACTATGCTGTTCTTGAGCAGGTCAGGACCCTATGATGAAAAGGGTCACTATGCTATTGTTGAGCAGGTCAGGACCCTATAATGATAAGGGTCACTATGCTATTTAGCAGGGCCTGTATTCACGTTGAGATAGCATGAGACTTAGCATCATGCTAACTTAGAAGCCCTTCCAAAAAAGTCCTATTAAATCCTATAGGACATTGGAAAGCTTCTAAGTTAGCATCATGCTAACTATCTCAACGTGAATACAGGCCCAGGCTCAGGACCCTATGATGATAAGGGTCACTATGCTATTCTTGAGCAGGTCAGGACCCTATGATGATAAGGATCACTATGCTATTCTTGAGCAGGTCAGGACCCTATGATGATAAGGGTCACTATGCTGTTCTTGAGCAGGTCAGGACCCTATGATGATAAGGGTCACGTATGCACTATGCTATTCTTGAGCAGGTCAGGACCCTAGTTAGCATCATGCTAAGTCTCTTGCTATATCAACGTGAATACAGGCCCATGATAAGGGTCACTATGCTATTGATTCACTAGCAGCAGGTCAGGACCCTATCACTATGATCAGGGTCACTATGCTGTTCTTGAGCAGGTCAGGACCCTATGATGATAAGGATCACTATGCTGTTCTTGAGCAGGTCAGGACCCTATGATGATAAGGGTCACTATGCTGTTCTTGAGCATGTCAGGACCCTATGATGATAATGATCCGACTATGCTGTTCTATGATGATATAAGGATCACTAGCTGTTCTTGAGGTCAGGACCCTATGATGATAAGGATCACTATGCTGTTCTTGAGCAGGTCAGGACCCTATGATGATAAGGATCACTATGCTGTTCTTGAGCAGGTCAGGACCCTATGATGATAAGGATCACTATGCTATTCTTGAGCAGGTCAGGACCCTATGATGATAAGGATCACTATGCTGTTCTTGAGCAGGTCAGGACCCTATGATGATAAGGATCACTATGCTGTTCTTGAGCATCCAGGTCAGGACCCTATGATGATAAGGGTCACTATGCTGTTCTTGAGCAGGTCAGGACCCTATGATGATTAGGGTCACTATGCTATTGTTGAGCAGGTCAGGACCCTATGATGATAAGGTCAGGACCCTATAATGATAAGGTCAGTGTTATTGTTGGGCAGGTCAGGACCCTATGATGATGACTATGCTAGGAGGTCACTATGATGATAAGGGTCACTGCTATTGTTTCTTGTCACTATGCAGCAGGTCAGGACCCTATGATGATAAGGGTCACTATGCTGTTCTTGAGCAGGTCAGGACCCTATGATGATTAGGGTCACTATGCTGTTCTTGAGCAGGTCAG
The DNA here is from genome assembly GCA_017654935.2 of Phymorhynchus buccinoides. NCBI lineage: Eukaryota > Metazoa > Mollusca > Gastropoda > Neogastropoda > Raphitomidae > Phymorhynchus > Phymorhynchus buccinoides. The sequence goes on along the minus strand of CM065686.1, from coordinate 63,926,231 downwards.
GACCCTATGATGATAAGGGTCACTATGCTATTGTTGAGCAGGTCAGGACCCTATGATGATAAGGATCACTATGCTATTCTTGAGCATGTCAGGACCCTATGATGATAAGGATCACTATGCTGTTCTTGAGCAGGTCAGGACCCTATGATGATAAGGATCACTATGCTGTTCTTGAGCAGGTCAGGACCCTATGATGATAAGGATCACTATGCTGTTCTTGAGCAGTCTCATGTCAGTGACCGCAGGTCAGGACCCTATGATGATAAGGATCACTATGCTATTCTTGAGCAGGTCAGGACCCTATGATGATAAGGATCACTATGCTGTTCTTGAGCAGGTCAGGACCCTATGATGATAAGGGTCACTATGCTGTTCTTGAGCAGGTCAGGACCCTATGATGATAAGGGATCACTATCACTATGCTGTTCTTGAGCAGGTCAGGACCCTATGATGATAAGGATCACTATGCTGTTCTTGAGCAGGTCAGGACCCTATGATGATAAGGGTCACTATGCTGTTCTTGAGCAGGTCAGGACCCTATGATGATAAGGATCACTATGCTGTTCTTGAGCAGGTCAGGACCCTATGATGATAAGGGTCACTATGCTGTTCTTGAGCAGGTCAGGACCCTATGATGATAAGGATCACTATGCTGTTCTTGAGCAGGTCAGGACCCTATGATGATAAGGATCACTATGCTGTTCTTGAGCAGGTCAGGACCCTATGATGATAAGGGTCACTATGCTATTCTTGAGCAGGTCAGGACCCTATGATGATAAGGGTCACTATGCTGTTCTTGAGCAGGTCAGGACCCTATGATGATAAGGGTCACTATGCTATGATGATAAGGATCACTATGCTGTTCTTGAGCAGGTCAGGACCCTATGATGATAAGGATCACTATGCTATTCTTGAGCAGGTCAGGACACTATGATGATAAGGGTCACACTATTCTTGCTATAATGATAAGGGTCATTGTTATTCTTGGGCAGGTCAGGACCCTATAATGATAAGGTCACTATGATGATGCTATGCTGTTCTTGAGCAGGTCAGGACCCTATGATGATAAGGGTCACTATGCTGTTCTTGAGCAGGTCAGGACCCTATGATGATAAGGATCACTATGCTGTTCTTGAGCAGGTCAGGACCCTATGATGATAAGGATCACTATGCTGTTCTTGAGCAGGTCAGGACCCTATGATGATAAGGATCACTATGCTGTTCTTGAGCATGTCAGGACCCTATGATGATAAGGATCACTATGCTGTTCTTGAGCAGGTCAGGACCCTATGATGATAAGGATCACTATGCTGTTCTTGAGCAGGTCAGGACCCTATGATGATAAGGGTCACTATGCTGCTGTTCTTGAGCAGGTCAGGACCCTATGATGATAAGGGTCACTATGCTGTTCTTGAGCAGGTCAGGACCCTATGATGATAAGGATCACTATGCTGTTCTTGAGCAGGTCAGGACCCTATGATGATAAGGATCACTATGCTGTTCTTGAGCATGTCAGGACCCTATGATGATAAGGATCACTATGCTGTTCTTGAGCATGTCAGGACCCTATGATGATAAGGATCACTATGCTGTTCTTGAGCATGTCAGGACCCTATGATGATATCTAGGGAACAAGGTTTCAAAACATTGTGTCAGGCAGACCCTTCGCGCGTACCGGAACACACCAGTCCAGTTAATTTACAGTGCAAAACGACTCATTTATTCCTAAATCACACACATATTAAACCTCAAAAAGTAATAAAACAGGACCTAGCTAAGAGATTTTGTTAACCCATCCACCCCTCACCAAAACCAGACCAAACCCGCTGTCATGGGAAGGGGAAATTACAACATTCAATTCCAATATTCAATTTTCAATGAAGAAATAGAAGAAAAGACCACACCCTTGCTCACATCACACGCTACTGACACACACGGATAGTCACTCAACTCCTGCAGAGGTCACGATGTCCACAGTCCACAATAAGAGCGCCGGCTGCAGTAGTGAGTCCACGAGTACTCGGTTAGACCACACGACGACCAAAGGCAGGGCGCAGCAGTCTCGCTGCCCCAGACCGCCCACCAGCCGCGGGTAAGCACCCTCAGCACGTCAGTATAGATGACGACTAGACTGGTGGGACCTCCGTCGGCTCCACATCAGGTAAGGGGCACGCACAGTAGGCCCAGTGGTGGTGGAGTAATAGGACAGCTTCAAACAAGCTGTGATACTGCAAGGAGAAAAATAAAAAACGGAGGACGGACGGTCAGACGGTCAAAGAAGAAATATAGATAAAGATAAGAGAAAAGAACGCGATCCCTTATAACAAATGCTATTCAAATTCCTTCTCAGTCTGCTTCTTTTTTGTCTGTCCCCGCTTCTTCTTCTTCGGACTCTTCTTCCTTCTAAGTCTGCTTCTTCTTTGTCTGTCCCCGCTTCTTCTTCTCTTCTCCTCTTTCTTCTTCTTCTTCTTCTTCACTTCAATGAAGGAGCGCTGGCATTCCCAGTTGAACGGCAGATGAGTGCCTGGCGGCTACGACTGACCGTAACGGCTCTTCTTCGACTTTGCCCTACGAAGGCCAGAAATCCAATGCGCCGGTTATGATACTGCAAGCTAAGACCAAAACAGCAGAGCAGTGAGTGAGCGGTTCGAACCCTAACCCGGACCGCACGAGAAAAACTCTTAACTCGAGTCACACAATAAAATCAAGTTCCTTTCCTTTCCTCTCTTTCTTTACAAAGCAAAATACACGGTTTGACTGCTCTTCACTCTCGAATGCCCGCATATGAAACTATTAGAAAGAAAAAAAAAACGCTAGATCATCAGCTGGGGCAAACATAGATGAGTGGATAGGCAGTCAACCCGTGACACACCTCCCCCCTAAAGCATCGCAACCCATTTGCGATGCCCCTTTGGAAATAAAAGGGGGAAAAAACAACTTTAATACTATACAAAACAATGCAATAGATTGGGGGAAAACTGTTATCATATCACACCCAACGATTTACACAAGTTTCCTCCTTTTGTACAAGTGGGGAAAAACTCAAGTCTTCTTGGAATCGCAGGTTGTGCACTCAAGGGTTTCTGCTGAGGTAATCAGCATCTATGTTCTCTGTGCCGGCGATGGGGCGAAACGTGAAGGTGTGGGATTGCAGCTCCATCGCCCAACCCATGAGGCGTCTACTGACTGGCCTGATCCGATCCAAGTAGAACAGTGGATGATGGTCGGACTCCAAGGTGAATTGTCTGCCATAGAGGAATGGGTAAAACCGGCGTATGCCCCACACTACAGCATAGCACTCTAACTCGATAGTGTGGTACTTCACCTCTGCGCTGTTGAGCTTCTTGCTGGCATAAGCCAATGGTTGAAGCCCATGACCATGGTCCTGTAGGAGGACTGCTCCCAGTCCGATGCCAGATGCGTCTGTGCGCAAGACATAGGTGAGTGTGTTGTCTGGGAGTTGCAAGACTGGCTCCGCACAGAGTTTGTCCTTCAGTTTCTGAAAGGCCTGCAAACCATCATCTGTCCACACTATCCTTTCGGGTTCTTTCTTTTTGGTTCTATCCGTGAGAGGTTTGGCTAACTCGGCATAGTTCGGGATGAATCTCCTATAGAAGCCGGTGAGTCCAAGAAATGAACGCAGCTGGGACTTGGTAGTGGGAACTTTTGCATCCCTGACTTTCTCCACCTTTTCTTTCTCCATGCGCAGTTTCCCAGCTGAAACGACATGCCCCAGGAAGGAGGTCTCTTTGAAGGCTAGATAGCACTTGGTCGGTCTTGCAGACATGTTGACCTCTCTCAACCTTTGGAACAAGGACTTGAGGCTAGCCATGTGATCTTTCCAGCTTCCGCTAGCCACAAGAACATCATCCATGAAGTTCTGTATGTCATGGTCTTTCATGGGCTGCAGTACTCTCCTCATCACCCTACTGAAGACAGCTCCTGCGGTTTTCAGGCCAAATGGCATAACACGCCATTGAAACTGACCTCCGGGGGTAGTGAAGGCAGTGTACTGCTGGTGTTCGGGCTTCATAGGGATTTGCCAATACCCCTTTGACAAGTCTATCTTGGTAAAGTACCGGGCTTTCCCAAGACGGGCAAAAATCTCTTCCACGTTCGGGAGTGGTTCTGCGTCGAAGATAAGAGTCTTATTAAGCTTCCTATAATCTATGCAGAAGCGAATTTTGCCATCCTTCTTTTTCACCAGGACGATCGGTGCCGAGTACGGGGATGAAACTGGTTCTATGACGCCCATTTTCAGCATCTCTTGAACTTCCTTCTCAATCTGCTCTTTTTGCGAGTGAGGCAGAGGGTATTGTTTCACTCTCACAGGTTCAGAATCAGACAATAGGAGTTCACACTCTCCTACAGCAGAATGCAAAGGGAGATCAGTAAGAATGTCCTGGGCTTCTTCGCACAGCTGCCGTAATTCTCTTTGCTGCTCCGGAGCGAGATCAGAGGGCATGTTGACATCTCTCCAGGTTTCAGAAGGCTGCAAGGGTATGGCAGGGATGTCAAACACACAATCTCCCCGGATGTGGCTGTCCTCTTCAATCACCACAGGTGACACCAAAGCAGCGCAGCTCTCCCGGCGATGGTACTTCTTGAGTAAGTTGATATGGTACAACTTGACCTTGCCGTTGATGCAAATCCTGTAGTCACAATCACCCACACGTTCTGTGACTTTGTATGGGCCTTGCCACGTCATCTGTAATTTGTTGTGACGGATCGGAATCAACAACAACACCTCTTCTCCAACCTGGAAGTACCGATTCACTGCCTTAAGATCATAACGCTGCTTCTGCTTTTTGTGAGCTTCCTGCAGATGCTGCCTAGCAAGTGCACAGGTGTCGGCAATTTTGCTCCGAAGCGCGACAATGTGCTCTGCATCAGTACGGCTTCCTGGATCCTGACTTTCAGCTGTCCAAAGATCCTTCAACAGAGCCATGGGACCTCGTACAGTACGGCCATAGAGGAGCTCAAAGGGGGAGAATCTACTCGACTCCTGGGGTACCTCGCGGTATGCAAACAGCACAGCCGACACATATTCGTTCCAGTCCTTTGGTCTCTCCTGACACAGGCGCTTGATCATGGTTTTCAGGGTCGCGTTGAAGCGTTCGACAAGACCGTTTGCCTGGGCATGATAGGGACTAGTAACAAGGCCCTTGATTGCCAAAAACTGGTTGACCTGCTTCATGTAATCGGATGTGAATTGGGTTCCATTGTCGGTGACAACCTCCTTGGGGAAACCCAATCTTGTCCATACCTCCCACAAAGCACCAGCGACAGTCTCTGAATCGATTCCCTTGAGAGGGAATGCTTCCGGGTATCTTGTTGCATAATCCACGATCACCAACAGATACCGATGACCTTTCCTGCTGCAGGGTATGATGGGTCCTACGATGTCAATAGCAACTTTTTCAAAGGGAACTCCCAAAATGGGCACTGTCCCTAGGGGCACCCTGGTGTTGCGTCCCTTGGGCGTTGTCCTCTGGCAGATGTCACAGGATCTGACATAGTTCCTCACATCACGATCCAGTGTTGGCCAATAGAAGGACTGGCGTATGCGCTCAAGGGTCTTTTTACTGCCAAGGTGTCCAGCCAGAGGGGTGTTGTGACCGACTTCCAGAACCAAGGGTCTCAGCTTCCTGGGAACCATCACTTGCTTGGCGCGTGCCGTGCCTTTCTCAAAAACTCTGTATAAGACTTCCTTCTTGAAAAAGTAGCACGCTGCCCCTTTTGTCTTTGAGGACTTGGCTGCAAGCTGCCTGGGTCCATCCAGGGTAGTGTCCTGACGTTGCATATCGACGAACTGCTCCTTGGACACCTGGGCGGCAACCTCTTCTCCCACAGGGCGAAGCACAGGCCTCAGGAGATCACGTTGCTTTCCAGCAGCGCGGGTGGTAACAGCCCCAAGGGTCTCCCTGGGCAACTCAGTAGACAGTTCACTGGCTCTTCCGTCCTCAAAATGGACACTGTTTCCCAGTAGCAACGAATTAACAGGATCCCGAAGCAACACAGCCCAAACTCTCCCACAGAAGTAAGGGGTAGACATATGCACCAAGGCTGTTTCTCTACGCGCTTTCATCTGATCCTCAGCTCCTACAACTTCACAAACAGGGCCTCTTGGCGCGTCGTCGGGAACCAACTTTGCGTCAACGAAGACTGTGGTGGCTCCTGTGTCACGGACAGTACAGGTGACCTCGTCGTTGACCTTAGACAAAAAGGTGGGGCAGGTCCAATCTTCTTGACGAACTTCGAGTCTCTGCACCCTGGACCTTGGTGGAATCCCGCGGTGACTCTTATGATCCCTGCGGAAAGAGGGACAACTCCTCTTAACATGTCCTAACTCCCCACAGTAATAGCAGGTAAGCTTCCTCTCAGACGCAGTTGTTGAGGTCGGAGGCTTAGGAGGAGGTTGAAATCCTGGCCTTGGGCTAGATGAAGTTTGATCAGACGGCAGTGGGGTTTGAGGTGGGGATGACTCACTTCTCTTGAAGGCCTGGGTCGTCCTACGATTCTGTAAGGCCGGTTTGCGGAACGGGTGCAGCTGCTTCCCAAACGAACTTCCTATTCTCACATTGCGACGGGCTTCCGCACACGCCTCAGCTCGTTTGATGGCGTCATCAAAGCTGGAGGGCTCGGATTCGTAGATCTTTTCAGCTAGACCGTCGGAGATACACAACTCGAGCTGTTCCAGAAGAATGAGGTCACGGAGGGTCATGCCAGACATAGTCTCCCACTGGTTGAGCGCCCTGATCATCCTCAACCCAAACTGAGAGAACGTCTCGTCGTCCCTCTTGCTGATTTCCCGAAACCTCTTCCTGTAGCTTCCAATGCCCAACTGATACTGCTCCAGGATCGCCTTTTGGAGGTCTTCGTATGTGGCTTCAGCAGTTAGTCCCTTAAGAGCATCGCGGGCCCTCCCGGACAGAACACTAGCCAGGTACACTTTCCTTTCCGGGGGACTCAGGGCAAACTGGTCTGCCACTGTATCAAAATGGGCAAGGAAGTCGTTGATATCGTCTTCTGGCCGAAGTTCCGAAAACTTTAACGAAGGGGGTGCCAGCCTCGTACCACTAGGTCTCCCCTGTCCCACCTGTCTCTCCTCTCTACTATGAAACCCGCTCAAGATCTCCCTCCATCTTTCAGCCTCAGCAGCTTCTCTTCCTAATCTCTGTACTTTTTCCATTTCTTCCTTCTCCTCGCGTTCCTCCTTCTTCCTTAACCCTTCTTCTCTTTCTCGTCTCCTTACCTCTTCACGCTCTTCCCGGTCCTCTCTTCTAATTCGTTCCCTCTCTCTTTCCTTCCTATCTTCTTCCTCTCGCCGAGCTTTTTCCCTCCTATCCTCTTCTTCTCGCCGAGCTTTTTCCATTTGCATGAACATTGACAACATGTTCATCTGGGAAGCCGTGTCCGCGGGCGGCCTTTCATGCTGGACAGGTTTGAGTTCTTCAGGTGTGCTTTCCGGGGTAAATGAAGAAAGCGGGGTATCTTTAAGTAAGCCGTGTACTAATTGCTTAACCCGACCGGCGTGCACGACCGTGGGCGTAGAACGCGTATCACTGCTAGACACCGAATATACAACCGACGTGGTTGTAGGGGTATCGGTAACGGCATTACCATATCTAGACTCACCCCTGATGGCAGCACGAGTAAGGGGAGGCGAATACGACGCCATAACGAAATGCGAACGCCTTACAACTACAAATACACTAACAAGTTATAAATGTACACTATCAACACTAACACTAGCAAAATCTGCGAAAAATCCGCAGCAACCAAGCAACTACACAACCATTAACAACCCGTCCTAGTCCTACCTAACGCCTAAATAACCTAACCAAACAAAACCCAAAATTAATAACTAAAGAGGAGGAAACCCAATAACCACCCACAAATCCTAATGGTGGCTGACTGGCACGCTCGAAGGCGCACTGACACAATCCGGGACGAGCGCCCAAAATGTCAAGTTTTACGTCTAGGGAACAAGGTTTCAAAACATTGTGTCAGGCAGACCCTTCGCGCGTACCGGAACACACCAGTCCAGTTAATTTACAGTGCAAAACGACTCATTTATTCCTAAATCACACACATATTAAACCTCAAAAAGTAATAAAACAGGACCTAGCTAAGAGATTTTGTTAACCCATCCACCCCTCACCAAAACCAGACCAAACCCGCTGTCATGGGAAGGGGAAATTACAACATTCGATTCCAATATTCAATTACAATTTTCAATGAAGAAATAGAAGAAAAGACCACACCCTTGCTCACATCACACGCTACTGACACACACGGATAGTCACTCAACTCCTGCAGAGGTCACGATGTCCACAGTCCACAATAAGAGCGCCGGCTGCAGTAGTGAGTCCACGAGTACTCGGTTAGACCACACGACGACCAAAGGCAGGGCGCAGCAGTCTCGCTGCCCCAGACCGCCCACCAGCCGCGGGTAAGCACCCTCAGCACGTCAGTATAGATGACGACTAGACTGGTGGGACCTCCATCGGCTCCACATCAGGTAAGGCGGCACGCACAGTAGGCCCAGTGGTGGTGGAGTAATAGGCAGCTTCAAACAAGCTGTGATACTGCTAAAAAAAACGGAGGACGGACGGTCAGACGGTCGAACGCGAACCATGCTATTAATTCCTTCTAAGTCTGCTTCTTCTTTGTCTGTCCCCGCTTCTTCTTCTCCTTCTTCCTCTTCCTCTTCTTCTTCTCCTTCTTCTTCACTCCAATGAAGGAGCGCTGGCATTCCCAGTTGAACGGCAGATGAGTGCCTGGCGGCTACGACTGACCGTAACGGCTCTTCTTCGACTTTGCCCTACGAAGGCCAGAAATCCAATGCGCCGGTTATGATACTGCAAGCTAAGACCAAAACAGCAGAGCAGTGAGTGAGCGGTTCGAACCCTAACCCGGACCGCACGAGAAAAACTCTTAACTCGAGTCACACAATAAAATCAAGTTCCTTTCCTTTCCTCTCTTTCTTTACAAAGCAAAATACACGGTTTGACTGCTCTTCACTCTCGAATGCCCGCATATGAAACTATTAGAAAGAAAAAAAAACGCTAGATCATCAGCTGGGGCAAACATAGATGAGTGGATAGGCAGTCAACCCGTGACATTGACAATCAAGAAGGAAATGCAGTTCATTTTCAGGAAATGCAGTTCATCGCTAATTCAGAAATCTTACATTACGAAATCTAAATGGTAATATGAACATCTGATTCCAACAATGATTTTGAACCCTGAATATTATATCTTTGATGTACTTTAAGATCGTCTTAATTTCCAATGTCGAGAGAGAGAGAGAGAGAGAGAGAGAGAGAGTTTCTTTCTACTAATGAATTATCACTATGTATTGTCAGTTTTGGCCTTCAACATTTCATAAGGGTAGGTCATGTTTTGGCTCTGAGAGAGAGAGAGAGAGAGAGAGAGAGAGAGAGAGAGAGAGAGAGGAGAGAGAGAGAGAAACGGTGGGTGGAAAATGGTGTATTACACACATAAGCCATCACCCTTCTCTCTTTTTGTTTCTGTCTGGCTGTTGGCCTGCACGCGCGCGCGCACACGCACACGCACGCACACGCACACGCACACGCACGCGCACGCGCACACACACACACACACACACACACACACACACACACGCGCACACACACACACACACACACACACACACTGTCAACACCATTATTTTTGTGAAACGATCTTATTTAAAGAGAAGACAACTGAAGCCTTACTTTATTTTTGTAGAAAGAAGAGTTGCTTCCCTGCATCAACATCGTAAGCTAGACGACTTTTAACGACTTGCGAAAAAAGACTGAACTTTGACAAAGAATGGGAGATAACACTCACACTCACTCTGGCACATGTTCGTACGTACCCATCCACACACCTTGATTCTCTCTCTCTCTCTCTCTCTCTCTCTCTCTCTCTCTCTCTCTCTCTCTCTCTCTCTCTCTCTCTCTCTCTCTCTCTCTCTCTCTCTCTGTGTCAACTTAACGAGGATGAAGCGAAGACCAGGCCCTGTAGTTATGAGTGCGAATTAGACCGTCAACACGGGGAACAGTATGTAAGTTAGACTAAGCTCCCAAAACGATTGTCTGTTTAACCTACTGTACATACTATTCCCGTTAGACGCACTGTCAGACTGCCGGTCTGTAGGGCCAAAGACAAGGCGACTGTCGACAATGTGTCACTTGGCCTTTAGCATGATCATTCTCTCGTCTCATAAAGACCCCCTGGTTTTCATTTGGTTCACCCCTCCCCCCCCTGTTGTTTTATATCCTATCCCTCCCTCCCCTCCCTCCACCCACCCACGAGTAAATCTCACGCATGGTTTGAGATTCTAGCGGTGACTTGAGAGGTCTAGTAAGTAAATACGCACCATCTCTACGTTTTGAGATCAACCAACGTTTCCCCTCAGCCGACGGGCAGCAACACCATTAATAACTGTATCTTCACAGGATAATGTTCATTGACAGTCACTGGAGGCTTCTTTTCGTTTATCAATAAGTAGTTATCTTGCCTATGGAAAATAAATGTGATCGAATGTGCAGTTTAGTTAGGCTCTCCCTCCTGCACAGGTGTCCGCTGCCTCCAGTCTCAATGAACCGTCCTTTGCGCTGCATGAAAACAACACCAACGTAACACTAACTGTATCTCATACCCAAGACCAACCTAACACTAACTGTATCTCATACCCAAGACCAACCTAACACTAACTGTATCTCATACCCAGGACCAGCCTAACACTAACTGTATCTCATACCCAAGACCAGCCTAACACTAACTGTATCTCATACCCAAGACCAGCCTAACACTAACTGTATCTCATACCCAAGACCAGCCTAACACTAACTATATCTCATACCCAAGACCAGCCTAACACTAACTATATCTCATACCCAAGACCAGCCTAACACTAACTATATCTCATACCCAAGACCAGCCTAACACTAACTATATCTCATACCCAAGACCAGCCTAACTTTTTTTTTTTTTTGTTTTTTTTTTACTAACTGTATCTCATACCCAAGACCAGCCTAACACCAACTATATCTCATACCCAAGACCAGCCTAACACTAACTATATCTCATACCCAAGACCAGCCTAACACTAACTGTATCTCATACCCAAGACCAGCCTAACACTAACTATATCTCATACCCAAGACCAGCCTAACACTAACTGTATCTCATACCCAAGACCAGCCTAACACTAACTGTATCTCATACCCAAGACCAGCCTAACACTAACTGTATCTCATACCCAAGACCAGCCTAACACCAACTATATCTCATACCCAAGACCAGCCTAACACTAACTATATCTCATACCCAAGACCAGCCTAACACTAACTGTATCTCATACCCAAGACCAGCCTAACACTAACTATATCTCATACCCAAGCAAAGCAACATTTGGCACCTTTGTGAACAGTTAATCAGAACAAGGTTGTAGAGGGTGGCGAAACAACGTTCCTGCTTTCCATGATCTCATAGTAGAGAGTGGCGGTTACACCCGTGCGTGAGGGGAAATATTCAACATTAACAATCAAAGTGTATGACTATGCAAGCGCATGAGAATGTTCGTGTTTCTCTCTCTCTCCAAATTATCCACACCTCACGACACAGACGAACAATCAACAACAGTCCACAAAAGCAGGTAGAATTCAATCCTGGTCAACTATTAAATCAAAGAAAGTTTCACATTCAATTATCATTCATCATCAGTTCACTCTCCACACTAAATATAAAATTCCTTCGGGTGTTTCGCCTTTTCTTAATATTCCTAGAAAAGGGAAACTATTTCAATAACACATTTTCTTAATTAATCCTCAAATTGTCTCCCATTTGAGTTTTCCAAAACCATCTCCATTTACAAGTACACAAGTAGTAGGTTCCTTCGTAGTTATCCAAAACTAACTCATTTCATCTACTACTCAATCCCACAAACCAAACTGGCAGTAAATAGCGCAGGTGCTCCCAGTGCACTCCTGCCGTTTTCTCTTCAACCAGGCCCGCCGGTGCAGAACGAAGTCGCGTCTGCCCGCGTGCATCCTGGTGTTGCCGACTCTGTCACTTTGCTCCAGACCGCCGCACGGAAAGGATAGTCAGCGCGTCAAAGGAGATGGGGCCCATGCCACTCCACTCTCCTAGCCAGCCACAGAAGCTGAAATGATCGATACCAACCATATACAAGCTATCCAAAATATGTACGTGTTAACAGCCCACGAGACTTACCAACCAAATAGTCTCCTGTTAACAAAGAACAAACCACCATCAAAATGGAACAAACTGATTATTACCAAACAACAACGCACTCAACACAACACCTTGGAACCTGCAAACTATCATTGACTTCTTCCAACATTCACAAAGAGTAATACCTTGACACACCACCTTGACGTCTATCACAACCAAGTAACGAACTCACCAAACGAAGCCAAAAATTAGAATTCCATACAAGGAATGCAACAACTGTATTCATAGAAATAACAAGAGAGTAAACCCATAGGTACGAACCTGCATCAACAGCAGCTTACAAAAACATAAGTGAGTTGCCCCCGGTCCACATCCCAAAGCTAACAGCTGAGGACCAAAAAAAAACGATGTGTCCCATTCAAGACAAACATGGCAACTGAACTCAACTGAACGAAAACCGTCAATACACATCTGCGCGTCACGTGATACGCATACTGCGCTGAGGTTCCAAACCAGAAATATGGCATCACAAAAAACGCCCAAAACACTGCGTAACAATACTCCCCCCTTTATAAAAAACAACAACGACCAAGTTGTTTTTTCCAAACAACGCAGTAGCAGCAGATAACTCACAGAACATTCAAGTCAAGAACTGATCGACCTCAGACCTCGACAACAGATCAGCAAACTGGTTAGAAGAACCCGAAACTGCCTCCAACACAAACGAATATTCCTGAAGGAACAGCGACCACCTGAGCACTCTGGAATTCCGGAAAGTAGACGACTTCAAATAAGTGAGAGGACGATGGTCCGTCTGCAAAACGAACTGTATACCCCACAGAAACCTGGCGAACTTCTGAACAGCCCAAACAATGGCAAGACATTCCCGTTCAATGGTACTGTAGTTTTTCTCCCTATCCAAGAGCTTGCGACTGGCATAGGCAACTGGATGAAGGACGTCATACACACCATGAAACTGCAGCAGCACAGCCCCAAGACCTGTGGAACTGGCATCAGTCCTGAGAACAAACAAAGCACCAACACGCGGCAAAAGCAAGACTGGCTTCTCAGACAAAATTTCCTGAATGCGTACCAACGCCTCGGCACACTGAGGACTCCAAACGATACTGCGAGGAGCGTTCTTAGCTGTCTTTGTCAAATCAGAAAGGGGAGCAGTAATCTCCGAAAAATTGGGGACATATTTCCTATAGAAGCTGAGCAACCCCAACAAAGATCTGACCTGCTTCCGAGTAGTGGGAGTAGAGATCTTCAAAATCTTCTCAATCTTGGATGACTCAGGCCTCACAGTACCAGCACCAACAACATGACCAAGGAACTCAAGAGACTTAAAGCCTGCCTCAATCTTAGACGGACGCACCGTAAGACCATGACTCTGAATCTTCTCTAGCACCTGTCTGACATGGGACAAATGCGACTGCCACGTGACACTACGAATCAGAATGTCATCGAAAAAATTGACGGCAAAAGACTCTTCTAGCTTCAACATGCGCATCATGCGCGCAAATACCGCAGGCGCAGACACCAAACCAAACGGCATACGGACAAACTGAAACAGCCCTAAGTGAGTAGTAAACGCAGTTTTGTGTCTATCTTCTGGCCTAACGACAATCTGCCAATAGCCTTTGGCTAAGTCGACCTTCGTGAAGTACACACCATCGGCAAGAGTAGCGAACAAAGCCTCAACATCTGGAATTGGCTCTGCATCAAATACTGTCACTCTATTGAGAGCCCTATAGTCCACACAAAAACGGCATGTACCATCTTTTTTCCTGACCAACACAACTGGCGAAGAGTAAGGACTACTAGAAGGTTCAATAATCCCCAAATCCATCATCGTGTTGACCTCACGAACCACAACTTCCTTTGCAGCATAAGGAATGTCATAAGCCCTTCTACGCACTGGGACATCAGTAGTGAGAGGAATGTCTATGAACAAATTTCCACTAAACGAACCCGGAGCAGTGGTAAAAACTGGCTCAAAATCACGAAACACATCCAACAACTCATCCTTCTGAGTGGCACTGAGGGAAGGGTCAAAATTAATGGAACCTATATCCTCATCTGGCATAGACGACGCCATGGGAGTCTGCAAAGTGGGAAGGGACACTGAATCATCATCCTCGCGAACAACACCAACAGAGCAAAACTCCGGAACCGAAGTAGGAACTGACTGCACTGATTCCTGGACAGGGGTGTCACTGCTAACACGAGCACATGATTGGGCTTGACTACTGACACTAGCATCGTCACCTGCCAAAGGACTAATCTCAGACCAAGGAACAACCTGACCCTCACACACCAAAACAGCATCGACATCTGAAACAGCCAGAGACTGCGGCCTACGAACATACTGTTTCAACATATTGGCATGGAAAACCTTCACCTTTCCTTTGATCAGCACCTTGTAGTCAGGATGGAAACAATGTACAACGGGAAACGGACCCGACCATGTGGCTAACAGTTTGTTTGAATCTGTCGGCAGCAGCACCAACACCTCATCATCCACTTTGAACTGCCTGAACCTAGCCTTCCGATCAAAGTAGTGTTTGCCCCTCCTAGAAGAACGAGCAGAGTTCTCCATAGCAATCTGACAAGAGTCAGCCAACATGTTCTTCAACTGAAAGATGTATTCATACAATGGCTTAGCGTCCTTATCAACCTGAGTATCCTCGACCCAAGCTTCCTGAAGCAAAGCAATTGGACCTCGCACCTGCCTGCCGAACAGCAACTCAAACGGAGAAAACCCTGTACTCTCTGAAGGAAGCTCACGACATGCAAACAGCAACGCAGGGAGAAACCTGTGCCAAGACTTTGGTCGAGAATGAATCACCTTCTTAAGCATGGACTTCAGGGTACCGTGAAAACGCTCTATATGCCCATTTGCCTGAGGGTGGTATGGACTTGTTCTAATGCCCTTTGAACCACACAAAGTGTGAAACTGCCTCAAAAGTTCAGACATGAACTGGGAACCCTGATCAGACAAAATCTCCTTGGGAAACCCTAGTCTAGCGAAGATGGAGAGCAGCGCCTCAGCAACTGACACAGCAGAAATATCCTTCAAAGGAACTGCCTCAGGGTACCTAGTGGCAACATCAATAAGAGTCAAAATGTAGCGATGACCCTGATCCGAAGGAGGCGACAAAGGACCAACTAAATCGATCGCGACCCTCTCAAACGGCACTCCTATCTGCGGAACACTAGACAGAGGAACTGGTGGTACCCTACCTTTGGATACGGTCTTCTGACAAGCATCACAAGAAGTGACGTACTTAGCAACATCTACCGTAACGCCTGGCCAGTAGAATTTTGTGAACAGTCTAGCCAAAGTACGACGAACTCCACAATGTCCTGCCAACAAGAGATCATGTGACACTGTCAACACAGTAGGTCGAAGGCTAGTAGGAACCACTACCTGATCAAACTCTTGCTCACCTTTCTTGAAATGGCGAAACAACACTCCATTGGAAACATAGTAGTAGTGACTACCTCCACGAACCGACTTGACTTCACCAGAAGATGCCTGTGCAAAACACGACTCTATCGACTGATCCTTTCCTTGCAAATCGATCAAATCTGCACGTGAAACCTTGAGATCAGCAGCCACACTCTCAAGAGACTTCTGTTCTACCACATGCTTAGCTCTAGCCCTTGTCACTGCGGCAAAAGAATGAACATCCTCCACACCATCCTGAGTGACCTTCTCCTGAACACATGGAATATTGCCAATAATGAGATCAGCAACTGGGTTATCCAACACACAACAGATCAACTGACCCTCAAAATATGGGCAGACAACATCAACTTTGGCCAAGGGAAACACATCGACTCGACCACCAAACGACATGCACCGCACCGAACGACCCACCAACTGTGCAGAAGTCACTAACCGTTTACGCACTCCACAAATGGTAGCTCCTGTATCACGCAAAACCGAACAGGGAACCTGGTTTACTGAACCTGACTCAAGATTCAACTTGCCTGTAAAACCATCAGCCACGGAACAAGCAACCACATCATTAGCTGACTGAGACCCAACACTGGAACAAAAACCAGCCTCAACACCTTCAACGACAGATGCGACGTTAGCCTGACCAACAAAAGGACACCTACCAGGCGGATGACTGAGCGAGCAACGCTTACAAGAGTTAACACCACTCTTCCAAGGACAAGAGTAAATGAAATGACCCTTTTCCTTACACATATGACAAACAGCATCACACGCGTTACCTGCACCTCGTCGCGCACCTCGCTGACGTGAAGTGAAAGAACCACCCCGTGGACCTACATTCTGCGTCGAGTAACCACCACCAACGGACGACTGGGCCTGACCTCCGAAACCACCTCCTCGTCCACCAAATGACCGGTATGAGCCACCTCGGTGACCACCACCAAAAGGCTTCCTGAAAACAGAAGACTGGTTATGGTTAAACCTGTTTGACTGGCCATACTCTCCAGGTGAACTACCATCACGACCTGACTGAGACGCATAGCCTACACCAACAAAGATACTAGACTGAGATTTAGCAGCTAGGTTTTTGCTAGGATGCGCACGCCTGTAAGCTTCAGCAGCTTTGACCATCTCTCCAAAATCTGAAAGACCCTTTTCAGAAATGAAGGTTGCTACATCAGAAGAAACACTTGTTAAGAACTGTTCAGCCAACACAAGATTCCTCAATTGACCAAATGTAGTAGACTGGGAGAGACCAATCCACCTGTCAAACAGCCGTTGTAACTCAATCGAGAAAGTATCAAAGTTCTCACCTGACTGAAGACGGGACTCACGGAAACGTTTCCTAAACCCTTCTGGCGTACACTGGAACTTACGGAGCAGCGCCTCTACGAGAACATCGTAGCCGACCGAGCTATCACCCTCACAGAGACTGTGGTACAACGTCAACGCAGGACCTTCCAACAAAGCAGATAAGTACATTACCCACAAATCTTTGCTCCAACCAAACGCTTTAGCATGTGTCTCAAAACGAAACAAATAACTGTCAATGTCATCAGTTTTGTCCTTGAAATGGGGAAGTCTTGGTAAATTTGGTCGATTTACATTTGTACTCTCAGTTTTATCAGCCTTGGGCTGAACATTACTAGCCCGTGCATTTTCCATTTCTAATTGGAAACGTAATTGAGCTTCTTGACGTTTTGTTTCTGCTTCTAATTCAAGCCTTTTTGTTTCTTCTTCTTCCTTTACTTTTCTACTTTCAGCTTCTAATTTAGCTTTCTCGTTTTGTCTTTTAGTTTCCTCTTTAGCTTTTTCATTTTGTCTTTTAGTTTCCTCCTGCTCTTTTCTACTATCAGCTTCTAATTTAGCATTTTGCCTTTTAGTTTCCTCTTCCTCTTTGAGTTTTTCCATCCGTTCCTTTCCTAATTGCTTATCTCTTCTTTCAAAGCAACGTTCAACATACTCTAATAGCTTTTCTTCCTCTAACCCAAAAGCCTTACCCCGTTTAAGATAAACTTCGAAATCAGCATCATCCCCAAGGTTACTTTTGCTTTCTTCACTTTTCCCTTCCATGATGCAATATCAATCAGAAAAACAACAACCAGTATGTATAAACAACAAACTAAGCAAAGTTATCAAAACATACAAAATCCTCTAAACGAATATGAAAATATCACTTCAAAGAGGACTAGTTAAACATTATAAGACTGGGTTTTTTTTACATCAAACGAGGACTAGTCAAACATTACCACTTTTTTTTTAGTCACAAAATTGAAAGTAAAATTGGCAATATAAAAAAAAAAAAATTGCACAAAGAATCAAAATACAAAATGTTCAATACTAACCACAACCCCCCAAGAACTGAAAAGATAGAAGCAAACACAAAAGTTAATAAAAAGCAATAAGATTCACAAATTAACAATCACCACAATTTAAACACACTATGCATGCACTCGCACAACAAATCACTATGTATGAATAACTAGAAAAAAACACAGGATTGAATCCTAAACTCTCATACACCTTACTCACTGGAGGAAAGCAACCCTAAGATAGTGCCACAGACAGCAAAATTAAAAATAGGAACGCAGAGCAGAGAAATGAAAAACAAGGCTGTAAACAGAACAAACCCCCAAAGAAAGACCAGGGTAGCTAGTCCCTCGCACTGTCAGAAAAACAAAATATTTACAAGACAGCACCCCGTTACTCTGGAGACGGGTACCTACAAAACTCCTGCTAAACTCATAAACAACAAGCAAAAAACAAAATTATTAGCACATCATATATAGGTCAATGGATAACCAGATAAACAATATCCAAGATACAAATACTCAAACAAAACACGCAGAGGCCGAGCAAACAGACAGAGAGAAAGTCGGGGTCACCAAATGTTACACCCGTGCGTGAGGGGAAATAATCAACATTAACAATCAAAGTGTATGACTATGCAAGCGCATGAGAATGTTCGTGTTTCTCTCTCTCTCCAAATTATCCACACCTCACGACACAGACGAACAATCAACAACAGTCCACAAAAGCAGGTAGAATTCAATCCTGGTCAACTATTAAATCAAAAGAAAGTTTCACATTCAATTATCATTCATCATCAGTTCACTCTCCACACTAAATATAAAATTCCTTCGGGTGTTTCGCCTTTTCTTAATATTCCTAGAAAAGGGAAACTATTTCAATAACACATTTTCTTAATTAATCCTCAAATTGTCTCCCATTTGAGTTTTCCAAAACCATCTCCATTTACAAGTACACAAGTAGTAGGTTCCTTCGTAGTTATCCAAAACTAACTCATTTCATCTACTACTCAATCCCACAAACCAAACTGGCAGTAAATAGCGCAGGTGCTCCCAGTGCACTCCTGCCGTTTTCTCTTCAACCAGGCCCGCCGGTGCAGAACGAAGTCGCGTCTGCCCGCGTGCATCCCGGTGTTGCCGACTCTGTCACTTTGCTCCAGACCGCCGCACGGAAAGGATAGTCAGCGCGTCAAAGGAGATGGGGCCCATGCCACTCCACTCTCCTAGCCAGCCACAGAAGCTGCATCAACAGCAGCTTACAAAAAACATCAAAATGGAACAAACTGATTATTGCACTCAACACAACACCTTGGATTGTTGCATTGACCCCGGTCCACATCCCAAAGCTAACAGCTGAGGACCAAAAAAAACGTATTCATGTGTCCAGAACCTTCAAGACAAACATGGCAACTGAACTCAAACTGAACGAAAACTGAACGTCAATACACATCTGCGCGTCACGTGATACGCATACTGCGCTGAGGTTCCAAACCAGAAATATGGCATCACAAAAAACGCCCAAAACACTGATCTCATAGTAGAGGGTGGCGAAACAACGTTCCTGCTTTCCATGATCTCATAGTAGAGGGTGGCGAAACTACGTTCCTGCTTTCCATGATCTCATAGTAGAGGGTGGCGAAACTACGTTCCTGCTTTCCATGATCTCATA
>CM065686.1:63881574-63886574 GCA_017654935.2 Phymorhynchus buccinoides | reverse complement strand
CAAACACGCGCACACCACAATACACATGATAGACAATAAACCAAACACGCACACACCACAATACACATGATAGACAATAAACCAAACACGCACACACCACAATGCACATGATAGACAATAAACCAAACACGCACACACCACAATACACATGATAGACAATAAACCAAACACGCACACACCACAATACACATGATAGACAAGAAACCAAACACGCACACACCACAATACACATGATAGACAATAAACCAAACACGCACACACCACAATACACATGATAGACAATAAACCAAACACACACCACAATACACATGATAGACAATAAACCAAACACACACACCACAATACACATGATAGACAATAAACCAAACACGCACACACCACAATACACATGATAAACAATAAACCAAACACGCACACACCACAATACACATGATAGATAATAAACCAAACACGCGCACACCACAATACACATGATAGACAAGAAACCAAACACGCGCACACCACAATACACATGATAAACAATAAACCAAACACGCACACACCACAATACACATGATAGACAAGAAACCAAACACGCGCACACCACAATACACATGATAGACAATAAACCAAACACGCACACACCACAATACACATGATAGACAATAAATCAAACACGCACACACCACAATACACATGATAGACAATAAACCAAACACACACACACACCACAATACACATGATAGACAAGACACCAAACACGCACACACCACAATACACATGATAGACAATAAACCAAACACGCACACACCACAATACACATGATAGACAAGACACCAAACACGCACACACCACAATACACATGATAGACAAGAAACCAAACACGCGCACACCACAATACACATGATAGACAATAAACCAAACACGCACACACAACAATACACATGATAGACAAGAAACCAAACACGCACACACGCGCACGTTCCTTCTACCATAATTTTTTTAATTCATATTATAATTTCAAGCTTAAAACTGGAGGAACAAAAATTACAGGTAGAGGTTATAAATGTTAATATAGAACGCGATGACGTCCCAATAAATGTTGGCCTTTTCTGTTCTGCATACATGTGTATGTTGGTTTGTCCTGTCTGCATCTCCACGCTAAATGCTTTGTAGTGAGTGTCAAACAGAGAGTTTCTAATAACACTTAGTATGAAGTTATTCATTCAGTTCCATTGGAAAAGTTCCAACTAATTACCGGAGCACAGACTTATAAGGAACACTGGTTGATGCACACAATTTGTTCTAGCTATAATTTGCATTTCTGTAATAACATTTTCTGGATCTCGTGCGCGATGGTGTGAACGAAAATCAGTTTTTGACGTTCAGGAACATTGATGGTTTTATAGAAACTAAGAAAAATCAATAAAACCAAATTAATGTGGATAGTGGTGTTCAAAATATGAAGTTATCTTCCCGAATTTCTTCTGACGGAAAATCATTTCATGTTGTGTTGTTGTGGTTTTTGTTTTAGCATAATATAAGAAGACACCATCAAATAATGATAACCAGAATCATAAAAAAGATGACTGTGGCTGCTCTATGAAAGAATACTAATTATGATAATACAGTAGTAGAAAGGGCAAGGGCAGACAACTAGAGGTGGGCTGGGTTTTCTTTCCTTTTTATTGTTTGTATGTTTGTTTGTTGTTGTTGTTTTCTAAACGGAGAATCACTTAATCATTAACACAGTAGATTTAATGTTGCTTGATGTATCACTGAATCAATGACGGGAACTATCCTTTTCCTTATCTGTAAGTGAATCGATGAAGAATTATGACTTCTTGGATTTCCAGATGAATCGATAATACAGATGACTTCCCTTGGGTGTGGTGTATGCGTTAGTCGTGGGTGAACAACAAGTTTCCTTGGATTTGTGAGGGAGTCAAGAATGTACAACAGGAGTTTCATGGGACATGTAAAATGCAGAAAATAGTTTTATGGGATTTTAAGTGAATCAATTATGACAAAACAGTTTTTGTTTATTTGTAAATGAATCAAGATTTTTTAAAAACACAATTTATAAGATCTATGAGTCAAACGCAAGTATGTGTCTAGCTGATCGACTCAAGGGTGACAAAGACGGGTCTTGGGTTTCCAAGCAACAGCAATGTGTGTTTCCCCTTCATTTCTAAGTGAATGAACAATGAAAACGTGAATTTTCCTGGATTACTGATTCAAGAATGAAAAACGAGAAAGACAATCTGGTCTTGGATTTGTAAGTGAATCAAAGGGGATTAAAAGAAACAGACTGTGACCTGTGACCTGTGACCTGTGACCTGCATATCATCACCATGTGCACCACTCGAATCATCATCACTTCCTTTGATGGTAAGTGACCGTTCCACTTGTGGTTGTGGTGGATGATGATGATGATGATGATGATGATGATGATGATGATGATGATGATGATGATGCCACTTCTGTTGCTGTTGTTGTTTCTGTTCCTCCTCCTCCTCTTCCTCCTCCTCTTCCTCCTCCTCTTCCTCCTCCTCTTCTTGGTGATGTCGATTTTGGTGTTAGTAGTGGTGTATGACAATGTGCTGATACATACGTTTGTGTAGGGCGTGTGTGCGCGCTTGCTTGTGCATAATTGTGTGTGTATGTGTGTGTGTGTTCATGCATGCGTGCATGCGTGTCCCCCCTCTCTCTCTCTGCTCCTCTATCTCAACCTTCAAAACGAGTCTTCGAGAGACACTAACATTCGACCCTCCATAAAATTTCATTTGTTGTCCTGGGTCATGTCGCCTGCCGCTGCCATGGCAAACTGAACACGATCTGGAACTGAGAGCACCACCATCAGCTTCCCAACAAAGATCGAACTGTACAAATCCCATGTGGTCTCCATCCTCCTGTACGGTTGCGAGAGCTGGACTCTGACGGCAGATTGCGAACGCAGACTAGAAGAGTTTGAGCATAAGTGCTTCCGGAGACTTCTTCGCATCTCGTACACAGAGCACAAGGCAAATGAGTATGTCAGGCAAAAAGTGAACACCCTCGCAGGCAGACAAGAGCCACTCCTAGCAGTTGTTGAGCGCCGCAAACTTGCCTGGTACGGTCATGTGACACGTCACAACACTCTGGCCAAAACGATTCTCCAGGGAAAACGCCAGCAAGGCAGACAAAGAAAGTTCTGTCTGGACAACATCAAAAGCTGGACCACCCGCAACACCAACACCCTCACACGCCTGGCAGAGGATCGTGACCAGTGGCGGAGGCTGACCACCCAATCCGGCATGGCACCCCGACGACCAAGCCGGTCAAGGGTGGAGTGAGTGAGTGACCTCCTGATACGCTACATTGCTTATGACCAGAGATATAGCAAGTGTTTATATATCTCTGTTATGACGATGTTAGCATGACTGTATTCACTTCATTTTATTGGTTTACTATTCGCCTACAATGTACCTGAGATAGACCCTATGTTAATATTAATGTTTAAATATATCCTCAATTCAATGCAAATTATTACCGGTTTCATTCCCCATGCTGCATTTATTTGCCATGTTCTATAATGTATGTTTAATTTATACATGCTGTAACATGTCATTGTGTGCATGTGCACGTGTGCTTGCGTGCATGCATGCGCGCGCAACTGTGTGTGTGTATGTATGGTTGCACGCAGGTTTGTACGCGAGAGTATTAAAAAAAACTTGTTCGTATGCAAGTTTTATAAATCCATATTTCAACCTATCTTTATATCATACACAATATCACCTGCTTTGCTACCTCTGTGTTCAGCTCTGTATGTGTAATAGTATGCCTTGCCACGTTTGTGTTCTATGTCAATATATGTACCAAGGACAGATTGGAAGGATAGGCCTTGCCTAAAATCTATATTCTTGGAAAATAAAGTTTAAGTTTTCAAGTTTCAAGTTTTCTCTGTGTATACGCGCGTGCGTACGTACCTCTGTGCGTGTGTCTGTGTCTGTTCTGTGTGTGTATGTATACGTGCGTGTGTGCGTGTTCATATGTGTGTTTGTTTGTAATCAGCTATTTGGCAAAACGCATTGAGGCCTTTCAGCTCTCTACTCCACAGAGCCCTAGATGTGTCCTGCCGCCAGTGTGGCTTTCACAGAAGATCGGATGACACGTCTTATTCAGTCTCTCTTTCTCGCTTTGTCTATCACCTCCCTCTCTCTCTCTCTCTCTCTCTCTCTCTCTCTCTCTCTCTCTCTCTCTCTCTCTCTCTCTCTCTCTCTCTCTCTCTCTCTCTCTCTCTCTCTCTCTCTCTCTCTCTCTCTCTCTCTCTCTCTCTCTCTCTCTCTCTCTCTCTCTCTCTTAGGCCCAGCCTAAATTATTTTCCTTGTTAACTAAAGTATCTGAAGTCTGAAGTCTCTGCCCCCAAACGTGTGTTTAATTTGACTTTTGTTTGTATCAGTGGGACCTGCTGAGAATGCACTGACATGGCGTGCAATCTTTATGGTATCATGTTCTTATTTTGCTATGTCTTGTTTGGAAGAGAGACAGTGAGACTTCAGATGGTTTATTGCGTAGGTAATGACTGACCCATTGCAAGTGGGGGTTTGTGCATCAATCGTAGGTAATGACTGACCCATTGTTTGTGCATCAATCGTAGGTAATGACTGACCCACTGCAAGTGGGGGTTTGTGCATCAATCGTAGGTAATGACTGACCCATTGTTTGTGCATCAATCGTAGGTAATAACTGACCCATTGTTTGTGCATCAATCGTAGGTAATAACTGACCCATTGTTTGTGCATCAATCGTAGGTAATGACTGACCCATTGTTTGTGCATCAATCGTAGGTAATAGCTGACCTATTGTGCATCAATAGTAGGTAATAGTTGACTCATTGTGCATCAATAGTAGGTAATAGTTGACTCATTGTGCATCAATAGTAGGTAATAGCTGACCCATTGTTTGTGCATCAATCGTAGGTAATAGCTGACCTATTGTGCATCAATAGTAGGTAATAGCTGACTCATTGTGCATCAATA
>CM065686.1:63874074-63876574 GCA_017654935.2 Phymorhynchus buccinoides | reverse complement strand
AAAATTTCGTAACTATGTCACAACTAAAGAGAGAGAACGGCAGTCCAAGTTCTATACTGATATTGATGAAAAGGCATCAGATCCCCAAAATTTTGGTCACAAGGACTGGTGGAAGCTAGTAAAATCCTTTTTTTTAACAAAAAAAGCATTAACAATTAAGAGATACCCCCCTTACTCTCAAATGATACCCTATACTATTCTAACAAAGATAAAGCAAATGTATTGAATAACTTTTTCATTGAACAAGCCACTTTAGACAATGATGATGATGAATTGCCACAAATACCATTTGCCAATCATGAAACCAATGAATTAGTACTTACTGAGGAATACGTTGTATCTGTTATTAAAAAAATTAGACAAAACTAAAGCTACTGGCCCAGATCTCATACACAACAAGCTTCTGATGCATGCGCTTTATGTTATAGTCAATCCTCTTACTCAGTTATTCAATCGATGCCTAAATGAAAGTAAATTCCCATCCTTATGGAAAATCGCACACATTTCCCCTATCTACAAAAAAGGACCTAAAGAACTATGCAACAATTATCGTCCAATTTCACTTCTTAGCTGTCTAGGCAAAGTACTCGAAAGGTGTGTGCACAAGCATGTGTACACATTTTTTAAGACATACAACATAATTACCCCATCCCAATCAGGTTTTACACCAGGTGATTCTACAGTGAACCAGCTCTTAGCTACATACAATCACCTCTGTTCTTCATTTGATTGCGGCTTAGCAACACAAACTATTTATTTTGACATATCTAAAGCGTTTGATCGCGTCTGGCACAAAGGACCTCTGTACAAGCTGGAGGCTGCGGGTATTAGAGGGAAGTTACTTAAATTCTTTCGCGATTATCTTCATAACTGACAACAATCTGTAGTCATCAAAGGTGAAAAGTCTGAATCAAAAAGAATTCCGGCAGGTGTTCCCCAGGGTTCTGTCCTAGGCCCCCTGTTATTTTTTTTATTGTATATTAATGACATCATCACTGACATTGAATCAATCATCAAACTGTTTGCTGATGACACCAGTTTATCTCTTGCTCTTAATGACCCAATTGTCAGAGTAGAACTCCTCAATTCAGATCTTCGTAAAATTGCACAATGGGCCAAGCTATGGAAAATCAAATTCAATGAAAAGAAAACAAAGCTGCTCAACACTACTCGTGAACACAATCAACTCACACCTCTAACTTTTGGACAGCAGACTTTAGAACCATCAACATCTCACAAACATTTGGGAGTAGTTTTTCAGGATAACTGTAGATGGGATGAGCATATTCGAACTTTAGCTAATAAAGTAAACATGTTGATTGCTTGTCTCAGAAACTACAAATATAGACTAAGCCGTAAAGCTCTAGAAACTATGTATAAATCTTTTGTTCTACCAAATTTTGACTATGCAGATATTTTATGGGACAACTGTACAGACACACAAGCAAATTCACTAGAAACTTTACATTTGGAAGCACTCCGTATCATTACAGGAGGAGTAAGGGGAACTAGTCATGCGAAACTGTATAAAGAATCAGGCTTTTGCTCACTAAAAGAAAGACGAAGACGACACAAATTAATTCAGTTTCACAAAATAGTCAATGGCAAATGCCCTCAATATTTACAAGATCTTCTCCCTTCCTTAGTATCCGAGGAAAACCCCTACCATAGACGCCGACCATTAGATAGAATAGTACCACGATCCAAAGCCGAACTACATAAAAATTCCTTTCTCCCTACCACTACAAACTTATGGAATAATCTTCCAGATACTATTAAAACAATCGATTCTATTAGTCAGTTCAAACGTTATTTATCTCTTACAGATGTCACAGTCCCCCCTTACTATTATGTAGGATCCAGACAGAATCAAGTTAACCATTGTAGACTACGTTTAGGAATGAGCAATATTAACGGTGACTTGTACAACAGACACTTATTAAATAACCCCAAATGTGCATGTGGCCACAATACGGAAGATGCTGAACATTATCTGATGCAGTGTAGACATTATGCTGCTGAAAGAATAAACACGATCTCAACACTTAACCCATGCATCACTAACACCTACACCCTACTCTTTGGCGATCAAAGTTTATCAGTGTCAGAAAACGAACAAATATTCAAAACCGTGCAGCAGTTTATAGAGCTAAGTAAAAGGCTATAAAATTCAAACCCCTGCTTCCTTTCCAGCTCTTGCATCCTTACCAGTTCATGTTCTCACCTAATATTTTAACTCAGTTAGTTTTGGTGTATCTCTGTTTTCATCTTGGCGTCATTTCATGTAATCCTGATGTTATCATTCGTCTCTCTCTCTCTCTCTTCTCTCTCTCTCTCTCTCTCCTCTCTCTCTCTCTCTCTCTCTCTCTCTCTCTCTCTCTCTCTCTCTCTCTCTCTCTCTCTCTCTCTCTCTCTCTCTCTCTCTCTCTCTCTCTCTCTCTCTCTCTCTCTCTCTCTCTCTCTCTCTCTCTCTCTCTCTCTCTCTCTCTTATCTTATCAT
>CM065686.1:63866574-63869074 GCA_017654935.2 Phymorhynchus buccinoides | reverse complement strand
CACAGTTAGGAGGGGATAAGGTGATGGAAGGACACAGTTAGGAGGGGATAAGGTGATGGAAGGACACAGTTAGGAGGGGATAAGGTGATGGAAGGACACAGTTAGGAGGGGATAAGGTGATGGAAGGACAGGAGTTAGGAGGGGATAAGGTGATGGAAGGACACAGTTAGGAGGGGATAAGGTGATGGAAGGACACAGTTAGGAGGGGATAAGGTGATGGAAGGACACAGTTAGGAGGGGATAAGGTGATGGAAGGACACAGTTAGGAGGGGATAAGGTGATGGAAGGACACAGTTAGGAGGGGATAAGGTGATGGAAGGACACAGTTAGGAGGGGATAAGGTGATGGAAGGACACAGTTAGGAGGGGATAAGGTGATGGAAGGACACAGTTAGGAGGGGATAAGGTGATGGAAGGACACAGTTAGGAGGGGATAAGGTGATGGAAGGACACAGTTAGGAGGGGATAAGGTGATGGAAGGACACAGTTAGGAGGGGATAAGGTGATGGAAGGACACAGTTAGGAGGGGATAAGGTGATGGAAGGACACAGTTAGGAGGGGATAAGGTGATGGAAGGACACAGTTAGGAGGGGATAAGGTGATGGAAGGACACAGTTAGGAGGGGATAAGGTGATGGAAGGACACAGTTAGGAGGGGATAAGGTGATGGAAGGACACAGTTAGGAGGGGATAAGGTGATGGAAGGACACAGTTAGGAGGGGATAAGGTGATGGAAGGACACAGTTAGGAGGGGATAAGGTGATGGAAGGACACAGTTAGGAGGGGATAAGGTGATGGAAGGACACAGTTAGGAGGGGATAAGGTGATGGAAGGACACAGTTAGGAGGGGATAAGGTGATGGAAGGACACAGTTAGGAGGGGATAAGGTGATGGAAGGACACAGTTAGGAGGGGATAAGGTGATGGAAGGACACAGTTAGGAGGGGATAAGGTGATGGAAGGACACAGTTAGGAGGGGATAAGGTGATGGAAGGACACAGTTAGGAGGGGATAAGGTGATGGAAGGACACAGTTAGGAGGGGATAAGGTGATGGAAGGACACAGTTAGGAGGGGATAAGGTGATGGAAGGACACAGTTAGGAGGGGATAAGGTGATGGAAGGACACAGTTAGGAGGGGATAAGGTGATGGAAGGACAGAGTTAGGAGGGGATAAGGTGATGGAAGGACACAGTTAGGAGGGGATAAGGTGATGGAAGGACACAGTTAGGAGGGGATAAGGTGATGGAAGGACACAGTTAGG
The DNA here is from genome assembly GCA_017654935.2 of Phymorhynchus buccinoides. NCBI lineage: Eukaryota > Metazoa > Mollusca > Gastropoda > Neogastropoda > Raphitomidae > Phymorhynchus > Phymorhynchus buccinoides. The sequence continues at coordinate 63,867,815 of CM065686.1, read as the reverse complement.
AGGGGATAAGGTGATGGAAGGACAGGGGATAAGTTAGGAGGGGATAAGGTGATGGAAGGACACAGTTAGGAGGGGATAAGGTGATGGAAGGACACAGTTAGGAGGGGATAAGGTGATGGAAGGACACAGTTAGGAGGGGATAAGGTGATGGAAGGACACAGTTAGGAGGGGATAAGGTGATGGAAGGACACAGTTAGGAGGGGATAAGGTGATGGAAGGACACAGTTAGGAGGGGATAAGGTGATGGAAGGACACAGTTAGGAGGGGATAAGGTGATGGAAGGACACAGTTAGGAGGGGATAAGGTGATGGAAGGACACAGTTAGGAGGGGATAAGGTGATGGAAGGACACAGTTAGGAGGGGATAAGGTGATGGAAGGACACAGTTAGGAGGGGATAAGGTGATGGAAGGACACAGTTAGGAGGGGATAAGGTGATGGAAGGACACAGTTAGGAGGGGATAAGGTGATGGAAGGTTAGGAGGGATAAGGTGATGGAAGGACACAGTTAGGAGGGGATAAGGTGATGGAAGGACAGGTGATGGAAGGACACAGGGGATAAGGTGATAGGAGGGGATAAGGTGATGGAAGGACACAGTTAGGAGGGGATAAGGTGATGGAAGGACACAGTTAGGAGGGGATAAGGTGATGGAAGGACACAGTTAGGAGGGGATAAGGTGATGGAAGGACACAGTTAGGAGGGGATAAGGTGATGGAAGGACACAGTTAGGAGGGGATAAGGTGATGGAAGGACACAGTTAGGAGGGGATAAGGTGATGGAAGGACACAGTTAGGAGGGGATAAGGTGATGGAAGGACACAGTTAGGAGGGGATAAGGTGATGGAAGGACACAGTTAGGAGGGGATAAGGTGATGGAAGGACACAGTTAGGAGGGGATAAGGTGATGGAAGGACACAGTTAGGAGGGGATAAGGTGATGGAAGGACACAGTTAGGAGGGGATAAGGTGATGGAAGGACACACAGTTAGGAGGGGATAAGGTGATGGAAGGACACAGTTAGGAGGGGATAAGGTGATGGAAGGACACAGTTAGGAGGGGATAAGGTGATGGAAGGACACAGTTAGGAGGGGATAAGGTGATGGAAGGACACAGTTAGGAGGGGATAAGGTGATGGAAGGACACAGTTAGGAGGGGATAAGGTGATGGAAGGACACAGTTAGGAGGGGATAAGGTGATGGAAGGACACAGTTAGGAGGGGATAAGGTGATGGAAGGACACAGTTA
>CM065686.1:63859074-63861574 GCA_017654935.2 Phymorhynchus buccinoides | reverse complement strand
GTTGGTTCCTTAGTTCCATCTATTGCACTTGGTTTCTTTGTTGCTGTGTTGGTTCCTTAGTTCCATCTATTGCACTTGGTTTCTTTGTTGCTGTGTTGGTTCCTTAGTTCCATCTATTGCACTTGGTTTCTTTGTTGCTGTGTTGGTTCCTTAGTTCCATCTATTGCACTTGGTTTCTTTGTTGCTGTGTTGGTTCCTTAGTTCCATCTATTGCACTTGGTTTCTTTGTTGCTGTGTTGGTTCCTTAGTTCCATCTATTGCACTTGGTTTCTTTGTTGCTGTGTTGGTTCCTTAGTTCCATCTATTGCATTTGGTTTCTTTGTTGCTGTGTTGGTTCCTTAGTTCCATCTACTGCACTTGGTTTCTTTGTTGCTGTGTTGGTTCCTTAGTTCCATCTATTGCACTTGGTTTCTTTGTTGCTGTGTTGGTTCCTTAGTTCCATCTATTGCACTTGGTTTCTTTGTTGCTGTGTTGGTTCCTTAGTTCCATCTATTGCACTTGGTTTCTTTGTTGCTGTGTTGGTTCCTTAGTTCCATCTATTGCACTTGGTTTCTTTGTTGCTGTGTTGGTTCCTTAGTTCCATCTATTGCACTTGGTTTCTTTGTTGCTGTGTTGGTTCCTTAGTTCCATCTATTGCACTTGGTTTCTTTGTTGCTGTGTTGGTTCCTTAGTTCCATCTATTGCACTTGGTTTCTTTGTTGCTGTGTTGGTTCCTTAGTTCCATCTATTGCACTTGGTTTCTTTGTTGCTGTGTTGGTTCCTTAGTTCCATCTATTGCACTTGGTTTCTTTGTTGCTGTGTTGGTTCCTTAGTTCCATCTATTGCACTTGGTTTCTTTGTTGCTGTGTTGGTTCCTTAGTTCCATCTATTTCACTTGGTTTCTTTGTTGCTGTGTTGGTTCCTTAGTTCCATCTATTGCACTTGGTTTCTTTGTTGCTGTGTTGGTTCCTTAGTTCCATCTACTGCACTTGGTTTCTTTGTTGCTGTGTTGGTTCCTTAGTTCCATCTATTGCACTTGGTTTCTTTGTTGCTGTGTTGGTTCCTTAGTTCCATCTATTGCACTTGGTTTCTTTGTTGCTGTGTTGGTTCCTTAGTTCCATCTATTGCACTTGGTTTCTTTGTTGCTGTGTTGGTTCCTTAGTTCCATCTACTGCACTTGGTTTCTTTGTTGCTGTGTTGGTTCCTTAGTTCCATCTATTTCACTTGGTTTCTTTGTTGCTGTGTTGGTTCCTTAGTTCCATCTATTGCACTTGGTTTCTTTGTTGCTGTGTTGGTTCCTTAGTTCCATCTATTGCACTTGGTTTCTTTGTTGCTGTGTTGGTTCCTTAGTTCCATCTATTGCACTTGGTTTCTTTGTTGCTGTGTTGGTTCCTTAGTTCCATCTATTGCACTTGGTTTCTTTGTTGCTGTGTTGGTTCCTTAGTTCCATCTATTGCACTTGGTTTCTTTGTTGCTGTGTTGGTTCCTTAGTTCCATCTATTGCACTTGGTTTCTTTGTTGCTGTGTTGGTTCCTTAGTTCCATCTATTGCACTTGGTTTCTTTGTTGCTGTGTTGGTTCCTTAGTTCCATCTATTGCACTTGGTTTCTTTGTTGCTGTGTTGGTTCCTTAGTTCCATCTATTGCACTTGGTTTCTTTGTTGCTGTGTTGGTTCCTTAGTTCCATCTATTTCACTTGGTTTCTTTGTTGCTGTGTTGGTTCCTTAGTTCCATCTATTGCACTTGGTTTCTTTGTTGCTGTGTTGGTTCCTTAGTTCCATCTATTGCACTTGGTTTCTTTGTTGCTGTGTTGGTTCCTTAGTTCCATCTATTGCACTTGGTTTCTTTGTTGCTGTGTTGGTTCCTTAGTTCCATCTATTGCACTTGGTTTCTTTGTTGCTGTGTTGGTTCCTTAGTTCCATCTATTGCACTTGGTTTCTTTGTTGCTGTGTTGGTTCCTTAGTTCCATCTACTGCACTTGGTTTCTTTGTTGCTGTGTTGGTTCCTTAGTTCCATCTATTTCACTTGGTTTCTTTGTTGCTGTGTTGGTTCCTTAGTTCCATCTACTGCACTTGGTTTCTTTGTTGCTGTGTTGGTTCCTTAGTTCCATCTATTGCACTTGGTTTCTTTGTTGCTGTGTTGGTTCCTTAGTTCCATCTATTGCACTTGGTTTCTTTGTTGCTGTGTTGGTTCCTTAGTTCCATCTATTGCACTTGGTTTCTTTGTTGCTGTGTTGGTTCCTTAGTTCCATCTATTGCACTTGGTTTCTTTGTTGCTGTGTTGGTTCCTTAGTTCCATCTATTGCACTTGGTTTCTTTGTTGCTGTGTTGGTTCCTTAGTTCCATCTATTGCACTTGGTTTCTTTGTTGCTGTGTTGGTTCCTTAGTTCCATCTACTGCACTTGGTTTCTTTGTTGCTGTGTTGGTTCCTTAGTTCCATCTACTGCACTTGGTTTCTTTGTTGCTGTGTTGGTTCCTTAGTTCCATCTATTGCACTTGGTTTCTTTGTTGCTGTGTTGGTTCC
>CM065686.1:63846574-63854074 GCA_017654935.2 Phymorhynchus buccinoides | reverse complement strand
AGACGGCAGAGGTCGCCCCCAGACTCCTCAACAGGAACGTCGAAGCCTGGCCCGAACGCACAGACAGGCCCACAGATCGGGCCTAACACGGGGCCAGACGGAAAGGCGGGCGGCCTCCCACAGCCGGAAACGGAGAAAAGAGCGGTTGACCGGGCGGTCAACCAGGCAGCAACAGGTCAGGTCAGGTCAGGTCAGGATCAGGATCAGGATCAGGATCAGGATCAGGACTGTAGGAAAAACCAAAACAAAAACCTGGTTTTGAACACCCAGAGTAACAACAGTTTTGTGTTTACCCAAAAACTAATTCCCCAACAGTCCTCTTCAGGGATGTAAAAACCCACCCTCTTTAAACTTGGTTCTCTCCAAGAACCCCAAAACGCTGAACAACACTTTCTTTACAATCCTTTTCACACGACTCAGTCTAGGGGTAATATTTCATCAAAAGGATTAACTAAAAGGTTTCACTTTTTCTGGAACAACAAGGCTTTCATACATTTAGAAAATTGTAGCCTTTCAAATACAAAAATTAACAATTACATTCTTCTGAAAATTTCACAGCTTTTCAGGTACAAGAATGGACACTTAAATTCTTCTGAAAATATCACATAAAATTTCACCACCAAAAATATGTCCTTTCCATTCTCATTTCTTCCAGAAGGCGGATGAACTACAGGCAAAGAATGTATTTCCCCAAAATGGCATTCACAATGTACTTCAAAAGGTCAAAAAGCCTTGAAAACATTAATTACACTTTCTCTCAAAAATAAAAACAGAAACGGGGATGAACGCTTTACAAAGCCCCTATCAGCATAGCTAGAAGCGCAACTGGAATAACCCTCTGTTATCCAGCTCTCCGCAGAGTCTCTTAATACCTAATTAAGCTAGGACGATGACCGCGAGGCTAAACATAGGTCGCGAGGCTAAACATAGGCCGCGAGGCCGCGAGGCTAAACATAGGCCGCGAGGCTAAACATAGGCCCGCGCGAGGCTAAACATAGGCCGCGAGGCTAAACATATACCGCAACAAGGAATAATGCGCGCGCGTGCACGCATTTAGGATTCTGAATCTCTGTGAACTCAAATACGCTTTGAACCAAAAACGATTTGTACGGCCTAAACACACAATGGCGAGCCAAAACATTGATTCAAAAACATGTGCCGAGTTCAAGTACCAAATTCTACGACCGGCAAAAACCTATCCAACTGACAAGTCATGACCCAGCCAGTCAGTTCCTTAGCCCCTTATGCAAAAATCAAGAAAATAATAAGAAAAAATGAACCAAAGAAAACGCACACAAATATACATGTTAGCAAACCTATAACTAGCTACTTTACATTGTTACGCGCGCGTTGTTGTACGAGTTTTAACGGGATTAATACCAATTTTATGCAGCTACTGACCAAACTTCCAAGTGGCGGAATGAAGAAGAAGAATCCTCCCCACAAGACAGTCGCAGCTCTGGTCTCGCCAAGGGCTCGGGGTAAGCGCGAGCAGGTGGAACCGGACATATGTACAGCTTTCTTACAGGATCCAGTGAACGTAGGGACGATGACACAAGGGATACGATAGAGCAAATAAACATATACGTAGAAGATGGCGATGAGGATGAACAGAAGAGATGATTTCAGCCGAAGCTCACAGCTACACTATCATACGTCTAGGACTCATGCTACACAAATACGTAGATAATCAGGATCCTTCAGGGACGTGGCCTCACCACACCTCAGCACTGGGCGGCCGTAGGTGGACGTAACGCATCTAAAGGAGATAAGGATGAAGCGATGACACGATACGTGCTTAGCATCTACAAAAATATGTAGTGACATCTGACCGGTATAAAACTCATGAAGTCGCACAGTTGAATGTGGAGTCTCGCGAGAGGTCAGAGCTCTACACGGGTTGCACGGATTTCACAAGTAGGTTGTCTCGATTAGGTGCAAAGAAAAGGAAAGATCTCGGGGTCCTTTGCGATAGAGTGGTACACTGTGCCTTTCTCTGTCTGTTACGTAGAACAATGTCACAAACTCGTGGGCATCTACCCCCTTACGGAAAAGCACGTACTGGGTGAAAACACTATCGTGTCTAGCCTGGGACGTCGCCAAGTTGTCCTCTGAAGGTTTGGCATCTACAACCTTACGTAGAGCATCTTCCTCATGGCAAAGCATGTCTACATTTGATGAAGTACGTAGGGCACTACACTTCGCTCTTGGGCATCTCACACATACTGGATCGGACCGCCAGACTACTTCATATAGCCGTAGGGAGATACTACGGAGGACCTAGCGCATGTCTCTGGCATACGTGGGTCATCTAAAAATATACTGTACCCTCTCTTGAGTCCGGCGGTAGCTCATGTGTCCAGCCATGGGTAGGTCATCTAGCCATATACGTAGTGCATCTACAACAATACGCTTGGCATCTGCGGTCGTACGTGATGGTGGCGGCACAGTATCCCTTTCTCTTCCTCTAAATGAGATAGAGTAGGTCTTGGTACCCTAGGTTACGTAGGTAACTCCTACACCCTATAGCCGGCTGTCCTGCGACTGATACTGCGGGGCACTTGTGGTGTCACTTCCTCCACAAACACTTCCAGTCCTGGCCGGACAAATATGGGTTGGGCATCTACCACCTTCTAGGCCATGGCGCGAGTGACTGCGCCCACGTAGACCTTCTCGGGCAGAATAGACGCTAGAGTCTGCTCCTACCCATATACGTAGCACACAGTATTCCCATACGTAGGCATCTACACATATACGTAGGGCATCTACCCATACCTTGCATCTACACAAGTAAGTAGTGCATCTACGACCACATAGGTAGGGCGATCTACACAAATGGGTAGGGCATCTGACACTTCATACGTAGGTCATCTACACCCAGATGGTACGAGCATCTACACGAAAATGGCCGTAGCGCATCTACACTGATACTGTACAACATTTACACATATCTGTAGGGCATCTACACACATACCTCCCTGCATCTGAACACAAATACTAAGGGCATTTACAACTTACGTAGGCATCTACACATATACGAACCGCTATCTGGAAATACGTAGGTCATCTACAACTCGGGACAGAACCTACTAATATCCCTAGGGTCCGGCATCTACACATATACGTAGGGCATCTATTTGGTTGGATACGTAGGAGCATCTACACAGATACGTAGAGGCAGGTGTACACACATACGTAGAGCATCTACACACATCCTACGTAGAGCAGTCTCACATCTCGATGGCAGCGTCGAATGTAGTCGGCATCTACACACTCATACGTAGAGCATCTACACGGTGTTGTAGAGCATCTACACACATACGTAGGGCATCTACACTCATACGTAGAGCATCTACACAGTATACGTGCCTGCATCTACACAAATACGTAAGGCATCTACACATATACGTAGAGCATCTACACACATACGTCTCAGGCATCTAAACACATACGTAGAGCATCTAAACACATACGTCTCGGCATCTACACACATACGTACAGGCATTCCTTGGCTATACGTAGGGCAGATGACACATACGTAGAGCATCTACACATATACGTAGGGCATCTACACACATACGTAGAGCATCTACAGGAATACGTAGGGCGCCGGGTTTATACGTGGAAGCTGAGTACACATCGACACGTTAGGCATCTACACACATACGTAGAGCATGTTACACACATACGTAGAGCATCTACACACATACGTAGAGCATCTACACACATACGTAGAGCATCTACACATATACGTTCTTTCATCTACACATATACGTAGAGCATCTACACATATACGTAGGGCATCTACACTCATACGTAGGGCATCTACACATCATTTCCTATAGGCATCTTACACACATACGTAGGGCATCTACCATCTGTTAGCTCGCATCTACACATATACGTAGAGCATCTACACATATACGTTCCTAAGCATCTACACATATACGTAGAGCATCTCTTCTACGCTAGGGCATCTACACATATACGTAGGGCATACTGACACATGGCAGCCATGAACGTAGGGCAACTCACACATACGTAGAGCATCTACACACATACGTCCAGGCATCTACACTATACGTGGCATCTACACTTATACGTAGAGCATCTACACACATACGTAGGGCATCTACACTGGTCCATACGTAGAGCATCTACACACATACGTAGAGCATCTACACATATACGTAGTGCATCTACACGTATACGTAGAAGTCATCTACACACATACGTAGAGCATCTACGGTATACGTAGAGCATCTACACACATACGTAGGGCATCTACAAGGATACGTCGACAGGTCCCACATATACGTAGGGCGATCTACACATATACGTACTTGCATCTACACACATACGTAGGGCATCTACACACATACGTAGGGCATCTACACACATACGTAGGGCACACTACACACATACGTAAAGCATCTACAAACATACGTAGAGCATCTACACATATACGTAGGGCATCTACAACTACTACGTAAAGCATCTACACACATACGTAGGGCATCTACACACATACGTAGAACGCATCTACGACTAAACGACCCGCTACACACATACGTAGGGCATCTACACAAATACCGTATTGCATCTACACATATACGTAGTCGCATCTACACCTCAACGTAGCCAATCTACACACATAACGTAGAGCATCTAACACACATACGTAGGGCATCTACACATATACGTAGAGCATCTACACACATTTGTAAAGCATCTACACATATACGTTTGCATCTACACAAAAACGTTCCGCATCTACACAGCAATACTATAGGGCATCTACACTATACGTAAACGCATCTACACATATACGTATGCATCTACAACAAATACGTAGCGCATCTACAAAAATACGTAGAGCATCTACACACATACGTATGCACGGCATCTACACACATACGTAGAGCATCTACACATCAATACGTAGGGCATCTACACAATACATAGAGCAGTCACACACACACATATAGCATCTAAGTGAATACGTAGGGCATTTGCACATATAAATAGGGCGTACACATATATAGAACACTACAAATACGTAGGGCACTACAACACATACGTAGAGCATCTACACACATACGTAGGAGCATCTACACATATACGTAGGGCAAACTACACATATACGTAGGGCATCTACACATATACGTAGAGCATCTACAGTCGAGACATACGTTAGAGCATCTACTACATATACGTAGGGCATCTACACTTTATACGTAGGGCATCTACACACATACGTAGGGCATCTACACACATACGTAGAGCATCTACACACATACGTAGGGCATCTACACATATACGTAGGGCATCTACACATATACGTAGGGCATCTACACACATACGTAGGGCATCTACACACTATACGTAGAGCATCTACACAAATACGTAGGGCATCTACACACATAAATAGAGCATCTACACAAAGACCTAAGCAATCTACAAACATACGTAGGGCATCTACACATATACGTAGAGCATCTACACACATACGTAGGGCATCTACACACATACGTAGGGCATCTACACACATACGTAGAGCATCTACACATATACGTACGAGCCCAAGATACACGAAATCCCCCGCTCGATCTTGATCAGAGATCGGGAGAGGGAAATCGCGAACCCCGAGGAGAGTCTCGCACGCCCAGACAGACAAACTCACAGGAGAAGGCACACGCGCACACCAGAAATACAATACAAAACAAGACTATTTATTATATACAAGCACACACACACTTACACAATTCAATACACTCAATGTTCAACAAATTATCTACATAATTTACATGGCATTCAAAAGTTTGTCCAAAGAATAAACTAAAGCCGGCAACTTAACTAATTAACTAAAAGAGAGTTTGTATGCAGAAACACAAAATTGAAGAGAAAACGACGAAAGGGCAGACGAAGAAAAGAAGTCCAACAAAAAACAGCAGAGCGTCCGAAGAAGAGGAAGGGGAAAACAAAAAGTAGAAAAACTGGGGCAGGCTACAGCAGCAGAAACAAAAAATGAGAGACGGCAGAGGACACCCCCAGACTCCTCAACAGGAACGGTCGAGGCCTGGCCCAAACCCACAGACAGGCCCACGGATCGGGCCTAACACGGGGCCAGACGGAAAGGCGAGCGGCCTCTCACAGCCGGAAACGGAGAAAAGAGCGGTTGACCGGGCGGTCAACCAGGCAGCAACAGGTCAGGTCAGGTCAGGTTCAGGCTCAGGACTGTAGGAAAAACCAAAACAAAAACCTGGTTTTGAACACCCAGAGTAACAACAGTTTTGTGTTTCCCCAAAAACAAATTCCCCAACAGTCCTCTTCAGGGATGTAAAAACCCTCCCTCTTTAAACTTGGTTCTCTCCAAGAACCCCAAAACGCTGAACAACACTTTCTTTACAATCCTTTTCACACGACTCAGTCTAGGGGTAATATTTCATCAAAAGGATTAACTAAAAGGTTTCACTTTTTCTGGAACAACAAGGCTTTCATACACTTAGAAAATTGTAGCCTTTCAAATACAAAACTTAACAATTACATTCTTCTGAAAATGCCACAGCTTTTCAGGTACAAGAATGGACACTTAAATTCTTCTGAAAATATCACATAAAATTTCACCACCAAAAATATGTCCTTTCCATTCTCATTTCTTCCAGAAGGCGGATGAACTACAGGCAAAAGAATGCATTTCCCCAAAATAACAATCCACAATGTACTTCAAAAAGTCAAAAAGCCTTGAAAACATTAATGACACTTCCTCTCAAAAATAAAAACAGAAACGGGTATGAACGCTTTACAAAGCCCCTATCAGCATAGCTAGAAGCGCAACTGGAATAACCCTCTGTTATCCAGCTCTCCGCAGAGTCTCTTAATACCTAATTAAGCTAGGACGATGGCCGCGAGGCTAAACATAGGCCGCAAGGCTAAACATAGGCCGCAAGGCTAAACATATACCGCAAGGCTAAACATAGGCCGCGAGGCTAAACATAGGCCGCGAGGCTAAACATATACCGCAACAAGGAATAATGCGCGCGCGTGCACGCATTTAGGATTCTGAATCTCTGTGAACTCAAATACGCTTTGAACCAAAAACGATTTGTACGGCCTAAACACACAATGGCGAGCAAAAACATTGATTCAAAAACATGTGCCGAGTTCAAGTACCAAATTCTACGACCGGCAAAAACCTATCCAACTGACAAGTCATGACCCAGCCAGTCAGTTCCTTAGCCCCTTATGCAAAAATCAAGAAAATAATAAGAAAAATGAACCAAAGAAAACGCACACAAATATACATGTTAGCAAACCTATAACTAGCTACTTTACATTGTTACGCGCGCGTTGTTGTACGAGTTTTAACGGGATTAATACCAATTTTATGCAGCTACTGACCAAACTTCCAAGTGGCGGAATGAAGAAGAAGAATCCTCCCCACAAGACAGTCGCAGCTCTGGTCTCGCCAAGGGCTCGGGGTAAGCGCGAGCAGGTGGA
>CM065686.1:63831574-63834074 GCA_017654935.2 Phymorhynchus buccinoides | reverse complement strand
AGTATACGTTTGATTTGAAAACAGAATGTGCCTAATATAAGGAACAACGCATAATGGACATGCCGACATTGCTAACAGAATGTGCCTAATATAAGGAACAACGCATAATGGACATGCCGACATTGCTAACAGTTTCCAGTATCACACTCTTTGTCTGTCTGCCACTGTGTACCTCTCTCTCTCTCTCTCTCTCTCTCTCTCTCTCTCTCTCTCTCTCTCTCTCTCTCTCTCTCTCTCTCTTTCTCTCTCTCTCTCTCTCTCTCTCTCTCTCTCTCTCTCTCTCTCTCTCTCTCCTTCTTTCTTCCTTTCCTTCCTGCACTTCTCATTGCTTGCACCTTTCCTTTCTTCTGTCCATCCTTCCTTCCTTCCTTCCTTCCTTCCTGTCTTTCTTTTTCGCTCTCTATCTTTGTATCAAACAGCTTGGACAGATGAATTGCGAATTCAATCTCGTGTTAACGTTTGACAAGTAAACAGAGAAAGATCAGCACAGTGTGTGGTAACAGACCTGCTTCGGCCACCACTAAGCTGCCAACGCCTGACATCAACCAACACTGGGTCGGTCGACACGCCTTGCCTGTCTACCCCTTACCTCCCTCTCACTGCCATCCTGTGGAACAATCCCTGAACTGTACAAATACTAGCTGTACAACCAGGCGTTCCCCTGACAACCTGATACGTATTCCAATTAGCAATGGGCCCTCCAGTACAACACAACGTAACGATTCCAACAGTCTACAACTGGCCCTCTTTAACGCAAGATCTGTTAGCGACCCACTGAAACGAGCAGAGATCCACTCTTTCATTACGGACAATGACTGTGATGTTTTCGTAATAACAGAATCCTGGCTTAAAAAACAAGGCGATGAAGCAAAGTGTGCTGACCTGACACCATCTGGCTACACACTCTCTTCCTTCCCCCGCCCTTCACGCGGTGGGGGGATTGCGCTCATCTCTAAGAACTCTCTGGCCAAGCATCTTTCTACCTCCACTGCCTTTCCCTTCCAACATCTCAGCTTTGAAGCAGTTCGCGTTACCCTGGCAACGTCGTCTTATCCTGTCCACTTCATCTGCGTGTACCGACCTCCACCAAGCCGCAAAAATAAACTGACAGACGCTATGTTTCTCAGTGAATTCCCTGACCTTTTAGAGTACTGTAATAACCTTTCTGGAAAGTGTATTATATTAGGAGACATTAATGTTCATTTTGATACTCAGCATAACCCTGTAACTACTAAGACGATTAATGCTTTGGATATGTTTCACTTTTGTCAATCTGTTACCGAGCCAACTCATGAACGTGGCCACATTCTGGACTGGGTAATTTATAGACCAGATGATGATTTGCTACGCTCTACTCATGTCACTCAATCTCTTGCTTCTGACCATTTCTGTATTGTTTGTGAACTATGTTTGTCTGTCCCGTCTGACACCCCATCGTACAGACAGTCTCGTAATGTACGCGGCATGGATAGATCAGCATTTCAAGCAGAGTTGCGCGCGACTATCTGCCCTGAATCATGCCCCACGGTCAACAACCTTAACAGCACTCTCACTCGCGTTATCGACACACACGCGCCGTTACGTCACCGCCAAGAGCGTGCCGATAGACTGGAGCCGTGGTACCCTTTAGTTAGCACTGAACTGAACTCGGCGAAGTCAGAAAAGCGTGTAGCTGAAAGAGCATGGCTTAAGACCCCCCTTACCGTTACAAAACAAATCTTCAACGCTGCGAAACGAAAAATAGCGAACATAGTGTTGACAGCAAGATCCTCCTTTTACACTGACCAAATAAACAATGCAGTGACCTCTAGTCGGCTGTTTTCTATCTGCAGCAAACTACTGGGGCGTGAAAAAAGCACCCCTCTCCCTACCACCCACCCTGTCAGTGACCTTCCTGATGTCTTTAACGACTACTTTGTTCAGAAAATCCAGCTGATCAGAAACGAACTTGATCAGGCTTCTTCCACACCTAGGCCTACCACCCTGTTAGACCAAATAGGAACAACATCCACGTTCTTGGAATTTCAGCCAGTTACTGCCTTTGAATTGAAGAAGATCATTCTAAAAGCTAAACCCACTTCCTGTCCTCTTGACCCTATACCGACGCCACAGCCACTTTTCATAGAGTATCTTGATGAACTACTCCCTACTCTCACCCATATTGTCAACAACTCTCTAACATCTGGCTCCTTTCCATCTGTGTTCAAAACTGCCATTGTCAAACCACTTCTAAAGAAATCATCCCTTGACCCAAACACTCTCAAGAACTATAGGCCTATATCCAACCTCTCTTTCATATCAAAAATCATCGAGAAATTAGTTCTTCATCAACTCCTAGGCTATCTCAATGAACATCAACTCATCAGTTGTTCACAATCAGCGTACAGGCCATTTCACAGCACTGAAACGGCACTGTTGAAAGTAACTAATGACATTCTCTTAGCTCTTGACTCTGGTGACGCATCTATATTAACTCTTTTGGATCTTTCAGCTGCTTTTG
>CM065686.1:63819074-63824074 GCA_017654935.2 Phymorhynchus buccinoides | reverse complement strand
CCTTCTTCCCTTATTTCCTCTTCCTCTTCCTTCTTCTTCCTTTGTTCCTTCTTCCCTTATTCCCCTTCCTCTTCCCTCTTCTTCTTCCTTTGTTCCTTCTTCCCTTATTCCCCTTCCTCTTCCCTCTTCTTCTTCCTTTGTTCCTTCTTCCCTTATTCCCCTTCCTCTTCCCTCTTCTTCTTCCTTTGTTCCTTCTTCCCTTATTTCCTTCCTCTTCCCTCTTCTTCTTCCTTTGTTCCTTCTTCCCTTATTTCCCTTCCTCTTCCCTCTTCTTCTTCCTTTGTTCCTTCTTCCCTTATTTCCCTTCCTCTTCCCTCTTCTTCTTCCTTTGTTCCTTCTTCCCTTATTTCCCTTCCTCTTCCCTCGTCTTCCTTTGTTCCTTCTTCCCTTATTTCCCTTCCTCTTCCCTCTTCTTCTTCCTTTGTTCCTTCTTCCCTTATTTCCCTTCCTCTTCCCTCTTCTTCCTTTGTTCCTTCTTCCCTTATTTCCCTTCCTCTTCCCTCTTCTTCTTCCTTTGTTCCTTCTTCCCTTATTTCCCTTCCTCTTCCCTCTTCTTCTTCCTTTGTTCCTTCTTCCCTTATTTACCCTTCCTCTTCCCTCTTCTTCTTCCTTTGTTCCTTCTTCCCTTATTCCCCTTCCTCTTCCCTCTTCTTTCTTCCTTTGTTCCTTCTTCCCTTATTCCCCTTCCTCTTCCCTCTTCTTCTTCCTTTGTTCCTTCTTCCCTTATTCCCCTTCCTCTTCCCTCTTCTTCTTCCTTTGTTCCTTCTTCCCTTATTTCCCTTCCTCTTCCCTCGTCTTCCTTTGTTCCTTCTTCCCTTATTTCCCTTCCTCTTCCCTCTTCTTCCTTTGTTCCTTCTTCCCTTATTTCCCTTCCTCTTCCCCTTCTATTTCCTTTGTTCCTTCTTCCCTTATTTCCCTTCCTCTTCCCTCGTCTTCCTTGGTTCCGTCTTCCCTTATTTCCCGTCCTCTTCCCTCTTCTTCTTCCTTTGTTCCTTCTTCCCTTATTCCCCTTCCTCTTCCCTCTTCTTCTTCCTTTGTTCCTTCTTCCCTTATTTCCTTCCTCTTCCCTCTTCTTCTTCCTTTGTTCCTTCTTCCCTTATTTCCTCTTCCCTCTTCTTCTTCCTTTGTTCCTTCTTCCCTTATTCCCCTTCCTCTTCCCTCTTCTTCTTCCTTTGTTCCTTCTTCCCTTATTCCCCTTCCTCTTCCCTCTTCTTCTTCCTTTGTTCCTTCTTCCCTTATTCCTCTTCCCTCTTCTTCTTCCTTTGTTCCTTCTTCCCTTATTCCCCTTCCTCTTCCCTCTTCTTCTTCCTTTGTTCCTTCTTCCCTTATTTCCTTCCTCTTCCCTCTTCTTCTTCCTTTGTTCCTTCTTCCCTTATTTCCCTTCCTCTTCCCTCTTCTTCTTCCTTTGTTCCTTCTTCCCTTATTTCCCTTCCTCTTCCCTTCGTCTTCCTTTGTTCCTTCTTCCCTTATTTCCCTTCCTCTTCCCTCTTCTTCTTCCTTTGTTCCTTCTTCCCTTATTTCCCTTCCTCTTCCCTCTTCTTCTTCCTTTGTTCCTTCTTCCCTTATTCCCCTTCCTCTTCCCTCTTCTTTTCCTTTGTTCCTTCTTCCCTTATTTCCCTTCCTCTTCCCCTTCTTCTTCCTTTGTTCCTTCTTCCCTTATTCCCCTTCCTCTTCCCTCTTCTTCTTCCTTTGTTCCTTCTTCCCTTATTCCCCTTCCTCTTCCCTCTTCTTCTTCCTTTGTTCCGTCTTCCCTTATTCCCCTTCCTCTTCCCTCTTCTTCCTTTGTTCCTTCTTCCCTTATTCCCCTTCCTCTTCCCTCTTCTTCTTCCTTTGTTCCTTCTTCCCTTATTCCCCTTCCTCTTCCCTCTTCTTCTTCCTTTGTTCCTTCTTCCCTTATTCCCCCCTTCCTCTTCCCTCTTCTTCTTCCTTTGTTCCTTCTTCCCTTATTTCCCTTCCTCTTCCCTCTTCTTCTTCCTTTGTTCCTTCTTCCCTTATTCCCCTTCCTCTTCCCTCTTCTTCTTCCTTTGTTCCTTCTTCCCTTATTTCCCCTTCCTCTTCCCTCTTCTTCTTCCTTTGTTCCTTCTTCCCTTATTCCCCTTCCTCTTCCCTCTTCTTCTTCCTTTGTTCCTTCTTCCCTTATTTCCTTCCTCTTCCCTCGTCTTCCTTTGTTCCTTCTTCCCTTATTCCCCTTCCTCTTCCCTCTTCTTCTTCCTTTGTTCCTTCTTCCCTTATTTCCCTTCCTCTTCCCTCTTCTTCTTCCTTTGTTCCTTCTTCCCTTATTCCCTTCCTCTTCCCCTTCGTCTTCCTTTGTTCCTTCTTCCCTTATTTCCCTTCCTCTTCCCTCTTCTTTTTCCTTTGTTCCTTCTTCCCTTATTTCCCTTCCTCTTCCCTCTTCTTTTTCCTTTGTTCCTTCTTCCCTTATTTCCCTTCCTCTTCCCTCTTCTTCTTCCTTTGTTCCTTCTTCCCTTATTTCCCTTCCTCTTCCCTCTTCTTCTTCCTTTGTTCCTTCTTCCCTTATTTCCCTTCCTCTTCCCTCTTCTTCTTCCTTTGTTCCTTCTTCCCTTATTCCCCTTCCTCTTCCCTCTTCTTCTTCCTTTGTTCCTTCTTCCCTTATTTCCCTTCCTCTTCCCTCTCTTCTTCCTTTGTTCCTTCTTCCCTTATTTCCCTTCCTCTTCCCTCTTCTTCTTCCTTTGTTCCTTCTTCCCTTATTCCCCCTTCCTCTTCCTTCCCTCCTTCTTCTTCCTTTGTTCCTTCTTCCCTTATTTCCCTTCCTCTTCCCTCTTCTTCTTCCTTTGTTCCTTCTTCCCTTATTTCCCTTCCTCTTCCCTCTTCTTTTTCCTTTGTTCCTTCTTCCCTTATTTCCCTTCCTCTTCCTCTTCTTCTTCCTTTGTTCCTTCTTCCCTTATTTCCTTCCTCTTCCCTCTTCTTCTTCCTTTGTTCCTTCTTCCCTTATTCCCCTTCCTCTTCCCTCGTCTTCCTTGGTTCCTTCTTCCCTTATTTCCTTCCTCTTCCCTCTTCTTCCTTTGTTCCTTCTTCCCTTATTCCCCTTCCTCTTCCTCTCTTCTTCCTTTGTTCCTTCTTCCCTTATTTCCCTTCCTCTTCCCTCGTCTTCCTTGGTTCCTTCTTCCCTTATTTCCTTCCTCTTCCCTCTTCTTCCTTTGTTCCTTCTTCCCTTAATCCCGTTCCTCTTCCCTCTTCTTCCTTTGTTCCTTCTTCCCTTATTTCCCTTCCTCTTCCCTCTTCTTCCTTTGTTCCTTCTTCCCTTATTTCCCTTCCTCTTCCCCTCTTCTTCCTTTGTTCCTTCTTCCCTTATTTCCCTTCCTCTTCCCTCTTCTTCTTCCTTTGTTCCTTCTTCCCTTATTTCCCTTCCTCTTCCCTCTTCTTCTTCCTTTGTTCCTTCTTCCCTTATTCCCCTTCCTCTTCCCTCTTCTTCTTCCTTTGTTCCTTCTTCCCTTATTTCCCTTCCTCTTCCCTCTTCTTCCTTTGTTCCTTCTTCCTTTATTCCCCTTCCTCTTCCCTCGTCTTCCTTTGTTCCTTCTTCCCTTATTCCCCTTCCTCTTCCCTCGTCTTCCTTTGTTCCTTCTTCCCTTATTCCCCTTCCTCTTCCCTCTTCTTCCTCCTTTGTTCCTTCTTCCCTTATTCCCCTTCCTCTTCCCTCTTCTTCCTTTGTCCCTTCTTCCCTTATTCCTTCCTTTCAACAAAAAATGTGAACACAGTGAAAGTGACACACACAAGTTATTAAAAAACCCAACGTTTTGTTGTTGTTGTTTAAATCCGAAACTTGTGATTAGGCCGAGTGTGCAACAGTGGGAAGCAAGGAAAGAGCAGACAGGTGACAAGGTATGATGCTTAGTTGGGGTTTGTTTTTTAGCGGAGTACAGAAATCATATCAAACAAAGATCACACAATATTAAAAGAGTTGTTTGTATCTCACCAAAACTACCCCACAGATGAGACGAAAAAACAAAAACCGAAGATTTGTAACTAATGTCACAACTCGCCAATGAACTGAAGAGTTGTTTGATGACTTACATGCCCAAAGCAGCTTGCACCAAATAACGACGCACGTGGAAATAGCATGGAGACTTGTTGGAGATGGAGGATACAGGCGTGGAATATACAGAGACACGAACTGAACATCCTTACGTCAGTTACAGGACTTTGTGGTGACGGATTCAGAAAGTAACTTACCGAAGATATAAGATAAAGATAGGACGAAGCAAAGGAAGATAATAAACACAAACAAAGAAACAAAACCAGAGAACCAGATATGGAGGTAGTGTGTGTGTTATCGGGGTACGAACAATCGCGGCATTAGAAGACTGTCCGTCAGTGCGCTGTCGAGGACCCCATTCCTCCTTGGAGTCCCTGACAATGCTGTCTCCTCGCCACCACCCGGACAATGGGGGAGACTTGTTTTTCGCCGACCCCGTGGCAATGTGGTTCAGATCACGTAGCTTTTCCGACCCCATCCTGAAACCGGTGCCAGGTAAGTGAATGACTCCCCCTGCTAAATAAGTCACCGACATTTGTGCCCACTAAACAGCCGTGGCTAGTTTGGTAAACCAGCTGCCACGTATGAAAGGCGTGCACTCGCAGATGCACATGTTCTGCCCACGGGGGTCTTACACTCATGTGCTCCTCCTCCCTTTCCGTGCACTACAATACGTCAGCACATCATGGGTAAGTCACGTGTTCTGCCCACGGGGGTCTTACACTCATGTGCTCCTCCTCCCTTTCCGTGCACTACAATACGTCAGCACATCATGGGTAAGTCACATGTTCTGCCCACGGGGGTCTTACACTCATGTGCTCCTCCTCCCTTTCCGTGCACTACAATACGTCAGCACATCATGGGTAAGTCACGTGTTCTGCCCACGGGGGTCTTGAACTCATGTGCTCCTCCTCCCTTTCCGTGCACTACAATACGTCAGCACATCATGGGTAAGTCACGTGTTTTCTTAGCATTAAAGGCAGGATGAAGAAGGGGCATGTTGTTT
>CM065686.1:63806574-63814074 GCA_017654935.2 Phymorhynchus buccinoides | reverse complement strand
ACAATAGATGTGATGCACGCACATTCGCACACGCACACGCACACGCACACGCACACGCACGCACACGCACACACACGCACACACGCACACACACACACACACACACCACACACACACACACACACAAACACACACACACACACACACACACACACACACACACACACACACACACACACACACACACACACACACACACACACACACACACACACACACACACACACACACACACACACACACACACACACACACACTCACACGTGACACACACACATACACTTCACACACACACACACACACACACACACACACACACACACACACACACACACACACACACACACACACACACACACACACACACACACACACACACACACACAAGCAAATATGCAAGCAAAGACAATCATGACTTCATTAAGTGAAAAACATGATTAAAAGAATTACGTTACATTAACATAATCACACAATACAATAATGCATGCAACACATAATTATTCAACACACACACACACACACACACACACACACACACACACACACACACACACACACACACACACACACACACACACACACACACACACACACACACACACACACACAAACACACATATATATATTGTGATAATATCTATTATTGCCATTATATATATGTGTTATATAACACACACGCACCAAATAAAAAGCAAAAGTAATCATAAATGGCATAATGACACAAATAGCCTAATGTCAATCAAAGAAAAAAAGAAAAAAGAAAAGAAGCAAACAGTCAGAAAAGCACAATTCCAGCATTAGTCTAAACAAACAAAGATTTCTGTTGTTTTATTGGATGGGATTAAGGAGATGCCCCCTCAAGTTAGATTTTAAATTTGATACTGACGAAATTGCTTGTACATTTGAAGGCAGTGAGTTCCAAACATATGGCCCTGAAAAAGAAAAGCTTGTTTTGTAAAGGTCAATGCGGGTGCGTGGAAGAACATATTTATCAGAACGATAACTACATGTGGAAGGAGTGAGGACATGTTTTAGGTATTGGGGTATCAAATTAGTGTGAACTTTATACATTAAGACAGCTGTGTTGTAGTGTAACTGGTGTTCAAGTGGTAACATTTCAAGATTATGAAACTTTTCTGAAGTTGACAGAGACGGATCTGGCAGGATTAGGTTGATCGCTCTTCTGTGGAGCGATGCTAGTTTTCTAAGGTGTATTTTAGCAGCATAGGACCATACAGTGGATGCATAGTTGATGTGCGAGAGGCAGTGGCCATAGAAAAACATCTTACGTGCGTCTAGGTCCAGATAGGGTTGAAGTCGTTTGAAAAGGAATAGGTTGCGTGCTAATTTATTTTTAATGTGATTTATATATGGTTTCCAGTTGAGTTTGTCATCAAGTATGACGCCTAGAACTCGATGTTCATGAACTTGTTCAATATCGTTGCTATCAATAGTTAGGTTAAGGGAATGTTGTGTTAGTTGATGCTTTTGGCGAGAGGTTACAACCATGCACTTAGTTTTTTGGGGATGAATTAACATAGAATTATCTTTGCACCATTTAGATACATCATTTAAGCCTGACTGAAGAGAGTTTTGGATGACAGTTACATCTTCCGAACTGGAATGAAGGGAGGAGTCATCTGCAAAAAGATCACATGAAACAGTTGGGTTGGATATAGACAATGGAAGATCGTTAATGAAAATACAGAAAAGTAATGGACCTAGGACAGATCCCTGGGGTACACCACATTTCACCTTGCCTGTAGAGGAGGACTAGCCATTACAAAAAACGTATTGTGTTCTATTATCGAGGTATGATGAAAGGAATGTCAGGGAGTGCTGGTTTCTGATATAGTGTGATAATTTGTCGATAAGTATTGTGTGGTCGACAAGGTCAAAGGCTTTTCTTAGATCAAGAAAGACAGAACCAGTTAACTGATGCTTGTTTATTGCTGAGAGCCAAGAATCACACAAACGGACAAGAGCTGTGTGACAAGAATGATTATTACGAAAGCCAGACTGAAGGGGATGAAGGAGGTTGAAGTTTTCTAAATATTTAGATAGGTGATTGTGGACGTGCTTTTCTAGTGATGGGAGTACTAAAGATACATTGTTAGTAATGGGAGTACTAAAGATACATTGTTAGTGATGGGAGTACTAAAGATACATTGTTAGTGATGGGAGTACTACAGATACATTGTTAGTGATGGGAGTACTAAAGATACATTGTTAGTGATGGGAGTACTAAAGATACATTGTTAGTGATGGGAGTACTAAAGATACATTGTTAGTGATGGGAGTACTAAAGATACATTGTTAGTGATGGGAGTACTAAAGATACATTGTTAGTGATGGGAGTACTAAAGATACATTGTTAGTGATGGGAGTACTAAAGATACATTGTTAGTGATGGGAGTACTAAAGATACATTGTTAGTGTTAGTGATGGGAGTACTAAAGATACATTGTTAGTGATGGGAGTACTAAAGATACATTGTTAGTGATGGGAGTACTAAAGATACATTGTTAGTGATGGGAGTACTAAAGATACATTGTTAGTGATGGGAGTACTAAAGATACATTGTTAGTGATGGGAGTACTAAAGATACATTGTTAGTGATGGGAGTACTAAAGATACATTGTTAGTGATGGGAGTACTAAAGATACATTGTTAGTGATGGGAGTACTAAAGATACATTGTTAGTGATGGGAGTACTAAAGATACATTGTTAGTTAGTGATGGGAGTACTAAAGATACATTGTTAGTGATGGGAGTACTAAAGATACATTGTTAGTGATGGGAGTACTAAAGATACATTGTTAGTGATGGGAGTACTAAAGATACATTGTTAGTGATGGGAGTACTAAAGATACATTGTTAGTGATGGGAGTACTAAAGATACATTGTTAGTGATGGGAGTACTAAAGATACATTGTTAGTGATGGGAGTACTAAAGATACATTGTTAGTGATGGGAGTACTAAAGATACATTGTTAGTGATGGGAGTACTAAAGATACATTGTTAGTAAAGATGGGAGTACTAAAGATACATTGTTAGTGATGGGAGTACTAAAGATACATTGTTAGTGATGGGAGAGTATGGGAGTACTAAAGATACATTGTTAGTGATGGGAGTACTAAAGATACATTGTTAGTTAATGGGAGTACTAAAGATACATTGTTAGTAAAGTAATGGGAGTACTAAAGATACATTGTTAGTGATGGGAGTACTAAAGATACATTGTTAGTGATGGGAGTACTAAAGATACATTGTTAGTGATGGGAGTACTAAAGATACATTGTTAGTGATGGGAGTACTAAAGATACATTGTTAGTGATGGGAGTACTAAAGATACATTGTTAGTGATGGGAGTACTAAAGATACATTGTTAGTGATGGGAGTACTAAAGATACATTGTTAGTGATGGGAGTACTAAAGATACATTGTTAGTGATGGGAGTACTAAAGATACATTGTTAGTGATGGGAGTACTAAAGATACATTGTTAGTGATGGGAGTACTAAAGATACATTGTTAGTGATGGGAGTACTAAAGATACATTGTTAGTGATGGGAGTACTAAAGATACATTGTTAGTGATGGGAGTACTAAAGATACATTGTTAGTGATGGGAGTACTAAAGATACATTGTTAGTGATGGGAGTACTAAAGATACATTGTTAGTGATGGGAGTACTAAAGATACATTGTTAGTGATGGGAGTACTAAAGATACATTGTTAGTGATGGGAGTACTAAAGATACATTGTTAGTGATGGGAGTACTAAAGATACATTGTTAGTGATGGGAGTACTAAAGATACATTGTTAGTGATGGGAGTACTAAAGATACATTGTTAGTGATGGGAGTACTAAAGATACATTGTTAGTGATGGGAGTACTAAAGATACATTGTTAGTGATGGGAGTACTAAAGATACATTGTTAGTGATGGGAGTACTAAAGATACATTGTTAGTGATGGGAGTACTAAAGATACATTGTTAGTGATGGGAGTACTAAAGATACATTGTTAGTGATGGGAGTACTAAAGATACATTGTTAGTAAAGTAATGGGAGTACTAAAGATACATTGTTAGTGATGGGAGTACTAAAGATACATTGTTAGTGATGGGAGTACTAAAGATACATTGTTAGTGATGGGAGTACTAAAGATACATTGTTAGTGATGGGAGTACTAAAGATACATTGTTAGTGATGGGAGTACTAAAGATACATTGTTAGTGATGGGAGTACTAAAGATACATTGTTAGTGATGGGAGTACTAAAGATACATTGTTAGTGATGGGAGTACTAAAGATACATTGTTAGTGATGGGAGTACTAAAGATACATTGTTAGTGATGGGAGTACTAAAGATACATTGTTAGTGATGGGAGTACTAAAGATACATTGTTAGTGATGGGAGTACTAAAGATACATTGTTAGTGATGGGAGTACTAAAGATACATTGTTAGTGATGGGAGTACTAAAGATACATTGTTAGTGATGGGAGTACTAAAGATACATTGTTAGTGATGGGAGTACTAAAGATACATTGTTAGTGATGGGAGTACTAAAGATACATTGTTAGTGATGGGAGTACTAAAGATACATTGTTAGTGATGGGAGTACTAAAGATACATTGTTAGTGATGGGAGTACTAAAGATACATTGTTAGTGATGGGAGTACTAAAGATACATTGTTAGTGATGGGAGTACTAAAGATACATTGTTAGTGATGGGAGTACTAAAGATACATTGTTAGTGATGGGAGTACTAAAGATACATTGTTAGTGTTGTTAGTGATGGGAGTACTAAAGATACATTGTTAGTGATGGGAGTACTAAAGATACATTGTTAGTGATGGGAGTACTAAAGATACATTGTTAGTGATGGGAGTACTAAAGATACTTTGTTAGTGATGGGAGTACTAAAGATACATTGTTAGTGATGGGAGTACTAAAGATACATTGTTAGTGATGGGAGTACTAAAGATACATTGTTAGTGATGGGAGTACTAAAGATACTTTGTTAGTGATGGGAGTACTAAAGATACATTGTTAGTGATGGGAGTACTAAAGATACATTGTTAGTGATGGGAGTACTAAAGATACATTGTTAGTGATGGGAGTACTAAAGATACTTTGTTAGTGATGGGATTGTTAGTGATGGGAGTACTAAAGATACATTGTTAGTGATGGGAGTACTAAAGATACATTGTTAGTGATGGGAGTACTAAAGATACATTGTTAGTGATGGGAGTACTAAAGATACATTGTTAGTGATGGGAGTACTAAAGATACATTGTTAGTGATGGGAGTACTAAAGATACATTGTTAGTGATGGGAGTACTAAAGATACAGTGTTAGTAAAGTGATGGGAGTACTAAAGATACATTGTTAGTGATGGGAGTACTAAAGATACATTGTTAGTGATGGGAGTACTAAAGATACATTGTTAGTGATGGGAGTACTAAAGATACATTGTTAGTGATGGGAGTACTAAAGATACATTGTTAGTGATGGGAGTACTAAAGATACATTGTTAGTGATGGGAGTACTAAAGATACATTGTTAGTGATGGGAGTACTAAAGATACATTGTTAGTGATGGGAGTACTAAAGATACATTGTTAGTGATGGGAGTACTAAAGATACATTGTTAGTGATGGGAGTACTAAAGATACATTGTTAGTGATGGGAGTACTAAAGATACATTGTTAGTGATGGGAGTACTAAAGATACATTGTTAGTGATGGGAGTACTAAAGATACATTGTTAGTGATGGGAGTACTAAAGATACATTGTTAGTGATGGGAGTACTAAAGATACATTGTTAGTGATGGGAGTACTAAAGATACATTGTTAGTGATGGGAGTACTAAAGATACATTGTTAGTGATGGGAGTACTAAAGATACATTGTTAGTGATGGGAGTACTAAAGATACATTGTTAGTGATGGGAGTACTAAAGATACATTGTTAGTGATGGGAGTACTAAAGATACATTGTTAGTGATGGGAGTACTAAAGATACATTGTTAGTGATGGGAGTACTAAAGATACATTGTTAGTGATGGGAGTACTAAAGATACATTGTTAGTGATGGGAGTACTAAAGATACATTGTTAGTGATAATGGGAGTACTAAAGATACATTGTTAGTGATGGGAGTACTAAAGATACATTGTTAGTGATGGGAGTACTAAAGATACATTGTTAGTGATGGGAGTACTAAAGATACTTTGTTAGTGATGGGAGTACTAAAGATACTTTGTTAGTGATGGGAGTACTAAAGATACATTGTTAGTGATGGGAGTACTAAAGATACATTGTTAGTGATGGGAGTACTAAAGATACATTGTTAGTGATGGGAGTACTAAAGATACTTTGTTAGTGATGGGAGTACTAAAGATACATTGTTAGTGATGGGAGTACTAAAGATACATTGTTAGTGATGGGAGTACTAAAGATACTTTGTTAGTGATGGGAGTACTAAAGATACATTGTTAGTGATGGGAGTACTAAAGATACATTGTTAGTGATGGGAGTACTAAAGATACATTGTTAGTGATGGGAGTACTAAAGATACATTGTTAGTGATGGGAGTACTAAAGATACATTGTTAGTGATGGGAGTACTAAAGATACATTGTTAGTGATGGGAGTACTAAAGATACATTGTTAGTGATGGGAGTACTAAAGATACATTGTTAGTGATGGGAGTACTAAAGATACATTGTTAGTGATGGGAGTACTAAAGATACATTGTTAGTGATGGGAGTACTAAAGATACATTGTTAGTGATGGGAGTACTAAAGATACATTGTTAGTGATGGGAGTACTAAAGATACATTGTTAGTGATGGGAGTACTAAAGATACATTGTTAGTGATGGGAGTACTAAAGATACATTGTTAGTGATGGGAGTACTAAAGATACATTGTTAGTGATGGGAGTACTAAAGATACATTGTTAGTGATGGGAGTACTAAAGATACATTGTTAGTGATGGGAGTACTAAAGATACATTGTTAGTGATGGGAGTACTAAAGATACATTGTTAGTGATGGGAGTACTAAAGATACATTGTTAGTGATGGGAGTACTAAAGATACATTGTTAGTGATGGGAGTACTAAAGATACATTGTTAGTGATGGGAGTACTAAAGATACATTGTTAGTGATGGGAGTACTAAAGATACATTGTTAGTGATGGGAGTACTAAAGATACATTGTTAGTGATGGGAGTACTAAAGATACATTGTTAGTGATGGGAGTACTAAAGATACATTGTTAGTGATGGGAGTACTAAAGATACATTGTTAGTGATGGGAGTACTAAAGATACATTGTTAGTGATGGGAGTACTAAAGATACATTGTTAGTGATGGGAGTACTAAAGATACATTGTTAGTGATGGGAGTACTAAAGATACATTGTTAGTGATGGGAGTACTAAAGATACATTGTTAGTGATGGGAGTACTAAAGATACATTGTTAGTGATGGGAGT
>CM065686.1:63789074-63794074 GCA_017654935.2 Phymorhynchus buccinoides | reverse complement strand
TTGCTTTGGTAAATAACACGTTGCTTTGGTAAATAACACGTTGCTTTGGTAAATAACACGTTGCTTTGGTAAATAACACGTTGCTTTGGTCAATAACACGTTGCTTTGGTCAATAACACGTTGCTTTGGTCAATAACACGTTGCTTTGGTCAATAACACGTTGCTTTGGTCAATAACACGTTGCTTTGGTCAATAACACGTTGCTTTGGTGCCATGCTTGTTCCTTTGTTGCTTGGAACTTAGCTGTGCTTTTGGCTGTGGCTTTAATCGCTGTTGTCACGTGTGTGTGTGTGTGTGTGTGGGGGGGGGGTGGTATGTGTGCATGTGGGTGTGTGGGTGTGTGGCTGTGAGGGGTGCGTGTGCGTGCGTGTGTGCGCCTGTTTGTTTATGTATTTGTCCAACATTGTTTCGACGACAGCCATGCTGTTTCTAGCATGTTCTTCTCTCAGCCATTTGAATTCCGTTCGTCTCTCCATTTCAGTGATGTTGGATTGCCGCACACTACTTGGCCAGAGCGCAAGGCTTGTTAATGTAATGCCAAGTATCAAAATGTGGGTGCTTTGGGTTTGTTTTGCTCACTCGTCGATTCTCTGTCTATTTTGTCTGTCTCTGTGTATCTGTCTGTCTGTCTGTCTGTCTGTCTGTCTGTCTGTCTGTCTCTCTCTCTCTCTCTCTCTCTCTCTCTCTCTCTCTCTCTCTCTCTCTCTCTCTCTCTCTCTCTCTCTCTCTCTCTCTCTCTCTCTCTCTCTCTCTCTCTCTCTCTCTCTCTCTCTCTCTCTCTCTCTCTCTCTGCCTTTGTCATAGAGAGGTGGAGAGAGGAAGATTGAAACACAAGAGAAGAGCACAGAGATTGTTCGAGTGCTTGTATGGAATTTATGACAGGGTGTCCTCCAATGTACAATAACAAGAGAGAGAGAGAGAGAGAGAGAGAGAGAGAGGAGAGAGAGAGAGACGAGAGAGAGAGAGAGAGAGAGAGAGAGAGAGAGCGGGGAGGGAGGAGGGAGAGAGAGAGAGAGGGGAGAGAGGAGAGAGAGAGAGAGAGAGAGAGAGAAGAGAGAGAGAGAGAGAGAGAGAGAGAGAGACAGAGAGAGAGAGAGAGCAACTGGAGGTCATGTGGGTAATTTTAAGAAAGTTTATTGCGGGGCTGTACCCAAGTTCAATACAGATTGCTTCCCTTTGATCAGTGTGTGCGTGTCGTTTAGGTAGTTGCCTCCCTTGCCTTATTTATTTATTTCCTCTACATTTTCGTTCTTCTGTTTTAATGTGTTTCAATTTGTTCAACCAGGACGTGTTCCTACAACCATGCGTGGGTGTACTTTATTACATTATATGTATGTGTATTTTGTGCAAATACATTTGATTGCTAAATAGCATAGGGTAAAGTAGCCGACACTGAGCATGACTTGTGTAGGACTACATGCACAGTGCGTCCATACAGGCTGTGGACAGAGGTCATTGTTTGGGCTGCTGAAGTCTGTACCTCCCAGTGAAGACTGTTAGAAAGAAGTGTGTCTGTGTCTGTGTGTGCATGTTCTGTGCGTGCAGACATATGTAGGCTATGGAAAGAAATCATTGTTTGGTCTGCTGAAATCTGTGCCTCCCAGTGAAGACTGTTAGAAAGAAGTGTGTGTGTGTGTATGTGTGTGTGTGTGTGTGTGTGTGTGTGTGTGTGTGTGTGTTCTGTGCGTGCAGACATACGTAGGCCTATCTGTACCCCCGTGTTTACCTATGTGCGTAGCTATGCGTAGGCTAGAGCGCATGGGGATATTGGGTGGTGGTGGTGTGTCTTGACATAGAAAGGATTACCATGAACACAACAGATAGAAAGAAGAGAAAGCAAACCGCGCTGAGGCGAAGGAGAAAGCGAGAAAGTGTGAGCGGACGGGTAAAAAGACAGGAAGCAATTAAAAAGATAAAAGCATAAAAGGATAACAACCAAAGGTAGTTTGGGGAGGATTACAATGGAGGAGAGGGGGGGGGGGGCGATCATGGTGAAGGGGAGGGGGGAGGGGGCAGGTAGGTCAGGAGTTGTCTGGGGTCTATCTCTGTGGTCTCTCCTCTCTCTCTCTCTCTCTTCTCTCTACTCTCTATCCTCTCTCTCTCTCTCTCGCTCTCTCTAAAAAAAAAAATGTCATAGAGAGGTGGAGAGAGGAAGATTGAAACACAAGAGAAGAGCACAGAGATTGTTCGAGTGCTTGTATGGAATTTATGACAGGGTGTCCTCCAATGTACAATAACAAGAGAGAGAGAAGAGGGAGAGAGAGAGAGAGATAGAAGAGAGAAGAGGGAGAGGGGGAGACCGCGAGCGAGGAGAGAAGAGAGAGAGGGAGGTAAGGGGGAGAGAGAGATTTAGACAGAGAGAGAGAGAGAGAGAGTAGAGAGAGGGAGAGAGAGAGGAGAGATGGAGACAGAGAGAGAGAGAGACAAGGGGGGGAGAGACAAAGAGGGGGAGAAGTCCATGGGGGGGGGGGGGGCGTGTGGGGGGGGGATCTAAGAAAGTGGGGCAGTGCGGGGCTGGTACCCAAGTTCAATACAGATTGCTTCCCTTTGATCAGTGTGTGCGTGTCGTTTAGGTAGTTGCCTCCCTTGCCTTATTTATTTATTTCCTCTACATTTTCGTTCTTCTGTTTTAATGTGTTTCAATTTGTTCAACCAGGACGTGTTCCTACAACCATGCGTGGGTGTACTTTATTACATTATATGTATGTGTATTTTGTGCAAATACATTTGATTGCTAAATAGCATAGGGTAAAGTAGCCGACACTGAGCATGACTTGTGTAGGACTACATGCACAGTGCGTCCATACAGGCTGTGGACAGAGGTCATTGTTTGGGCTGCTGAAGTCTGTACCTCCCAGTGAAGACTGTTAGAAAGAAGTGTGTCTGTGTCTGTGTGTGCATGTTCTGTGCGTGCAGACATATGTAGGCTATGGAAAGAAATCATTGTTTGGTCTGCTGAAATCTGTGCCTCCCAGTGAAGACTGTTAGAAAAAAAGTGGGTGTGTGTGTATGTGTGTGTGTGTGTGTGTGTGTGTGTGTGTGTGTGTGTGTCTGTGCGTGCAGACATACGTAGGCCTATCTGTACCCCCGTGTTTACCTATGTGCGTAGCTATGCGTAGGCTAGAGCGCATGGGGATATTGGGTGGTGGTGGTGTGTCTTGACATAGAAAGGATTACCATGAACACAACAGATAGAAAGAAGAGAAAGCAAACCGCGCTGAGGCGAAGGAGAAAGCGAGAAAGTGTGAGCGGACGGGTAAAAAGACAGGAAGCAATTAAAAAGATAAAAGCATAAAAGGATAACAACCAGAGTTTGGGGAGGATTACAATGGAGGAGGGGGGGGGGGCGATCATGGTGAGGGAGGGTGGAGGGGGCAGGTAGGGCAGGAGTTGTGGTGTTGGGTGAGAATAAGGGGACGGGGGAAACTGGAGTTTTAAAAAAAGTGCCGGTTTTTTGTTTTTGGTTCTTTTGTTTTCATTTTTGGTCACGATAAGTATGCCTGATTTAGAAATCCATCAAATCTGGTAACATTACTGTCGTCTTGAAAAGTCTTGTCGATCTGAGTCGGCTTGTCGATATGATGTTGCTGATGTTCATGCGAAAAGAAGTCCAGATTTACCATATCTATAGTTACTCCGTTCATAGGTCTTATAAGCGCGTCACAGTGTCAGCCCAGTTTTCCATAATAGCATTGACCTCCACTGCTATCTGGGTGACGTTGTCGGACACGACTGACTAGCATAATTAATTGTAATTATCTCCTGATTTATAATTATCGGCGGTTAACACATTCACTACGCTAGACATTGTGACACGTTATTCATTATCGTCTTCGTGATTTAAAAACAAAACAAAAATCCCAGAAGGATGATGTGTCCATTGTTAGTGAACTGGCCCTTTGCACCGTGGCTGGCTTCCATCCCCTTAATTCCCTGTATCCCAGCCTTACTCAGTGTGTCGTCTGTTCTTTCTACTGTGCAATAAAAGAGACAATAAATTAGTTGTCCTTATCAGATTCCACACATGCACCTAAGCCCCTTTCAAGACCTGTGTCCTGGTCTTTGTTAAGTACAGCCTCCCCCCCCCCCCCCACCTCTGTGTCTGTCTCTCTGTCTCTCTCTCTCAACACACACACACACACACACACACACACACACACACACACACACACACACACACACACACACACACACACACACACACACACACACACACACTATCTCTCCCTTTGATCTGTTGAAGAAAGGGTGTGTCTTTCGGCTTGCCTGTGGGGAGTGAAGATCCAACAGAAGAAAATGTAGAGAAAGACGAGAATTGTATGAGAAGATACGTATCAAACAAAGCCAGGCGTGTATGCACAAAGCACAGTGAACGACGCTAATTCAAACCCTGTGTATTAACAGCCAGCTGTCCTCAAATCCTTTGGGCTGAGAGAGTGGGATGTACCAAGGGCAAGACATCTCCACCGTAAACAATTTCTAGCCCAGCCCACGGGAGTAGCAGCCTCCCGCTGTACTATCTCAAAGAGTGGGAAAGAGACTGACCAACGTTACAACCGTTTCTTTTCGGCTGACCGTAGCTCTGTGTCGTGTCCAAATATGGCGACCAGATAGCAGACCAGGCAAAAGCTAGTGCGAAAACGTGGTCTGAATTGTGTTTCTACCGGAGATGTTTTGGCCAAGGTACATCCCCACTCTGTCTTTGAAGAGGACGTTGTGGCATTTGGCGTTGAGGAAAGGACCGTCCATAAAGACCAACTCAGCCCCAAGGCTGTAGCCCAGAGCTAGACACGCAGTGCCCCCTGTTGGACAGTCGCAGTCTTTCTCTTAAAATACTGTTATCGTAAGCTTAACAATGGTGTCTTCTTTCTGATTAAGAAAACGCTACGGTTGTGCGTCTCTCACTCTCAGTGTACTGGTGGCCCTAAGGTCTTACAGTCCTTGAAGGAGAGCACACATAGATGATATCCAAGTCTGTTGTGTGTCTCTCACTCTCAGTG
>CM065686.1:63781574-63784074 GCA_017654935.2 Phymorhynchus buccinoides | reverse complement strand
TTGTCAGTTGTCCCGCGTTCCCTAGCAATGGAGAAGATAAACCAGATAATGTGTATCAAGATAACGTTCTGACATTTTGTCCAGGGCTTCCACATTAATAGATGAAATGTCTTTGTTTGTGCTTATGCTAAAAACCACCAAAAGGCCGGGGGCAAGGTGGAGCATCCTTCATAGTGTCACGATATCGGTGTGTGTGTGTGTGTGTGTGTGTGTGTGTGTGTGTGTGTGTGTGTGTGTGTGTGTTGTGTGTGCGTGCGTGCGTGCGTGCGTGCGTGCGTGCGTGCGCGTGCGTGCGTGCGTGCGTGCGTGCGTGCGTGCGTGCGTGCGTGCGTGCGTGTGTGTGTGTGTGTGTGTGTGTGTGTGTGTGTGTGTGTGTGTGTGTCTGTGTGTGTGTGTGTGTGTGTGTGTGTGTGTGTGTCTGTGTGTGTGTGTCTGTGTGTGTGTGTGTGTGTGTGTGTGAAGAATATTATTTCAACAATTAAGTTTTTCTGAGGAAAGAATGCCATACCATAAACAAACAAGAGGCAAAGCCTTCAAGGCTCACGTCTGATTTTTATTACTATAGCAGGCATGGGAATTCCCATGCCTGTATAGAGAGAATACTGTTATGTAGACACTTGTGCATCTGAAAACAGAATTAATTTTTATTTTACTGTGTAAATTAAAATTATTTC
Organism: Phymorhynchus buccinoides; assembly: GCA_017654935.2. Classification (NCBI taxonomy): domain Eukaryota; kingdom Metazoa; phylum Mollusca; class Gastropoda; order Neogastropoda; family Raphitomidae; genus Phymorhynchus; species Phymorhynchus buccinoides. Next base: position 63,783,400 of record CM065686.1, on the reverse strand, counting down.
TATGCATTAAATTACCCCTACCCCTTTCTTTAAAATTTAATTATATGTATGTTTATATATGCACATGTAACATAGTGGAGCCCTATTTTTATTTTTGGCAAACAAGTAAAATTGAAAAGCATATTGACCAAGCTTTCAGAAAAACATAGTGACCAATTCCCCCCTCCCCCCCCCGAATCCCCCCCCCCCCCCCCCCCCCCCCCCCCCCCCCCCCCCCCGCCGGGGTAAGGGGGGTCTACGGACATCTGTAGTAGGCCTACAGTCTTTGCCTGTAGGTCTAAGCCTCTTACTCTTAGAAAATTAATAATTGAAGTTGCGTAATTCGTAAGGCCATACTCCTGATCTGTTACTGTTTTAAACTGATTGTTCATGCGATGAAAACTTGTTCCACATCATCTACATTTCTGTAAGATATTTTATATTAGTCCTAATATTTTATTTTCGTTTCGTTAATCCCCCCCCCCCCCCCCTCTGCCACAAAGCAAAGGTCAAGGTCACAGCCAGCAAGCTCATCCATGTTTATCTTCCCCTGTACAGTCTTTGCTCATGGTGATCAATCGTCTAGGCCTAACAAAGGATTCGTACGTCGAAGGCAGTGAAATCGACGAACCCTGGATTTTCCGAATATTTTTTTTCAAGACTGAAATGAATGTGGGCTAAATGTTAAGTACGTCGTCTTGATTATGAGGTAAGGCGTGATATCTTATTCTCTAGGCCTAGGCCTTGTTGCCGGAAGTGCGGTAGGCTAAGTATTGCATGCGCAGAGATGATGTGCGAATGAACACGAACAACCGTTGTCAAACTCAAACGCGCAAATAAAACGAAACAACCGGGCCGTCAACGCACACACTGGGTACATCCATTTGTTACAGAAAATATAAGTTAACGACGTTAAAATGTACCTATTTGTACACACCTGAAGTCTTGTGTTTCTTTTTAAAGAGCGTTTTTGTATATCTAATGGAGAGTCTTCTTTCCAGTATCTCCTACTCGGTACAACACAACAGTAATCTCTGCAACAAATGATTTTCTTTCTTTTGTTCCTTACCTATGTATCTGACGCTTTGATCGTCATGACTTGAAGGCTCACGTCAAAATCAAGTATCCTGCTAACTTTAACCCTATAACATCTTATGTTTTTTTGAGAAAACGACAACGTTAAAGTTTCAGTGGAGAGTGAGAGTCTTCTTTAGTTTGAAGAGTGTGACTGAATCAAGGTTAAAAGTTGCACAACAGTAATCTCTGCAACAAATGATTATCTTTATTTTGTTCTTTATCAATGTATCTGACTGCTTTGATCGTCGTGACTTGAAGGCTCACGTCAAAATCAAGTATCCTGCTAACTTTAACCCTCTAACGCCTTATATGTTTAGAGAAAATGACAACGTTAAGGTTTGAGTCAAGGTTAAAGGTCGGGGCCACGGACGCAACACACACACACACACACACACACACACACACACACACACACACACACACACACAGACACACAGACACACAACCGAACATGTACGATACTATAGACTCACTTTGTTTTAAAAAACGACGTGAGCCAAAAATCGTTGGAAATGTCACTTAAATCATCTCTAGCTCTGCTTGGTAAAAACAACATTACGTCGCTTGGCTAAGACATAGGGGAGATCAATCTGTTGTAATCTCTATTTGCGCTCAGGGCTATCTTTACGGTACTAACGGTCATACGTTAAGATTAAAATTATAGCCCCGTCCACAACTAAGGCCATGTCATGGCTTTCACCACGTTAAACAAAGGTCATACTTATTGACAGATAAACCGTGGTGGGATGAGTGGGTGGCAGTGGTGCCTT
>CM065686.1:63769074-63774074 GCA_017654935.2 Phymorhynchus buccinoides | reverse complement strand
AAGAGTGATCGCCCTTATTACACCCAAACCAGTTGACAAACAATCGGAACAATACTCACTATCAACTCGCATTTAGTTCAGCTGAATGCACAGGCAGTACGTGCTTCACTTTTATGACAGAATTTTAAAGAAAAGGTATGTAAGACTAGAATAACAGTATTATTGCTACATTTGTGCGTATATTTATCCAATTTATAAACACAGTGTATATCTATGTTTATAGGTGTAGGGAAAAAAAAGGGGGAAAAAAGGAAGGGGGGGGGGGAAGTTAGGTGGGGATATGTATACATATAATTTGGTGTGTATGTGGTATGTGGGTGGGTGTGGTGGGTATAATGGTGGGGGGTGAGTCTCGGTGTGTGTAGTGTGTGTGTGTGTGTGTGTGCGCGCGCGCGCACGTGTGTGTGTGTGTGTGTGTGTGTGTGTGTGTGTGTGTGTGTGTGAGTGCATGTGTGTGTGTGTGGGTGTGTGTGTTGTGTGCGTGCGTGTGCGTGTGCGTGCGTGTGCGTGTACGAAAGTTTTGTCAGTGTGGAAGGGCGTGTATAGTTGGGTGCATGAAGATAGATGTATAATTATACTTGTGAAACATGTTACATACTGAATCAAAAGTAACCTACATTTCCGTTTTGCCCCTGATTATCACTAAAGGTCCTTAATAGTACCAAATTACAGATTAATGAATAAGAAAAATCCACATAAAACCTTGTCTTCTTTGAATGTTTTAAAAAGAAATTTGTTTTTGGATTTTAAATATTCCTTTTGTTTTAAGACATATTATAATGTGGCATGTAATATTGTTGTTGCAGTAATCCCCTGACGAAGCGGGCGCAAAGTATGCGAAAATTTGGGATGAATAAACACCCATAAAAAGCACTCGAACTCCTTGTTTTTAATTTTAATTTCTATATATATATATATATAAACGTACAAGAATATATATATATAGTTATTGACCCTTAGTCCAGCATGGTGCTTCCTCTGTTAGTGTAGCTATACTGAGCAACATTGTGTAGGGATCTAGTTATTGACCCTTAGTCCAGCATGGTGCTTCCTCTGTTAGTGTAGCTATGCTGAGCAACATTGTGTAGGGATCTAGTTATTGACCCCTATTCCAGCATGGTGGCGCTGTAGGCCCAATGCAATGAGAGGCTTCCTCTGTTAGTGTAGCTATGCTGAGCAACATTGTGTAGGGATCTACACAGATAATAAGTGTAGGTCTATCCAGGCAAGGTCACATTGTTCACCCTTTGAAGTGGACGTCCATCGTTTTGTAAACAGAAACAGACATGCACATGCGGAGAAGCTCATACTCGTAAATACGCAAGCGTACATGCACGCACACGTACGCACACACATACGCACGCACGCACGCAACACGCATACACACACGCACGCGCACGCACACGCACGCACACGCACGCACGCACGCACGCACACGCACGCACGCACACACACACACACACACACACACACACACACACACACACACACACACATACAACGTAGGCCAACATACCCCCCCCCCCCCCTCCTTCTGGACGGTTTGCATTAACTGCACAAAGTGCAGACTGCCCAACAACACGCTTGCTACGTGTCACCACCCACCACCCCACCCCTTTCCACCACGTCATCCCCACAACTCTCCCCCCTTCCCCACATAACACCCCCTCCCTTTTAATATTTCTTTCTCAATCCTTCTTTATTACTGTTTTTTTTGGTCTAACAGTGTTTTCATTTTCCCCCTCGTAAGGTCAGCATTATTATGATTTTTTAATTCTGTACATGTTTCTTGTTTCGTGTTCAATCAATCAAATCAATCGATCAATCAATCAATCAATTAATCAATCAACCAATCAACCAATCGATCAATCGACCAATCCATGCTTTATTGTCTTTAAAATATTGACAATATGTGTCTCTCATGCACATAAAACATAAACATTTGTTATTAAAATAAGCCACACGTCATTCACAAACTTTCATCCATAATCAAGCCCGGGCCTCCGCACAGACATGTTCGTTACATTAATACATAACATCTAGTCAGAATACAATCTAGTTTTGGTTATTTGTGAATGGTATTCCTAAAAGATTGCCTTAGCTTTACGTGGTGGCCAATTAAGATGTTAAGAAAAAAGAGATGGAAATAATGGGTGGAGGGAGGGGGGGGGGGGGGGGGTGTCAACACTTGTAGGAACTCAGTGAAAAGTAAACGGAAGGCAGACCAAGATGGAAGATAAGTCGAAGCCAGAAAGCGTTTGACAAAAGAAAGAATTAAGTGTTAACAATGGGCCGAGAGAAGAGAGATTGAGAGAGAGAGAGAGAGAGAGAGAGAGAGAGAGAGAGGAGAGAGAGAGAGAGTCGTGGAGAGGGGATCGAGAGGGAGGAGCGGATGACGAGAGGACAACGGGAGGAGGTGGGTGATGATCGGGAGAGAGAGAGAGAGAGAGAGAGAGGGGAGGAGGGAGAGAGAGAGAGAGGGGGGGGAGTCGAAGCTAAAAGTGTTTGACAAAGAATTAAGTCTTACGACAAAAGAAGAGAGAGGGAGGGAAAGGGTGGGGAGGGGGGGGGGGGGGAGGACTAAAGGTAGAAAGACAGAGGGTTTTGTTGGTGTGTTTGTCTGAGGCTCTCCAAGGCGTTGGTCATTATTCTGGACTGGCAGGTTTTCAGTTGAAACAGCAACTGTGTGGTCAAGAAGTTGTGTTGATCTTCAAAACAGACAGAACGGAACAGAAGGATGTTTTTGTGGTGTGTGTCTGTTGTGTGTGTGTGTGTAGGAGTGACATCTATTTTCTATAGTGGTCAGGCTGGTTGTTTGACTCGGGGTTTTTTCCCAGTGCTACTGCAAGGGCGTGTATGTGAATGTGTGCTGCACTGAAATGTTTTAAAATTATGTTATGTGAGTTTCGAGTGTTTTTCTTCTTCTTCTTTTTGTTTTATTGAAAGGTTCTGTTGTGATAGTGGTAGTGATTGTGAATGGTGTAATGTAATGTTGATCGATGTTTTATTTTGAAAGGTTCTGTTGTGATAGTGGTAGTGATTGTGAATGGTGTAATGTAATGTTGATCGATGTTTTATTGAAAGGTTCTGTTGTGATAGTGGTAGTGATTGTGAATGGTGTTATGTTATGTTGATCGATGTTTTATTGAAAGGTTCTGTTGTGATAGTGGTAGTGATTGTGAATGGTGTAATGTAATGTTGATCGATGTTTTATTTTGAAAGGCGATGTATAACTTTTTTTATCCATTTATTTAATAATGTGGAATGTTTCTTTGCTTTCATTTATTCGTCCATCCATCCATCCATCCATCCCATCCATTTATCCATCCATCCATCCACCATTCCATCATCCATCCATATATCCATCTGTTCTTCCATCCATCCATTCATCCATCCATCCATCCATTCATCCATCCATTACATTCATCCATCCATCCATCCATCCATCCATCCATCCATCCATCCATCCATCCATCCATCCATCCATCCATCCATCCATCCATCCATCCATCCATCCATCCATCCATCCATCCATCCACGAACATTCCATCCAGTGTTTCATAAATGCCATCCATCCATTCCATCCATCCATCCATCCATCCATCCATCCATCCATCCATCCATCCATTCATCCACGAACATTGCAGGTTTTTAAATGCCAAATATCTGGATCTTCAAATCTACCATAAACACACTTTTCTCGATCTGATAACTAAGGTGTTTTAATCTCTCTCTCTTTTCTCTCTCTCTCTCTCTCCCCCTGTCTCTCTCTCTCTCTGTCTCTGTCTCTCTCTCTCTCTCTCTCTCTCTCTCTCTCTCTCTCTCTCTCTCTCTCTCTCTCTCTCCTCTCTCTCTCTCTCTCTCTCTCAACATCTCAAACAACACCTTCAGTCTCATTTCACTAAGTATGACTTATTTCACACTAATCAAAATGGTTTCAGGGAAAAGCATTCATGTCACACAATGCTCACAAACATTATAGAAGACTGGCACCTTAACAATAACAATGACTTATTCACTGGTTCACTTTTTGTCGATTTCGCCAAAGCCTTTGACACGATTGATCACACCCTTCTTTTAAGAAAACTTACTTTGTATGGCCTACATTCCAACTCCGTTAACATGATTTTATCCTTCCTTAATAATAGAACACAGACTGTTTCCCAACATTTTATAATGTTGCCTTCTATGCCTATCAAATATGGAGTCCCCCCAAGGATCTGTCTTGGGGCCTATCTTATTCTCAATTTATATTAATGATTTACCCCTTCACTTAAAATCTCAATGTGAACTCTTTGCAAACGACACAACCCTTCATACTAAAGATACAAATCAGGTTTGTTCCTTCCTTCAAAATGACATAGATAATCTTACAGCATGGACAGAAACAAATAATATGGCAATTCATCCAAGTAAATCTAAATTCATGTTAATAACTACTCGACAAAAACGCCAAAACGTAAAAGATACCCTTCCCAAACTCAAAATTGTATGATAATCTTCTGGAAGAAATAGATTCCTGCAAATCACTAGGTGCAACTGTCGACAATAATTTATCATGGTCCAAGCACATGTCTGCCATCTGTAAAAAAAATAGCGAAGAAAGTATTCCAACTAAACAGAATAAAGCACTTCCTTGATATTCATACTCGAAAACTCTTTTTTAATGCATACATTCAGCCTGAAATAGATTATGCTTCTACATGTTGGGATCTTGCTAGCAAAAACTGCTTGATGCCACTGAAAAGACTCTACAAACGTGCTCTAAATATTGTTCTTCTTAAGCCTTCTTCACTTCAAAATAGCGATTATAAGGAACTAGGCATTCTTCCATTAGACTAATCAAGTTTGACATCAACAAAGCTATTTTCATGTACAAAATTATGAATAAACTGACACCGGCCTATCTATCCAAACGTTTTTCTATTACTAACATTCGTAACAAAAGTATAATATATATTCCTCGCCCCAGAACAAACCTGTTTATGACCTCCCTTACA
>CM065686.1:63739074-63744074 GCA_017654935.2 Phymorhynchus buccinoides | reverse complement strand
TTATCTTCTACATCTATTTATTGTCGTGCAGTTACTTCGGTACTCTATTTCACTGTTCACTCCAGCCTTCATTTCATTTATCTTCGGTACATCCGCCCACTGTTAGTTATTCTCTTTCTTCACCACTTGTCGTCACATTTATCTTCGGTACATCCGTTACTTCTCTTCTTCACTCTTTCAGCCTTCATTTCATTTATCTTCGGTACATCTATTTCACTGTTATTTATTGTCGTTCACTCACCCAACCCCACTCTATTTCGGCCCATTCTATTTATTTATTGTTACTTCTCTTCTTCACTCGCCCACTCTATTTATTGTCGTCCACCCGCCCACTCTATTTATTGTCGTACTTCTCTTCTTCACTCTTTACCTTCATTTATTTATCTTCGGTACACCCGCCCAGTTACTTCTATTTCACTCTTTCAACCGTTCACATTTATCCCACTCTATTTATTGTCGTCCACCCAACCCACTCTATTTATTAGTTACTTCTCTTCTTCACTCTTTCACCTTCATTTCATTTATCTTCGTGCACTTCCCGCCCACTCTTTAGTCATTTCATTTATCTTGTCTATTTCATTGCACCCTTCACCTTTCACCGTCATTTCATTTATCTTCGGTACATCCCGCCCACTGTTATTTACTTCTCTTCTTCACTCTTTCCCACTCTATTTATCTATTTCATTGTTAGTTACTTCACCTTCACTCCACTCATTTATTTATCTTCGGTACATCTATTTCATTGTTAGTTACTTCTCCTTCACTCTTTCAACCTTCATTTCATTTATCTTCGGTACATCTATTTCATTGTTAGTTACTTCTCTTCTTCACTCTTTCAACCTTCATTTCATTTATCTTCGGTACTCTATTTCATTGTTCGTTACTTCTCTTCCACTCCACCTTCATTTCATTTATCTTCGGTACATCTATTTCATTGTTAGTTACTTCTCTTCTTCTATTTATTTTCATTTATCTTCGGTACATCTATCTATTGTTAGTTACTTCTCTTCTTCACTCTTTCAGCCTTCATTTCATTTATCTTCGGTACATCCACCCATTGTTAGTTACTTCTCTTCTTCACTCTTTCAACCTCATTTCATTTATCTTCGGTACATCACATTGTTAGTTACCTCCCACTCTATTTCATTCTTCGTCCACTTCTCCCACTCTATTTCATTCTTCGTCACCCACCTTTCACCTTCTCATTTATCTTCGGTACATCTCCCACTCTATTTATTGTCGTTACTTCTCTTCTTCACTCTTTCAACCTTCATTTCATTTATCTTCGGTACATCTTTATTAGTTACTTCTCTTCTTCACTCTTTCACCTTCATTTCATTTATCTTCGGTACATCTATTTCATTGTTAGTTACTTCTCTTCTTCACTCTTTCAACCTTCATTTCATTTATCTTCGGTACATCTATTTCATTGTTAGTTACTTCTCTTCTTCACTCTTTCAACCTTCATTTCATTTATCTTCGGTACATCTATTTATTGTTAGTTACTTCTCTTCTTCACTCTTTCAACCTTCATTTCATTTATCTTCGGTACATCTATTTCATTGTTAGTTACTTCTCTTCTTCACTCTTTCACCCTTCATTTCATTTATCTTCGGTACATCTATTTATTGTTAGTTACTTCTCTTCTTCACTCTTTCAACCTTCATTTCATTTATCTTCGGTACATCTATTTCATTGTTAGTTACTTCTCTTCTTCACTCTTTCAACCTTCATTTCATTTATCTTCGGTACATCTATTTATTGTTAGTTACTTCTCTTCTTCACTCTTTCAACCTTCATTTCATTTATCTTCGGTACATCCCGCCCATTGTTAGTTACTTCTCTTCTTCACTCTTTCAACCTTCATTTCATTTATCTTCGGTACATCTATTTATTGTTAGTTACTTCTCTTCTTCACTCTTTCAACCTTCATTTCATTTATCTTCGGTACATCTATTTCATTGTTAGTTACTTCTCTTCTTCACTCTTTCAACCTTCATTTCATTTATCTTCGGTACATCTATTTATTGTTAGTTACTTCTCTTCTTCACTCTTTCAACCTTCATTTCATTTATCTTCGGTACATCTATTTATTGTTAGTTACTTCTCTTCTTCACTCTTTCAACCTTCATTTCATTTATCTTCGGTACATCTATTTATTGTTAGTTACTTCTCTTCTTCACTCTTTCAACCTTCATTTCATTTATCTTCGGTACATCTATTTCATTGTTAGTTACTTCTCTTCTTCACTCTTTCAACCTTCATTTCATTTATCTTCGGTACATCTATTTCATTGTTAGTTACTTCTCTTCTTCGTCTTTCACATTTCATTTATCTTCGGTACATCATTGCCCACTCTTTCAACCTTCATTTCATTTATCTTCGGTACATCCCATTGTTAGTTACTTCTCTTCTTCACTCTTTCAACCTTCATTTCATTTATCTTCGGTACATCTATTTCATTGTTAGTTACTTCTCTTCTTCACTCTTTCAATTGTCATTTCATTTATCTTCGGTACATCTATTTATTGTTAGTTACTTCTCTTCTTCACTCTTTCAACCTTCATTTCATTTATCTTCGGTACATCTATTTCATTGTTAGTTACTTCTCTTCTTCACTCTTTCAACCTTCATTTCATTTATCTTCGGTACATCTATTTATTGTTAGTTACTTCTCTTCTTCACTCTTTCAACCTTCATTTCATTTATCTTCGGTACATCTATTTCATTGTTAGTTACTTCTCTTCTTCACTCTTTCACCCTTCATTTCATTTATCTTCGGTACATCTATTTCATTGTTAGTTACTTCTCTTCTTCACTCTTTCAACCTTCATTTCATTTATCTTCGGTACATCCGCCCATTGTTAGTTACTTCTCTTCTTCACTCTTTCAACCTTCATTTCATTTATCTTCGGTACATCTATTTATTGTTAGTTACTTCTCTTCTTCACTCTTTCAACCTTCATTTCATTTATCTTCGGTACATCTATTTATTGTTAGTTACTTCTCTTCTTCACTCTTTCAACCTTCATTTCATTTATCTTCGGTACATCCGCCCATTGTTAGTTACTTCTCTTCTTCACTCTTTCAATCATTTCATTTATCTTCGGTACATCTATTTATTGTTAGTTACTTCTCTTCTTCACTCTTTCAACCTTCATTTCATTTATCTTCGGTACATCCCGCCCATTGTTAGTTACTTCTCTTCTTCACTCTTTCAACCTTCATTTCATTTATCTTCGGTACATCTATTTCATTGTTAGTTACTTCTCTTCTTCACTCTTTCAACCTTCATTTCATTTATCTTCGGTACATCTATTTCATTGTTAGTTACTTCTCTTCTTCACTCTTTCAACCTTCATTTCATTTATCTTCGGTACATCTATTTATTGTTAGTTACTTCTCTTCTTCACTCTTTCAACCTCATTTCATTTATCTTCGGTACATCTATTTCATTGTTAGTTACTTCTCTTCTTCACTCTTTCAACCTTCATTTCATTTATCTTCGGTACATCTATTTCATTGTTAGTTACTTCTCTTCTTCACTCTTTCGCCTTCATTTCATTTATCTTCGGTACATCTATTTATTGTTAGTTACTTCTCTTCTTCACTCTTTCAACCTTCATTTCATTTATCTTCGGTACATCTATTTCATTGTTAGTTACTTCTCTTCTTCACTCTTTCAACCTTCATTTCATTTATCTTCGGTACATCCCGCCCATTGTTAGTTACTTCTCTTCTTCACTCTTTCAACCTTCATTTCATTTATCTTCGGTACATCTATTTCATTGTTAGTTACTTCTCTTCTTCACTCTTTCAACCGTCATTTCATTTATCTTCGGTACATCTATTTCATTGTTAGTTACTTCTCTTCTTCACTCTTTCAACCTTCATTTCATTTATCTTCGGTACATCCCGCCATTGTTAGTTACTTCTCTTCTTCACTCTTTCAACCTTCATTTCATTTATCTTCGGTACATCCGCCCATTGTTAGTTACTTCTCTTCTTCACTCTTTCAACCTTCATTTCATTTATCTTCGGTACATCTATTTATTGTTAGTTACTTCTCTTCTTCACTCTTTCAACCTTCATTTCATTTATCTTCGGTACATCCGCATTGTTAGTTACTTCTCTTCTTCACTCTTTCAACCTTCATTTCATTTATCTTCGGTACATCTATTATTTTAGTTACTTTCTTCTTCACTCTTTCAACCTTCATTTCATTTATCTTCGGTACATCTACATTGTTAGTTACTTCTCTTCTTCACTCTTTCAATTTCATTTCATTTATCTTCGGTACATCTATTTCATTGTTAGTTACTTCTCTTCTTCACTCTTTCAACCTTCATTTCATTTATCTTCGGTACATCCCGCCCATTGTTAGTTACTTCTCTTCTTCACTCTTTCAACCTTCATTTCATTTATCTTCGGTACATCGCCCATTGTTAGTTACTTCTATCTTCACTCTTTCAACCTTCATTTCATTTATCTTCGGTACATCTATTCATTGTTAGTTACTTCTCTTCTTCACTCTTTCAACCTTCATTTCATTTATCTTCGGTACATCTATTTCATTGTTAGTTACTTCTATCTTCACTCTTTCAACCTTCATTTCATTTATCTTCGGTACATCTATTTATTGTTAGTTACTTCTCTTCTTCACTCTTTCAACCTTCATTTCATTTATCTTCGGTACATCTATTTCATTGTTAGTTACTTCTCTTCTTCACTCTTTCAACCTTCATTTCATTTATCTTCGGTACATCTATTTCATTGTTAGTTACTTCTCTTCTTCACTCTTTCAACCTTCATTTCATTTATCTTCGGTACATCCGCCCATTGTTAGTTACTTCTCTTCTTCACTCTTTCAACCTTCATTTCATTTATCTTCGGTACATCTATTTATTGTTAGTTACTTCTCTTCTTCACTCTTTCAACCTTCATTTCATTTATCTTCGGTACATCTATTTCATTGTTAGTTACTTCTCTTCTTCACTCTT
>CM065686.1:63726574-63729074 GCA_017654935.2 Phymorhynchus buccinoides | reverse complement strand
CGCAGATAGACTAACTTCAAACTGGAACACGCAGATAGACTAACTTCAAACTGGAACACGCAGATAGACTAACTTCAAACTGGAACACGCAGATAGACTAACTTCAAACTGGAACACGCAGATAGACTAATTATCCTAAAAAGTATATTTGGGCGATGCAGGTATTATGTTTTAATGGTTTTTTGTTAACTCCCTGTTTTACAATACATACAAAACGTGTCAGAGCTTAATTTTTAAATGTATTTAACCGTTATGTTTTGCTTTACGAAATACTTCCTTGAAAGTCATCTTAATAGTATTCCTGATTCTTTCTCTTTGGCTGTGTCAGTTTCATTTCTATCTGAAGGGTAGTAGGCGAAGATACAGATGTCATATTGTCATGTATTGTGGATAGGCCCCTTGTCAGTTCCAGGGTTGGGTTTTGTGTCGTGTGTATGCATTTCCTCCGCAACAAAGCCGGTGGGATTTATAGGAGATTACGTGTTACTGAAAAGAGAGAGAGAGAGAGAGAGAGAGAGAGAGAGAGGAGAGAGAGAGAGAGAGAGAGAGAGAGAGAGAGAGAGAGAGAGAGAGAGAGAGAGAGAGAGGGGAGAGAGAGAGAGAGAGAGAGGGTGAGAGAGAGAGAGAGAGAGAGAGAGAGAGAGAGCGAGCGAGAGCGAGCGAGAGAGAGAGAGTGAGAGAGAGAGAGCATTCTCCCTCATATTCTTTGTCTATCTGTTTGTCCGTATGTCTGTTTGTGTGCCTCTCTCTCTGCATCTGTCTGTCTGTCTGTCTGTCTGTCTGTCTGTCTTGTCTCTCTCTCTCTCTCTCTCTCCTCTCTCTCTCTCTCTCTCTCTCTCTCTCTCTCTCTCTGAGCTTCTCTCGTTCCGTCCTCCCACCACCTATCTCACTCGCACCCTACACGCTCTGTGTCTGTCTGTCTGTCTGTCTGTCTGTCTGTCTGTCTCTCTCTCTCTCTCTCTCTCTCTCTCTCTCTCTCTCTCTCTCTCTCTCTCTCTCTCTCTCTCTCTCTCTCTCTCTCTCTCTCTGAGCTTCTCTCGTTCCGTCCTCCCACCACCTATCTCACTCACACCCTACACGCTCTGTGTCTGTCCCATCCACATCCACGCTCTAAGTTGATCAATTAACGTTTGTTTTAATAATTGTCATAATGGTGTCAGTGTCACAGCCAGGCCATTTACCACAATAGTGAACGGATGTGGAGATGACATGGCGTGATATCGATCAGTTGGTGAGACTGCTGAGTCTGTAATTAAGACAACAATTTAAATAAAAAAACGACATGGTGACTGACAAACAGACAAACAGACAGATAACACACACAGGCAGGGACATGACAAATACATGATAATGGCTTACTGTAAGATTGAGGCGATAGTTTGAAAGAAAATGAAACTATGTTAGACATCTACATGGACAGAAAGCACACAGAGAGAGATGGAGACTGTTACGTACGTCAGTCTGTCGTGTCAGACTATGATAACCAGATGGCAGAGGGGACAGAAAGCACACACAGAGAGAGATGGAGACTGTTACGTACGTCAGTCTGTCGTGTCAGACTATGATAGCCAGATAGCAGAGGGGACAGAAAGCACACACAGAGAGATGGAGACTGTTACGTACGTCAGTCTGTCGTGTCAGACTATGATAACCAGATAGCAGAGGGGACAGAAAGCACACACAGAGAGAGATGGAGACTGTTACGTACGTCAGTCTGTCGTGTCAGACTATGATAACCAGATGGCAGAGGGGACAGAAAGCACACACAGAGAGATGGAGACTGTTACGTACGTCAGTCTGTCGTGTCAGACTATGATAGCCAGATAGCAGAGGGGACAGAAAGCACACACAGAGAGAGATGGAGACTGTTACGTACGTCAGTCTGTCGTGTCAGACTATGATAGCCAGATAGCAGAGGGGACAGAAAGCACACACAGAGAGATGGAGACTGTTACGTACGTCAGTCTGTCGTGTCAGACTATGATAGCCAGATAGCAGAGGGGACAGAAAGCACACACAGAGAGATGGAGACTGTTACGTACGTCAGTCTGTCGTGTCAGACTATGATAACCAGATAGCAGAGGGGACAGAAAGCACACACAGAGAGAGATGGAGACTGTTACGTACGTCAGTCTGTCGTGTCAGACTATGATAGCCAGATAGCAGAGGGGACAGAAAGCACACACAGAGAGATGGAGACTGTTACGTACGTCAGTCTGTCGTGTCAGACTATGATAACCAGATGGCAGAGGGGACAGAAAGCACACACAGAGAGATGGAGACTGTTACGTACGTCAGTCTGTCGTGTCAGACTATGATAACCAGATAGCAGAGGGGACAGAAAGCACACACAGAGAGATGGAGACTGTTACGTACGTCAGTCTGTCGTGTCAGACTATGATAACCAGATAGCAGAGGGGGACAGCTGCTATTCTGGCGAGCTGGACTGGAACATTGAAAAGAAATGTTGAGATAGAGACAGACAGGGCAGGGAAGGATG
>CM065686.1:63709074-63714074 GCA_017654935.2 Phymorhynchus buccinoides | reverse complement strand
CTCTGTCTTTGTCTTTTGCCTCATCTGTCTCTGTCTTTTGTGTGTCTGTCTCTGTTCCTGTAGGTGTGTGTGTGTCTGTCTTTTACATTGTGTGTGTGTCTGTGTGTGTGGCCTGTGTCTCTGTCTGTGTCTTTTGCATTGTCTGTGTCTCTGTTCCTGTAGGCCTCTGTCTATGTGTTGTGTGTGTGTGTGCACACATGCTTTGTGATTGCTTTATAATAGTATTTGATTAAATAGTCTGTGTGTGTCATGTGCGTGCATGTGCCGCGCGCGTATGTGCCTTGTTTTTGTCTTGTGTCGTGTGTGTGTGTGCGTGTGAATGTTTTGCGATTGCTTTATATTATGTGATTAAATAGTGTGTGTGTGTGTATGTGTGTGTGTGTGTGTGTGTGTGTGTGTGTGTGTGTGTGTGTGTGTGTGTGTATATGTGTGACAGAGTGCCGTATTTCATAAGGCCTACCTGTCACGCAATACAAATTAGCATACGACAAGTGTGCCTAGGCCCTTTTTCCAAGTCGCGCGCGCCTCGCTATATGACATCATATCTATTTTTAGACATGTCACTTTTCAAATCGCATCATGCGACCCGGTTTTTCAAATCTCCAACGGCCTCCCCTCAAATCTCAGGCCAACTAGTAGTAATAATAAACTTATAATTTAGCCATTTTCTTCTATTTGATTGTCATTCCAATAATAAAATCTTATTGTAGTTATGCCAATCACTTTATTAGTTTGTTAATTAAGACATTGCATGGCTGATATATCCTAAAATCTGGCAATCTAACCGGCCAAGTTATGTCACCTCTTATCTTTATAAAACCTATTTTATCAAAGCCATCCTTTCATAATTTTGTTACTAAACAACTCTTTCAATGTCCTACATACAAAGTAGCTACTTTTATTTGACGTCAAAACAGAACATTTGACGAAAGCTACACCGACGCTGTGTCAACGTCACAATTTGTCTGACCACCGGTGTGGACTCAGTCCTAAAACCGGGTTTTCGGCTGGCTTGTTTTTGTTACTGGACATTGAATGCTAATTATATTTTAACTGTGTCATCTAACATAGTGACATAGTATATGTATAGAAAGGTATTACTTTAGTGTATTAATCCATTATGAAAGATCGGTGTAATGTGGTATGAGTTTAGATAAATTAATTATTTAGTAGCTTGAACCTGTTTCAGTGGGCTCTAAAATACAAGGTTTTCCATAATTATTATAAATATATAGTTAGATTTCCTTATTATATTAGTAGTCAGAATAGAGCTTAGTTCATCCTCTTTCTTCTCATATGCAACATGCCAGGGTTTAGTGATTAGTGGCATAGATATCTGTGTTGGACAAAACCAAACAAACACAGATCTGGTCACTCTCGCCACCCACAGAGCCATTCTGGCTGAGTCCAGTGACTGCTGTCCTTGCGGTCCGGCTCTCGAGCATATATATAAAAAGTGCCCCAAATCTGGGTTCACACTTTTTCAATCAACAAATTAATAATTTAGCACTAGGTTTATAGATTATCGTCTGCTCGATCTCGGCCTGCCTTCTCATTCATGCTGTTGATGTGAATCTACAGTGACTACTGATGTATTTTGCTGCACTGTCTTCTATGTCTTCCTATGTCTTCTAGTCTTTAGTCTTCCTAGTCTTCTTTAGTATTTCCTAGTACCCAAATAAACAAAAGTCAAACAACTGTCTGGTTTCCTCTATATGTTCCTGGTCTGTGCGGAGTGTGCCTATCTTCACCCTCCAATCCTTATCCCTCATCAACTTCCCTATCCTTATCCCTATTCACTTATCCCTTTACCCCCTTACCACCCCATTACAACTGGCGCTGCGAGCAGGATTTCAGGAACAAGGGGAAACTCAGACAGTTAGCTAGGAAGACAGTGCAGCAGATCTACCTCCGCCCGTCCCGACGTCGACACCATGGCTAACCCCAACGTGTACATGCCCCGTCTCCCGGAATTCTTCGGTGAGGAGGGCAGCACAACACCCGTCGACGACTTCATCCAGGGAGCGAAGCTAGCGCTTCACCTTCAGCCCCTGGATGACAGAGCAGCTGCCCTCTGGCTGATCGCCGCCCTACAAGGCCAGGCTCGCCAGCAGATCATCAGGCGGCGCGCGACGGAGGTGGACTCCCCAGCGAAAATCTTCGCCATCCTCGAAGAACGCTGGGGAGAGCAGCGCGACGCGGTGAGTCTGGCCGCGGCCTTCTTCACCAGGAGACGGGGTCACGGCGAAGACATCGGGGCCTATGCGTGCGACCTCCAGCGCCTCTGGGAGAAGGTCAACACAGCCAAGGCTAACCTTCTCCCGGCGGACATCCTGCGTGACGTGTTCGCCAGCGGCCTGCAGCCAGCGTCCCTCCGGTGTGAGGTCCGACGCCACATCCGCAGGCATCCAGACACCACGTTCGAGTTGGCCCGCAAGGAAGCTCTCTGGTGTGTGCGGGAAGGCGGTGCTGACGACCACTATGTGCGCTCCCAGCACAGCACCGCCCCTGCCGACCATGTGCAGTCTCAGCTGGCCGCCTTATCAGCTGAGGTGGCCACCCTGAGACAGGAGCTGCGCCAACCGCCATCATCGGAGCAGCTCCAGCACACACCAGAGGCGCCACTGCAGGTCTGCCAATGTGCGGCAGGCTCTCCACACCCCAAACAACGGCGCAGACGACGACGACGGCGGAAGGCTGGCGGTGGCTCTCCGCGGGCTGAGGACAGGTCTCAGTCCCCAGCCACTGTCCGCCATCAGCAGGGTGGATCACCGCAGCCGCAGATCAACGCTGTGGCCACATCGCACCCTGCTGACGCCATCATCCCCCAGTTGACGCCGAAGGAGCTCCGGCGTCTGCAGTGGGAGGACCCCTCCATTGGTCCTCTCGTTGCCTCCTGGCCGTCGGCACCTGCTCCCACCGAAGACTGGCAGATGCAGCTGCTAGTCAAGCAGCATGATCGCCTTGTGTGCCGGAAAGGTGTTCTGCACCGGCGGGTGATGGATCCGCGACGCGGGCCGTGTGAGCAGCTCCTGCTGCCCAACAAGCTGCGGCCCCGCGTCCTCTCCTCACTGCACCACCACACCGGTCACCAGGGACACCAGCACGCTAAGGAGACTCTCCGGCCTCTAGTTTACTGGCCGGGGATGTACCAGGACCTGGAGCGGTTCCTGGCTGACTGCGACCGGTGCAGTAGGGTCCATCACCCCGCCAACACCCCCACGCCTGCTCATCGTGCCGGGGTTTCCACTGCAGCTGTGCGGGGCGAGCAACAGCAGCTTCCCGTTAGATACCCTGACGCTCAGGCTACCCCCTCACCCACCTTCCAAGTTAGGGTGCCGCGTCGGCTGAGACGTGTGGGAGAGTCAGACAGTGAGTCAGACGATGACTACCTTGTTCTCCCGCGGCCACAAAATGTTATTGTGCCTCCGGCTCCAGCCATACCGGGACCTTCTGGTCTTCAGGCTCAGACAGCACCACCGCCACTTCGACGGTCCCAGCGTGTGGTCCTCCAATAACTATCTATAGACTGTTCAATAGTGACATTAGTGTTTAGACTTAGTCAGTTGTGTGTATAAAATGCTAAGGAATTTTTTTCATAAGTAGTAAGTACAGATATTTTTTTAACCCAGTTTAGAGTTTCTTGTTGTTGGAAAGCTTCCTTCACAAGAAATACTTTTCTTAATGTCCATCGCGGACGATGGATTCTTCTTGTCGGGGGGAGATGTGACAGAGTGCCGTATTTCATAAGGCCTACCTGTCACGCAATACTATTTAGCATACGACAAGTGTGCCTAGGCCCTTTTTCCAAGTCGCGCGCGCCTCGCTATATGACATCATATCTATTTTTAGACATGTCACTTTTCAAATCGCATCATGCGACCCGGTTTTTCAAATCTCCAACGGCCTCCCCTCAAATCTCAGGCCAACTAGTAGTAATAATAAACTTATAATTTAGCCATTTTCTTCTATTTGATTGTCATTCCAATAATAAAATCTTATTGTAGTTATGCCAATCACTTTATTAGTTTGTTAATTAAGACATTGCATGGCTGATATATCCTAAAATCTGGCAATCTAACCGGCCAAGTTATGTCACCTCTTATCTCTATAAAACCTATTTTATCAAAGCCATCCTTTCATAATGTTGTTACTAAACAACTCTTTCAATGTCCTACATACAAAGTAGCTACTTTATTTGACGTCAAAACAGAACATTTGACGAAAGCTACACCGACGCTGTGTCAACGTCACAGTCCGTCTGACCACCGGTGTGGACTCAGTCCTAAAACCGGGTTTTCGGCTGGCTTGTTTTTGTTACTGGACATTGAATGCTAATTATATTTTAACTGTGTCATCTAACATAGTGACATAGTATATGTATAGAAAGGTATTATTTTAGTGTATTAATCCATTATGAAAGATCGGTGTAATGTGGTATGAGTTTAGATAAATTAATTATTTAGTAGCTTGAACCTGTTTCAGTGGGCTCTAAAATACAAGGTTTTTCATAATTATTATATTATATAGTTAGATTTCCTTATTATATTAGTAGTCAGAATAGAGCTTAGTTCATCCTCTTTCTTCTCATATGCAACATGCCAGGGTTTAGTGATTAGTGGCATAGATATCTGTGTTGGACTAAACCAAACAAACACAGATCTGGTCACTCTCGCCACCCACAGAGCCATTCTCGCTGAGTCCAGTGACTGCTGTCCTTGCGGTCCGGCTCTCGAGCATATATATAAAAAGTGCCCAAAATCTGGGTTCACACTTTTTCAATCAGCAAATTAATAATTTAACACTAGGTTTATAGATTATCGTCTGCTCGATCTCGGCTTGCCTTCTCATTCATGCTGTTGATGTGAATCTACAGTGACTACTGATGTATTTGCTGCACTGTCTTCTTATGTCTTCTTTAGTCTTTAGTCTTTCTAGTCTTCTTTAGTCTTTCCTAGTCAATAAACAAAGTCAAACAACTGTCTGGTTTCCTCTATATG
>CM065686.1:63694074-63696574 GCA_017654935.2 Phymorhynchus buccinoides | reverse complement strand
ATATGTTAGATGGGAGAGCGTGGTCATGTGTGCTGGTTTATTGGTGTGGGTGTCTGTGCGTATGAGTGTTGTACATGCTAGAAACACACACACTACAATCTGATTTGTTCAATGATGCGATCTCACATTGAACTAGTAAGGTGGCGATAATGATGACAAGGACAGCAACAATAACAAACTGTTTGTTGATTATTGTTTGAAGGAAGAAGCAAACTGATGACGATAACAACGTAACTAATAATAATGATAGTGATGATTGCCAGGAAGAAGGGAAGAAGGTAACGATGGTAATGACGATGATGATGACGGCGATGACGACGATGATGATGATGATGAGACGATGACGACGACGACGACGACGATGATGATGATGACGGCGATGACGACGACGACGACAATAATGATGATGATGATGATGGCGATGATGATAATGACTATGATGATGATGATGATAACGACGATGGTGATGATGATGATGGTGATGATGATGGTGATGATGATGATGATGATGATGATGATGATGATGATTTCTATCCCCCTCGCCAGGTGGCAGTGCATGACAACTACTTCACGATCAAGCTGTGCTGTGCGGGGGGAGGGGAGGGAGTGGAGGGTGACGGCGAACTGGAGGTGGTGGGAGCGGTGAACACCATGACTCTCCGGTAAGTGCTGCACCCGTTTAGTCCAGTCTGGTTGGCTGGGTGTGTGTTACCAGTGAACACCATGACTCTCCGGTAAGTGCTGCACCCCTTTAGTCCAGTCTGGTTGGCTGGGTGTGTGTTACCAGTGAACACCATGAGTGTCCGGTAAGTGATGCACGTCTTTACTTCAGTCTGGTTGGCTGGGTGTGTGTTACCAGTGAACACCATGACTCTCCGGTAAGTGATGCACCCTTTTAGTCCAGTCTGGTTGGCTGGGTGTGTGTTACCAGTGAACACCATGACTCTCCGGTAAGTGCTGCACCCCTTTAGTGCAATCTGGTTGGCTGGGTGTGTGTTACCAGTGAACACCATGACTCTCCGGTAAGTGATGCACCCCTTTAGTGCAGTCTGGTTGGCTGGGTGTGTGTTACCAGTGAACACCATGACTCTCCGGTAAGTGCTGCACGCCTTTAGTCCAGTCCAGTCTGGTTGGCTGGGTGTGTGTTACCAGTGAACACCATGACTCTCCGGTAAGTGACGCACCCCTTTAGTCCAGTCTGGTTGGCTGGGTGTGTGTTACCAGTGAACACCATGACTCTCTGGTAAGTGATGCACCCCTTTAGTCCAGTCTGGTTGGCTGGGTGTGTGCTACCAGTGAACACCATGACTCTCCGGTAAGTGATGCACCCCTTTAGTCCAGTCAGGTTGGCTGGGTGTGTGTTACCAGTGAACACCATGACTCTCCGGTAAGTGATGCACGCCTTTTCTTCAGTCCAGTCTGGTAGGCTGGGTGTGTGTTACCAGTGAACACCATGACTCTCCGGTAAGTGATGCACGCCTTTACTTCAGTCTGGTCTGGTAGGCAGGGTGTGTGTTACCAGTGAACACCATTACTCTCCGGTAAGTGCTGCACGCCTTTAGTCCAGTCTGGTTGGCTGGGTGTGTGTTACCAGTGAACACCATGACTCTCCGGTAAGTGATGCACCCCTTTAGTCCAGTCTGGTTGGCTGGGTGTGTGCTACCAGTGAACACCATGACTCTCCGGTAAGTGATGCACCCCTTTAGTCCAGTCAGGTTGGCTGGGTGTGTGTTACCAGTGAACACCATGACTCTCCGGTAAGTGATGCACGCCTTTACTTCAGTCCAGTCTGGTAGGCTGGGTGTGTGTTACCAGTGAACACCATGACTCTCAGGTAAGTGATGCACGCCTTTACTTCAGTCCAGTCTGGTTGGCTGGGTGTATGTTACCAGTGAGCACCATGACTCTCCGGTAAGTGATGCATGCCTTTACTTCAGTCCAGTCTGGTTGGCTGGGTGTATGTTACCAGTGAACACCATGACACTCCGGTAAGTGCTGCACCCCTTTAGTGCAATCTGGTTGGCTGGGTGTGTGTTACCAGTGAACACTATGACTCTCCGGTAAGTGATGCACGCCTTTACTTCAGTCCAGTCTGGTAGGCTGGGTGTGTGTTACCAGTGAACACCATGACTCTCCGGTAAGTGACGCACCCCTTTAGTCCAGTCCAGTCTGGTTGGCTGGGTGTGTGTTACCAGTGAACACCATGACTCTCCGGTAAGTGATGCACCCCTTTAGTCCAGTCTGGTTGGCTGGGTGTGTGTTACCAGTGAACACCATGACTCTCCGGTAAGTGACGCACCCCTTTAGTCCAGTCTGGTTGGCTGGGTGTGTGTTACCAGTGAACACCATGACTCTCCGGTAAGTGATGCACCCCTTTAGTCCAGTCTGGTTGGCTGGGTGTGTGTTACCAGTGAACACCATGACTCTCCGGTAAGTGACGCACCCCTTTAGTCCAGTCTGGTTGGCTGGGTGTGTGCTACCAGTGAACACCATGACTCTC
>CM065686.1:63656574-63671574 GCA_017654935.2 Phymorhynchus buccinoides | reverse complement strand
TGGTATACGGATAGTCACCGTCCCCGGTCATCTTCCTGCCAAATTCGAAGGCAATCGGTCAAGAAACACCGGAGATACGCATTTGCCGAACCGCGCAAATGACACGGCCGCCTCGGTTGCCGTTGCCATCGCCCCGTTAGGGCTCACAGCAAATTTGAAGCGATTCGGCACACGGGACACTTGGCTTTTTACTAGATGATGATGATGATGATGATGATGTCTGTGCATCCTGGTAAGTTTGTAAAGATATACATGAACCACTGTCTCTGTCTCTGTCTGTCTGTCCCCCTGCCTCTGTCTCTGCCTGTCCCCCTGTCTCTGTTTGTCTGTCTGTCTGTCTGTCCCCCTGTCTCTGTTTGTCTGTCTGTCTGTCTGTCCCCCTGTCTCTGTTTGTCTGTCTGTCCCCCTGTCTCTGTCTGTCTGTCCCCCTGTCTCTGTTTGTTTGTCTGTCTGTCTGTCTGTCCCCCTGTCTCTGTCTGTCTGTCCCCCTGTCTCTGTCTGTCTGTCTGTCCCCCTGTCTCTGTCTGTCCGTCTGTCCCCCTGTCTCTGTCTGTCTGTCTGCCCCCCTGTCTCTCTGTCTGTCTGTCTCCCTGTCTCTGTCTGTCCGTCCGTCCCCCTGTCTCTGTCTGTCTGCCCCCCTGTATCTGTCTGTCCGTCTGTCCCCCTGTTTCTGTCTGTGTGTCTGTCCCCCTGTCTCTGTCTCTGTCTGTCTGTCCCCCTGTTTATGTCTGTCTGTCCCCCTGTCTCTGTCTGTCTGTCCCCTGTCTCTGTCTCTGTCTGTCCTCCTGTCTCTGTCTCTGCCTGTCTGTCCCCCTGTCTCTGTCTGTCTGTCTGTCTCCCTCTCTCTCTCTCTCTCTCTCTCTCTCTCTCTCTCTCTCTCTCTCTCTCTCTCTCTCTCTCTCTCTCTCTCTCTCTCTCTCTCTCTCTCTCTCTCTCTCTCTCGTCTCTATGGTTTTCATAAATTATTTGTAGTGACGATGAAAGAAGCGAGTCATCAAACGTCAAAGGGTTTGGTCATCAACATACCCAGGACTGACAGTGAGTGTTCATGGACACCCCTAGGTTAACAGGGTGCCTTTGGTTCAACATACCCAGGACTGACAGTGAGTGTTCATGGACACCCCTAGGTTAACAGGGTGCATTTGGTTCAACATACCCAGGACTGACAGTGAGTGTTCATGGACACCCCTAGGTTAACAGGGTGCATTTGGTTCAACATACCCAGGACTGACAGTGAGTGTTCATGGACACCCCTAGGTTAACAGGGTGCATTTGGTTCAACATACCCAGGACTGACAGTGAGTGTTCATGGACACCCCTAGGTTAACAGGGTGCATTTGGTTCAACATACCCAGGACTGACAGTGAGTGTTCATGGACACCCCTAGGTTAACAGGGTGCATTTGGTTAAACATACCCAGGACTGACAGTGAGTGTTCATGGACACCCCTAGGTTAACAGGGTGCATTTGGTTAAACATACCCAGGACTGACAGTGAGTGTTCATGGACACCCCTAGGTTAACAGGGTGCATTTGGTTAAACATACCCAGGACTGACAGTGAGTGTTCATGGACACCCCTAGGTTAACAGGGTGCATTTGGTTAAACATACCCAGGACTGACAGTGAGTGTTCATGGACACCCCTAGGTTAACAGGGTGCATTTGGTTAAACATACCCAGGACTGACAGTGAGTGTTCATGGACACCCCTAGGTTAACAGGGTGCATTTGGTTAAACATACCCAGGACTGACAGTGAGTGTTCATGGACACCCCTAGGTTAACAGGGTGCATTTGGTTCAACATACCCAGGACTGACAGTGAGTGTTCATGGACACCCCTAGGTTAACAGGGTGCATTTGGTTAAACATACCCAGGACTGACAGTGAGTGTTCATGGACACCCCTAGGTTAACAGGGTGCATTTGGTTCAAGCTGATTGATCATAGAAAGGATATAGAGTTCAATTGTGTGTATCTGTTTGTGTGTGCACTTGTGTTCATGCACGCGTGGGTTCACGTGTGTGTGTGTGTGTGTGTGTGTGTGTGTGTGTGTGTGTGTGTGTGTGTGTGTGTGTGTGTGTGTGTGTGTGTGTGTGTGTGTGTGTGTGTGTGTATGTGTGTGTGTCTGTATGTCTGTCTGTCTGTCTGTCTTGGTGTTATATGTATGTGCGTGCATGCGTATGCATGTGTTTGTGCGCGCACGCATGCGTATGTGTGTATGTCAAAGTGACAGTGACAGACATACAAGCAACAAACAGACAGGGAGAAAGAGAGTGAGAGAGAGAGAGAGAGAGAGAGAGAGAGAGAGAGAGAGAGAGAGAGAGAGAGAGAGAGAGAGAGAGAGAAAGAGAGAAAGAGAGAGAGAGAGAACACTAATCAAGAAACAGTAGGAGACGAAGCAGGAAGACTGGACATCATGAAGACTAATAAAAACACAGGGAAAAGGGAGATAAAATGAAATAGACAGAGAGAGTAAGGTTGGGTCGGGGTGGGGGTGGGATTGTTAATGCATTCATGGTTAGAACGCACAAGAATTCTATGCTCCAGCAGAATATTTCTAATTGAAACGAGGGACTGTTTGTTGCTTGGCATTGATTGATCAGGGACAGAGATGTCGATGGAGGAATGGGTGTGATTGATCAGGGACAGAGATGTCGATGGAGGAATGGGTGTGATTGATCAGGGACAGAGATGTCGATGGAGGAATGGGTGTGATTGATCAGGGACAGAGATGTCGATGGAGGAATGGGTGTGATTGATCAGGGACAGAGATGTCGATGGAGGAATGGGTGTGATTGATCAGGGACAGAGATGTCGATGGAGGAATGGGTGTGATTGATCAGGGACAGAGATGTCGATGGAGGAATGGGTGTGATTGATCAGGGACAGAGATGTCGATGGAGGAATGGGTGTGATTGATCAGGGACAGAGATGTCGATGGAGGAATGGGTGTGATTGATCAGGGACAGAGATGTCGATAGAGGAATGGGTGTGATTGATCAGGGACAGAGATGTCGATGGAGGAATGGGTGTGATTGATCAGGGACAGAGATGTCGATGGAGGAATGGGTGTGATTGATCAGGGACAGAGATGTCGATGGAGGAATGGGTGTGACTGGAGGAACTGCGGACCGGAACAATGTCACTGAAAGGAAATAAAACTGTGTTCAAACTGAAGCTAGGGACCCTGGCCCATTAAGGAATATGTTACTTATTAACAGACATTTGGATGCACAGAATAAAGAACAACAACAACAACAACAACAACGCACTCCTGGCCGGGCCAAAGGGAAGCAGTGGAAATCCCACCAATCGTTTTGTCGGTTTCAACTGTTCGCGCTTTGAAAAACCGTGTCTATGTTACTGAATAGAAAACTCGTGGAGAGAAAACCTCCAATCTCCAGACAAGAGAGAGAAATGTCAAATGCATCTTTGCCTCCAAATTGTCTGTTGGTTCAATGTCGGCCGTTTGCCGAAGCTGCTGTTGTTTCGCCTCATGTGGAATATGTCTGTCTGTCTGTCTGTGAACGACATAACGCAATCAAGTATTGTTAATAAATGCTTACTACTAAATAATTACAAAGCTGAATGAATGGTTTGTACAGTTTGGAAAACCAGTACAGAAAGAGGCGCATACTCACCCAGTCTTACAGTATCAGCCGTATGTATCAACTTCAAGAATGTGAAACATAAAACAGCTCTGTGTCGCTTAATTAAGATTAAGTACACACGACCTTCACATTGAAAAGGAACGCCATCATAATTCCAAGAGAAGAAAGACTGTCAATGTTGTAATGTGCTGGAGGGTGAACTTCATTCCCTAGATGAATGCACACTGTATACTGAAGCTCTGTCAATGTTGTAATGTGCTGGAGGGTGAACTTCATTCCCTAGATGAATGCACACTGTATACTGAAGCTCTGTCAATGTTGTAATGTGCTGGAGGGTGAACTTCATTCCCTAGATGAATGCACACTGTATACTGAAGCTCTGTCAATGTTGTAATGTGCTGGAGGGTGAACTTCATTCCCTAGATGAATGCACACTGTATACTGAAGCTCTGTCAATGTGGTGGAGGGTGAACTTCATTCCCTAGATGAATGCACACTGTATACTGAAGCTCTGTCAATGTGCTGGAGAATGAACTTCATTCCCTAGATGTATTCTAATGTACACTGTATTCTGAATGACGGTATGCCACCATTAACTGTGTTCACAGACGGTTGCATTCATCATGGTCAGTAACCCAGTCATCAACTGAAAATGGTTCACATTGTCAGTCTCCAAGTTTCATATTGAAATCACATTATTTTAAATCTGAAATAGTAATATTCATACACGAATGCTTTGCTGTTCGCAGTAAATGGTTAGGCGAGTGTAGTATGCTTTACTATTCTTTATCTGCTGCATTCACTTCTTTACCATCTTTACCTTGTGCTTTTTGTTTGATTTTGTTTCGTGGTCTGTGTTTACCACATCTGTGTCAATGATTCATTTGACGGTTTTACGACAAATAAAATCATTGTGACATTTTGGTATACCATACATATACAAAAAACTACATTTTATATTTCACCAGTTCACCAGTTTTGCCATTGGGATTAAGACTTTTGTTAACACTTTCATTGATTTTTTGTATTGATGGTGATAGCGTTGCTAGTTGGTATCACTGCTGAAAACGTTTACAAAGTATAATTGTATATTTTGTAGGCATTTCATATGTCACATCATCATCATCATCATCATCATCATCATCATCATCATCATCATCATCATCATCATCATCATCATCATCATCATCATCATCATCATCATCATCATCATCATCATCATCATCATAATCACAGTCGTCATCGTCATATTCATGACAAAATCGCCCATTTAAAGTTTGCCCTTAACGCAACTATCATTTGAATTTCTTTTTTCTCTGTTTTCTGTCTTGAAGCTGAACCCTTTACACATGCAAACCTTGCTCTACACCCATCTTCTAAGCAAAATAACTATTGTATGTCTTGAACAAAATACAAGAAAAAAAGAAACCCTTTCTTAGACAAAACGAAACGGTTAAGGGGAAAATCCAATCATGTCCATGACATTTATTCTTCTCCTTTTGACAATCACTCTCCTCCAGATTGAACTGCATCAGAGATCATGACTTGTGAGAAGGAAGAGAAAAATAAAATAATAATAGACGAGCGGATAAATAGAAAGACGAAAAAAATAAAACATATTTGTCTGAGATGCGAGACGGACATCTCGTGTTAAACTAAATGGAAGAGAAAAAGTGATGGGTTTTTTATGTGTTGTAGATGCGAAGTTTGATCAAAATGTGTCCTAATTGTTTGTTTCTTTTCGGGCACATTCTGCCAAATGTTAGACGATCTTCGCTGCATGTTTCGAGAGAGAGAGAGAGGGGGGGAGGGAGACAGACAGACAGACAGGGACATAGAGACAGAGAAACAGAGAAAGAGGGGGAGTGGTAGAGAACGAATGAGAAGAAGTGAGATAGAGGTGTAGATTGATAGAGTGACAAACAAGCATAGATATAGATAGAAAGAAACGAAAAAGACAATTAAGGACAGATAAAGATGAGATTAGGGGGAAAGGAGAGGATGAGAGGGACAGACAGACAGAGACACAGATAGAGACGTAACGAGACAAACAGACAGACAGAGAGGCAGAAACAGACAGACGATAGAATACAGAACCATCAAGGAATCGCTACGTAGAAAACTTTCAATCAATATCCCCACAGCATTAATTGACTGGATGTGAATCTGCATGCAATGTCCCACAGACTATTATCCTGCTGGCTAACACCAGATTGGTAGGAAGACACCACTCCACACTACCGCCCCGTCTGTCCCACAGACTATTATCCTGCTGGCTAAACACCAGATTGGTAGGAAGACACCACTCCACACTACCGCCCCGTCTGTCCCACAGACTATTATCCTGCTGGCTAACACCAGATTGGTAGGAAGACACCACTCCACACTACCGCCCCGTCTGTCCCACAGACTATTATCCTGCTGGCTAAACACCAGATTGGTAGGAAGACACCACTCCACACTACCGCCCCGTCTGTCCCACAGACTATTATCCTGCTGGCTAAACACCAGATTGGTAGGAAGACACCACTCCACACTACCGCCCCGTCTGTCCCACAGACTATTATCCTGCTGGCTAAACACCAGATTGGTAGGAAGACACCACTCCACACTACCGCCCCGTCTGTCCCACAGACTATTATCCTGCTGGCTAAACACCAGATTGGTAGGAAGACACCACTCCACACTACCGCCCCGTCTGTCCCACAGACTATTATCCTGCTGGCTAAACACCAGATTGGTAGGAAGACACCACTCCACACTACCGCCCCGTCTGTCCCACAGACTATTATCCTGCTGGCTAAACACCAGATTGGTAGGAAGACACCACTCCACACTACCGCCCCGTCTGTCCCACAGACTATTATCCTGCTGGCTAAACACCAGATTGGTAGGAAGACACCACTCCACACTACCGCCCCGTCTGTCCCACAGACTATTATCCTGCTGGCTAAACACCAGATTGGTAGGAAGACACCACTCCACACTACCGCCCCGTCTGTCCCACAGACTATTATCCTGCTGGCTAAACACCAGATTGGTAGGAAGACACCACTCCACACTACCGCCCCGTCTGTCCCACAGACTATTATCCTGCTGGCTAAACACCAGATTGGTAGGAAGACACCACTCCACACTACCGCCCCGTCTGTCCCACAGACTATTATCCTGCTGGCTAAACACCAGATTGGTAGGAAGACACCACTCCACACTACCGCCCCGTCTGTCCCACAGACTATTATCCTGCTGGCTAAACACCAGATTGGTAGGAAGACACCACTCCACACTACCGCCCCGTCTGTCCCACAGACTATTATCCTGCTGGCTAAACACCAGATTGGTAGGAAGACACCACTCCACACTACCGCCCCGTCTGTCCCACAGACTATTATCCTGCTGGCTAAACACCAGATTGGTAGGAAGACACCACTCCACACTACCGCCCCGTCTGTCCCACAGACTATTATCCTGCTGGCTAAACACCAGATTGGTAGGAAGACACCACTCCACACTACCGCCCCGTCTGTCCCACAGACTATTATCCTGCTGGCTAAACACCAGATTGGTAGGAAGACACCACTCCACACTACCGCCCCGTCTGTCCCACAGACTATTATCCTGCTAGCTAAACACCAGATTGGTAGGAAGACACCACTCCACACTACCGCCCCGTCTGTCCCACAGACTATTATCCTGCTAGCTAAACACCAGATTGGTAGGAAGACACCACTCCACACTACCGCCCCGTCTGTCACACAGACTATTATCCTGCTAGCTAAACACCAGATTGGTAACAAGACACCACCCCACACTACCGCCCCGTCTGTCACACAGACTATTATCCTGCTAGCTAAACACCAGATTGGTAACAAGACACCACCCCACACTACCGCCCCGTCTGTCACACAGACTATTATCCTGCTAGCTAAACACCAGGGACGGTATTCATGTCGAGATAGCATGAGACTTAGCATGATGCTAACTTAGAAGCTCTTCCAAAAGTCCTATTAAATCCTATAGGATATTGGAAGAGCTTCTAAGTTAGCATCATGCTAAGTCTCATGCTATCTCGACATGAATACCGTCCCAGATTGGTAAGAAGACACCACCCCACACTATTAAAAGTCAGAAAATCATTTTGTTTAGGAAAAGACTTTTCTGTATATACTGCAGAACTTTATGCAATTCAATAAATAAAATAAATTCATTGTTAGAAAATAGTATATATATATATATATATATAATGAAAAGCTTCCTTCAAAATCTAAGATAGTATTATGTTCAAGATCTTTATCGAGCCTTATCTACAAAATTCGATTGAACTCGTGGAGGACCAAATTTTATAAAGATATAGAATGCGATTGTGGTCTCCCAATATCAGTTCAACACATTATTTTACTCACTCACACACACTCATATTCACATACACACACGCGCGCGCACACGCACACACACACCCCTCCCCCCCCCCCCCCCCCCCCCCAGTCTAATATCACCATTGTGTAAACAGACTTTAAATTAAATCAATCAAATCAAATCAAACCACTCCACACTACCGCCCCGTCTAGTACCAAGTGGAAAAACAAGAACAACCATTCTATCACATTCTCTTTTACAATTGAAAAATAAGAAATACTGTTGACGTGTTTGTTGCGTTGACATGTTAGAATCGTAGAAAACAAGACTGTTTTGAACATTAACATGTTTTGAAACTGAGTCTGACGGAAATGGATCAAAACAGAGAGGGAAAGTGGGTTAGGAGTGAGGGGGAGAGAACTCGAACTCGAACTCGACATTTTTAATGAGGATAAACTGAGTAAGCAGAAATAGCTTATTTTCATCAGGTCCGAAAAGAGAGAGAGAGAGAGAGGGAGAGAGAGAGAGAGGAAGGGAGAGAGAGAGAGAGAGAGAGAGAGAGAGAGAGAGAGAGAGAGAGAGAGAGAGAGAGAGAGAGAGAGAGAGAGAGAGGCAGAGAGAGAGAGAGAGAGAGAGAGAGAGAGAGAGAGAGAGAGAGAGAGAGAGAGAGAGAGAGAGAGAGAGAGAGAGAGAGAGAGAGAGAGAGAGAGAGAGAGAGAGAGAGAGAGAGAGAGAGAGAGAGAGAGCGAGCAAGCTATGAACGATTTAAGAAAACTTTAAATCCATTTTAGCAACCCAAACCATTTTGATTGAAGGGTCTGGGGAGAGGAGGAGGGGGAGGGGTTCTTCTCTGAAGACTATCAATGGTCCTGCTCTCCGTATAGTTTCTATGCGCAGCACGGAGTCTAGAATGATCCCAGAAATCAGTGCAAGACACGTAACATGGTGACTTTGTATGCGTCCCTTCAATGCTTGCCTTAAGCACTCTTTTACATGACTTTGTACAACCAATATCAAACTGCCATGTTAGCGTGATTACTTCAATAATTATGCTGGTTATCAAAACGCAAAAGCATCTTTTTCCAAGTTATTGTTCGAAATAACGATTTAACGATTTTAAAAGGGGGGATATAAGATATCAAAGAGCACAGGCAAGCAAGACGAGCAGAACAAACTAAACAGACAAAAGACAGGAGGAAACAGAAGCAGACGTTGCTTTATGCGTTTCACAGCCACATGTTTCTCTTTCTTTTTTTTTAAAGAAAATATTTGTATGTCCGTTGTGTGAAACATTTTAAGATCTTTTTTTTAAGATCAGACACGTTAATCTGAAATTGTGATTTCAAATTTAAAAAGAAAATTATTGAATCGTGGACAAAGTTATCGTGCTACGAGCTAAGAACGATCTCGATGTTCCGTGTCAGCGTGGTTTCTGAAGTTTACGTCAATGCTTTGTTTGTATTGTGTACGTGAATGTTAAGCTATTAGCGCGCGTACACACATGCGCGAATGTTCCGCGTGGAAACATCATAAATAAGTAACAGAAAGAAGGAAAAAGAGCGTCCGCTTATTTCCCCTGCTTTCTTTGACTTATTAGCGGATAAGCGCAAGGGGGTTCCGTGTCTACTGTGTACGTGCGCTTAGTCCGACGCATTTTTCTCTGGATGACAAGGGACAGGGGTGATCATAACTATGTTCTTGTTGCCATGGAAATCGAGGTACAAACATAAGACCCGCCCAGCTACAATCGAAACGGAAACCATTTCTCGGCTTTAAACGCTTCCAATGAAAGGAGGTAGGATCACAAAGACGCACAACCAAAGCCAGTGACTTGACTGCAGTATGAAAGAGAAGCTTACAAAGGCATTAATACTGCGCAGATTTGCCGCCAGGCGTTTTGCGTAGACCACTAAGATAACATGCCGTACGCATCATCATCTCCGAACGTATTTAGCAGGCGTTTTGCGTAGACCACTAAGATAACATGCCGTACGCATCATCATCTCAGAACGTATTTAGCAGGCGTTTTGCGTAGACCACTAAGATAACATGCCGTACGCATCATCATCTCAGAACGTATTTAGCAGGCGTTTTGCGTAGACCACTAAGATAACATGCCGTACGCATCATCATCTCAGAACGTATTTAGCAGGCGTTTTGCGTAGACCACTAAGATAACATGCCGTACGCATCATCATCTCAGAACGTATTTAGCAGGCGTTTTAGGGAAGAAGCACAAACGGAAAAAACAAAGGAACTAGTATAATATTATATCCAAACGGATTTTCTGCATAATTCTAAACATGGATAGATTTATTTTTTAAAACTCGATTGTCTCTTTGTCCCCCAAGAGTACAGCCGGTGAAGGTAACCAGAGATATATAGAGTCAATGAACTGGAACACAGATAAATAACCAGTGTGTATTTGCGCAAGAGAAACATACCTGAAAAAGTCTCAGCCCAAAGGTCCTTTGAAACTTCGTCATTCAGAACAACAAACAGTGGGAGTAGGCTCCCTTTAATGGAGTTCTCAAGGGGGTCTAATGGCGGATAGCAGGAATATCAGATTATATTTGGCATCGAATGATGAGAAAAGGGAAAAGAAGGAAGAAAGGGCACTGAACAGAAAAGGAAAGAAAAGGACGATAATGTCCTGTGATCATTAGCAGGGGGTAAAAACAGTTGACATTATTCTTATCTTGCGGGGATTAGTGAAGCCTGTTGGGAGACAACATGACGCTGATCTGCTGTTTATCATTCACCGGTTATTCCTTCTTTCTTTGGAGTTCTGGGGATGTTTAGCTCGT
The DNA here is from genome assembly GCA_017654935.2 of Phymorhynchus buccinoides. Taxonomy (NCBI): domain Eukaryota; kingdom Metazoa; phylum Mollusca; class Gastropoda; order Neogastropoda; family Raphitomidae; genus Phymorhynchus; species Phymorhynchus buccinoides. The sequence continues at coordinate 63,660,801 of CM065686.1, read as the reverse complement.
GCCTTTTTTATGTATCATGCGCATATATACATGTATGTAGTAATCTGTTGTTTCTCTATGCGTGTGTATGTTCGATTGTATCTTGTTGATTATGTGGTTTTCTTTTCTTCTAATATGTGTTGTTGTTGTTGCTGTTGCTGTTGTTGTTGTTGTTGTTGTTGTTGTTGCGTTGGTACTACCTCTATTGCTGTTCCTGCTGCATCAGGCCGTGCATTGATTTGCCAATCCTTGAACTGTTTTTGTCAATCCTTGAACTGTTTTTGTCAATCCTTGAACTGTTTTTGCCAATCCTTGAACTGTTTTTGTCAATCCTTGAACTGTTTTTGTCAATCCTTGAACTGTTTTTGTCAATCCTTGAACTGTTTTTGTCAATCCTTGAACTGTTTTTGTCAATCCTTGAACTGTTTTTGTCAATCCTTGAACTGTTTTTGTCAATCCTTGAACTGTTTTTGTGTCTTCTTTGTTTACCTTACCAAACTCATCATTCAGTATTAACTAAGGGCTTGAGGCAGATGTCCAGGCAAGAACAGCCCCAAGGCCCAAGGCTACACGAGAACTATACAATGCTTTTTTTCAAGTAATTCACATCGTTGCTAAGATATTTGTTCACTTATTTATATACGTATTTATCATTTATATCTCATTTATTCATTTATTTACTTTTATTTCTACAATTGCTGTGGCTTGGCTGTGCATACGGCCATTGTTTTTCTTCAATGTTTTCCAACATCGGCAGAATCTTCAACCTGATGAAGAAGGCCGATCATCGGGAAGAAGAAGAAGAAGAAGAAGAAGAAGAAGAAGAAGAAGAAGAAGAAGAAGAAGAAGAAGAAGAAGAAGAAGAAGAAGAAGAAGAAGAAAAAGAAGAAGAAGAAGAAGAAGAAGAAAAAAAAGAAGAAAAAAAAAAGAGAAGAAGAAGTAGAAGAAGAAGAAAAAGATTGTTTCTTGATTTGGAAGTCGTAGTCTTTCCCCACAAAAGAAAACACTCTTGCCATCCAATGATTGTTGACACCGCAGAACAACGATAATTGCGCAGCTCCCACCTTTGTCTTGGCCGCATCGCTTGTCTAATGTCATCAATTGGAGGCATCGCTTGTCTAATGTCATCAATTTGAGGCATCGCTTGTCTAATGTCATCAATTTGAGGTATCGCTTGTCTAATGTCATCAATTTGAGGCATCGCTTGTCTAATGTCATCAATTTGAGGCATCGCTTGTCTAATGTCATCAATTTGAGGCATCGCTTGTCTAATGTCATCAATTTGAGGGATCGCTTGTCTAATGTCATCAATTTGAGGCATCGCTTGTCTAATGTCATCAATTTGAGGCATCGCTTGTCTAATGTCATCAATTTGAGGCATCGCTTGTCTAATGTCATCAATTTGAGGTATCGCTTGTCTAATGTCATCAATTTGAGGTATCGCTTGTCTAATGTCATCAATTTGAGGTATCGCTTGTCTAATGTCATCAATTTGAGGTATCGCTTGTCTAATGTCATCAATTTGAGGTATCGCTTGTCTAATGTCATCAATTTGAGGTATCGCTTGTCTAATGTCATCAATTTGAGGTATCGCTTGTCTAATGTCATCAATTTGAGGTATCGCTTGTCTAATGTCATCAATTTGAGGTATCGCTTGTCTAATGTCATCAATTTGAGGTATCGCTTGTCTAATGTCATCAATTTGAGGTATCGCTTGTCTAATGTCATCAATTTGAGGTATCGCTTGTCTAATGTCATCAATTTGAGGTATCGCTTGTCTAATGTCATCAATTTGAGGTATCGCTTGTCTAATGTCATCAATTTGAGGTATCGCTTGTCTAATGTCATCAATTTGAGGTATCGCTTGTCTAATGTCATCAATTTGAGGCATCGCTTGTCTAATGTCATCAATTTGAGGCATCGCTTGTCTAATGTCATCAATTTGAGGTATCGCTTGTCTAATGTCATCAATTTGAGGCATCGCTTGTCTAATGTCATCAATTTGAGGTATCGCTTGTCTAATGTCATCAATTTGAGGTATCGCTTGTCTAATGTCATCAATTTGAGGTATCGCTTGTCTAATGTCATCAATTTGAGGTATCGCTTGTCTAATGTCATCAATTTGAGGTATCGCTTGTCTAATGTCATCAATTGGAGGTATCGCTTGTCTAATGTCATCAATTTGAGGTATCGCTTGTCTAATGTCATCAATTTGAGGTATCGCTTGTCTAATGTCATCAATTTGAGGCATCGCTTGTCTAATGTCATCAATTTGAGGCATCGCTTGTCTAATGTCATCAATTTGAGGCATCGCTTGTCTAATGTCATCAATTTGAGGTATCGCTTGTCTAATGTCATCAATTTGAGGTATCGCTTGTCTAATGTCATCAATTTGAGGCATCGCTTGTCTAATGTCATCAATTTGAGGTATCGCTTGTCTAATGTCATCAATTTGAGGTATCGCTTGTCTAATGTCATCAATTTGAGGCATCGCTTGTCTAATGTCATCAATTTGAGGCATCGCTTGTCTAATGTCATCAATTTGAGGCATCGCTTGTCTAATGTCATCAATTTGAGGCATCGCTTGTCTAATGTCATCAATTTGAGGCATCGCTTGTCTAATGTCATCAATTTGAGGCATCGCTTGTCTAATGTCATCAATTTGAGGTATCGCTTGTCTAATGTCATCAATTTGAGGTATCGCTTGTCTAATGTCATCAATTTGAGGCATCGCTTGTCTAATGTCATCAATTTGAGGCATCGCTTGTCTAATGTCATCAATTTGAGGCATCGCTTGTCTAATGTCATCAATTTGAGGCATCGCTTGTCTAATGTCATCAATTTGAGGCATCGCTTGTCTAATGTCATCAATTTGAGGCATCGCTTGTCTAATGTCATCAATTTGAGGCATCGCTTGTCTAATGTCGTCAATTTGAGGCATCGCTTGTCTAATGTCATCAATTTGAGGCATCGCTTGTCTAATGTCATCAATTTGAGGTATCGCTTGTCTAATGTCATCAATTTGAGGTATCGCTTGTCTAATGTCATCAATTTGAGGCATCGCTTGTCTAATGTCATCAATTTGAGGTATCGCTTGTCTAATGTCATCAATTTGAGGTATCGCTTGTCTAATGTCATCAATTTGAGGTATCGCTTGTCTAATGTCATCAATTTGAGGCATCGCTTGTCTAATGTCATCAATTTGAGGCATCGCTTGTCTAATGTCATCAATTTGAGGCATCGCTTGTCTAATGTCATCAATTTGAGGTATCGCTTGTCTAATGTCATCAATTTGAGGCATCGCTTGTCTAATGTCATCAATTTGAGGCATCGCTTGTCTAATGTCATCAATTTGAGGCATCGCTTGTCTAATGTCATCAATTTGAGGCATCGCTTGTCTAATGTCATCAATTTGAGGTATCGCTTGTCTAATGTCATCAATTTGAGGTATCGCTTGTCTAATGTCATCAATTTGAGGTATCGCTTGTCTAATGTCATCAATTTGAGGTATCGCTTGTCTAATGTCATCAATTTGAGGTATCGCTTGTCTAATGTCATCAATTTGAGGTATCGCTTGTCTAATGTCATCAATTTGAGGTATCGCTTGTCTAATGTCATCAATTTGAGGTATCGCTTGTCTAATGTCATCAATTTGAGGTATCGCTTGTCTAATGTCATCAATTGGAGGTATCGCTTGTCTAATGTCATCAATTTGAGGCATCGCTTGTCTAATGTCATCAATTGGAGGTATCGCTTGTCTAATGTCATCAATTGGAGGTATCGCTTGTCTAATGTCATCAATTTGAGGCATCGCTTGTCTAATGTCATCAATTTGAGGTATCGCTTGTCTAATGTCATCCAAGGTTTGCTCCATTGTTGCACAATCTCAGTTTTAACGTGTTTTTATTCCTTCCTCTGTCATTCTTCCTCTCCACAGTTCCTTCCTTCACACACACTCATCCGTCCTCATTTGTGATAATACGAAGGAACAAAGATGAACCTAACAGAGCATTAAACAATAATTGAAGAGTATCAATTCAATTCTCATCTATGCCTTTTGTTGCATAATCTCATCCTCGCCTAAGTGCCATAACAATCAAATGACTGCTTAAGGAAGGAATTATGTCATCGCATCCTTCGCATCCTTACGAGCTAAGTTTGGTCTCGTTTGACTCTGTACAGTGTGTGGGAGTTCACAACACGGAAAACGAACGCGGGAGAGGGGGCTGAAGAGGATTTGTGGAATTG
>CM065686.1:63639074-63649074 GCA_017654935.2 Phymorhynchus buccinoides | reverse complement strand
CCCATAGGATTGTGTGCACAGTCTCTGTGTATTTCTGCCCCTCTCCAGTCTGTGCACTCGTTAGTCATCTCGCCGTACCGAGTCGCTTTAGTAGAAGCACCCATAGGATTGTGTGCACAGTCTCTGTGTATTTCTGCACCTCTCCAGTCTGTGCACTCGTTAGTCAACTCGCCGTACCGAGTCGCTTTAGTAGAAGCACCCATAGGATTGTGTGCACAGTCTCTGTGTATTTCTGCACCTCTCCAGTCTGTGCACTCGTTAGTCAACTCGCCGTACCGAGTCGCTTTAGTAGAAGCACCCATAGGATTGTGTGCACAGTCTCTGTGTATTTCTGCCCCTCTCCAGTCTGTGCACTCGTTAGTCATCTCGCCGTACCGAGTCGCTTTAGTAGAAGCACCCATAGGATTGTGTGCACAGTCTCTGTGTATTTCTGCCCCTCTCCAGTCTGTGCACTCGTTAGTCAACTCGCCGTACCGAGTCGCTTTAGTAGAAGCACCCATAGGATTGTGTGCACAGTCTCTGTGTATTTCTGCACCTCTCCAGTCTGTGCACTCGTTAGTCATCTCGCCGTACCGAGTCGCTTTAGTAGAAGCACCCATAGGATTGTGTGCACAGTCTCTGTGTATTTCTGCCCCTCTCCAGTCTGTGCACTCGTTAGTCAACTCGCCGTACCGAGTCGCTTTAGTATAAGCACCCATAGGATTGTGTGCACAGTCTCTGTGTATTTCTGCCCCTCTCCAGTCTGTGCACTCGTTAGTCAACTCGCCGTACCGAGTCGCTTTAGTATAAGCACCCATAGGATTGTGTGCACAGTCTCTGTGTATTTCTGCACCTCTCCAGTCTGTGCACTCGTTAGTCATCTCGCCGTACCGAGTCGCTTTAGTAGAAGCACCCATAGGATTGTGTGCACAGTCTCTGTGTATTTCTGCCCCTCTCCAGTCTGTGCACTCGTTAGTCAACTCGCCGTACCGAGTCGCTTTAGTAGAAGCACCCATAGGATTGTGTGCACAGTCTCTGTGTATTTCTGCACCTCTCCAGTCTGTGCACTCGTTAGTCATCTCGCCGTACCGAGTCGCTTTAGTATAAGCACCCATAGGATTGTGTGCACAGTCTCTGTGTATTTCTGCCCCTCTCCAGTCTGTGCACTCGTTAGTCAACTCGCCGTACCGAGTCGCTTTAGTAGAAGCACCCATAGGATTGTGTGCACAGTCTCTGTGTATTTCTGCACCTCTCCAGTCTGTGCACTCGTTAGTCATCTCGCCGTACCGAGTCGCTTTAGTAGAAGCACCCATAGGATTGTGTGCACAGTCTCTGTGTATTTCTGCCCCTCTCCAGTCTGTGCACTCGTTAGTCAACTCGCCGTACCGAGTCGCTTTAGTAGAAGCACCCATAGGATTGTGTGCACAGTCTCTGTGTATTTCTGCCCCTCTCCAGTCTGTGCACTCGTTAGTCATCTCGCCGTACCGAGTCGCTTTAGTAGAAGCACCCATAGGATTGTGTGCACAGTCTCTGTGTATTTCTGCCCCTCTCCAGTCTGTGCACTCGTTAGTCAACTCGCCGTACCGAGTCGCTTTAGTAGAAGCACCCATAGGATTGTGTGCACAGTCTCTGTGTATTTCTGCCCCTCTCCAGTCTGTGCACTCGTTAGTCAACTCGCCGTACCGAGTCGCTTTAGTAGAAGCACCCATAGGATTGTGTGCACAGTCTCTGTGTATTTCTGCACCTCTCCAGTCTGTGCACTCGTTAGTCATCTCGCCGTACCGAGTCGCTTTAGTAGAAGCACCCATAGGATTGTGTGCACAGTCTCTGTGTATTTCTGCCCCTCTCCAGTCTGTGCACTCGTTAGTCAACTCGCCGTACCGAGTCGCTTTAGTAGAAGCACCCATAGGATTGTGTGCACAGTCTCTGTGTATTTCTGCACCTCTCCAGTCTGTGCACTCGTTAGTCATCTCGCCGTACCGAGTCGCTTTAGTAGAAGCACCCATAGGATTGTGTGCACAGTCTCTGTGTATTTCTGCCCCTCTCCAGTCTGTGCACTCGTTAGTCAACTCGCCGTACCGAGTCGCTTTAGTAGAAGCACCCATAGGATTGTGTGCACAGTCTCTGTGTATTTCTGCCCCTCTCCAGTCTGTGCACTCGTTAGTCATCTCGCCGTACCGAGTCGCTTTAGTATAAGCACCCATAGGATTGTGTGCACAGTCTCTGTGTATTTCTGCCCCTCTCCAGTCTGTGCACTCGTTAGTCAACTCGCCGTACCGAGTCGCTTTAGTAGAAGCACCCATAGGATTGTGTGCACAGTCTCTGTGTATTTCTGCCCCTCTCCAGTCTGTGCACTCGTTAGTCAACTCGCCGTACCGAGTCGCTTTAGTAGAAGCACCCATAGGATTGTGTGCACAGTCTCTGTGTATTTCTGCCCCTCTCCAGTCTGTGCACCCGTTAGTCAACTCGCCGTACCGAGTCGCTTTAGTAGAAGCACCCATAGGATTGTGTGCACAGTCTCTGTGTATTTCTGCACCTCTCCAGTCTGTGCACTCGTTAGTCATCTCGCCGTACCGAGTCGCTTTAGTAGAAGCACCCATAGGATTGTGTGCACAGTCTCTGTGTATTTCTGCACCTCTCCAGTCTGTGCACTCGTTAGTCATCTCGCCGTACCGAGTCGCTTTAGTATAAGCACCCATAGGATTGTGTGCACAGTCTCTGTGTATTTCTGCCCCTCTCCAGTCTGTGCACTCGTTAGTCAACTCGCCGTACCGAGTCGCTTTAGTAGAAGCACCCATAGGATTGTGTGCACAGTCTCTGTGTATTTCTGCCCCTCTCCAGTCTGTGCACTCGTTAGTCAACTCGCCGTACCGAGTCGCTTTAGTAGAAGCACCCATAGGATTGTGTGCACAGTCTCTGTGTATTTCTGCACCTCTCCAGTCTGTGCACTCGTTAGTCATCTCGCCGTACCGAGTCGCTTTAGTAGAAGCACCCATAGGATTGTGTGCACAGTCTCTGTGTATTTCTGCACCTCTCCAGTCTGTGCACTCGTTAGTCATCTCGCCGTACCGAGTCGCTTTAGTAGAAGCACCCATAGGATTGTGTGCACAGTCTCTGTGTATTTCTGCCCCTCTCCAGTCTGTGCACTCGTTAGTCAACTCGCCGTACCGAGTCGCTTTAGTAGAAGCACCCATAGGATTGTGTGCGCAGTCTCTGTGTATTTCTGCCCCTCTCCAGTCTGTGCACTCGTTAGTCAACTCGCCGTACCGAGTCGCTTTAGTAGAAGCACCCATAGGATTGTGTGCACAGTCTCTGTGTATTTCTGCCCCTCTCCAGTCTGTGCACTCGTTAGTCAACTCGCCGTACCGAGTCGCTTTAGTAGAAGCACCCATAGGATTGTGTGCACAGTCTCTGTGTATTTCTGCCCCTCTCCAGTCTGTGCACTCGTTAGTCAACTCGCCGTACCGAGTCGCTTTAGTAGAAGCACCCATAGGATTGTGTGCACAGTCTCTGTGTATTTCTGCCCCTCTCCAGTCTGTGCACTCGTTAGTCAACTCGCCGTACCGAGTCGCTTTAGTAGAAGCACCCATAGGATTGTGTGCACAGTCTCTGTGTATTTCTGCCCCTCTCCAGTCTGTGCACTCGTTAGTCATCTCGCCGTACCGAGTCGCTTTAGTATAAGCACCCATAGGATTGTGTGCACAGTCTCTGTGTATTTCTGCACCTCTCCAGTCTGTGCACTCGTTAGTCATCTCGCCGTACCGAGTCGCTTTAGTAGAAGCACCCATAGGATTGTGTGCACAGTCTCTGTGTATTTCTGCCCCTCTCCAGTCTGTGCACTCGTTAGTCATCTCGCCGTACCGAGTCGCTTTAGTAGAAGCACCCATAGGATTGTGTGCACAGTCTCTGTGTATTTCTGCCCCTCTCCAGTCTGTGCACTCGTTAGTCAACTCGCCGTACCGAGTCGCTTTAGTAGAAGCACCCATAGGATTGTGTGCACAGTCTCTGTGTATTTATGCCCCTCTCCAGTCTGTGCACTCGTTAGTCATCTCGCCGTACCGAGTCGCTTTAGTAGAAGCACCCATAGGATTGTGTGCACAGTCTCTGTGTATTTCTGCACCTCTCCAGTCTGTGCACTCGTTAGTCAACTCGCCGTACCGAGTCGCTTTAGTAGAAGCACCCATAGGATTGTGTGCACAGTCTCTGTGTATTTCTGCACCTCTCCAGTCTGTGCACTCGTTAGTCAACTCGCCGTACCGAGTCGCTTTAGTAGAAGCACCCATAGGATTGTGTGCACAGTCTCTGTGTATTTCTGCCCCTCTCCAGTCTGTGCACTCGTTAGTCATCTCGCCGTACCGAGTCGCTTTAGTAGAAGCACCCATAGGATTGTGTGCACAGTCTCTGTGTATTTCTGCCCCTCTCCAGTCTGTGCACTCGTTAGTCAACTCGCCGTACCGAGTCGCTTTAGTAGAAGCACCCATAGGATTGTGTGCACAGTCTCTGTGTATTTCTGCCCCTCTCCAGTCTGTGCACTCGTTAGTCATCTCGCCGTACCGAGTCGCTTTAGTAGAAGCACCCATAGGATTGTGTGCACAGTCTCTGTGTATTTCTGCCCCTCTCCAGTCTGTGCACTCGTTAGTCAACTCGCCGTACCGAGTCGCTTTAGTAGAAGCACCCATAGGATTGTGTGCACAGTCTCTGTGTATTTCTGCCCCTCTCCAGTCTGTGCACTCGTTAGTCAACTCGCCGTACCGAGTCGCTTTAGTAGAAGCACCCATAGGATTGTGTGCACAGTCTCTGTGTATTTCTGCCCCTCTCCAGTCTGTGCACTCGTTAGTCATCTCGCCGTACCGAGTCGCTTTAGTAGAAGCACCCATAGGATTGTGTGCACAGTCTCTGTGTATTTCTGCACCTCTCCAGTCTGTGCACTCGTTAGTCAACTCGCCGTACCGAGTCGCTTTAGTAGAAGCACCCATAGGATTGTGTGCACAGTCTCTGTGTATTTCTGCCCCTCTCCAGTCTGTGCACTCGTTAGTCATCTCGCCGTACCGAGTCGCTTTAGTAGAAGCACCCATAGGATTGTGTGCACAGTCTCTGTGTATTTCTGCCCCTCTCCAGTCTGTGCACTCGTTAGTCAACTCGCCGTACCGAGTCGCTTTAGTATAAGCACCCATAGGATTGTGTGCACAGTCTCTGTGTATTTCTGCCCCTCTCCAGTCTGTGCACTCGTTAGTCAACTCGCCGTACCGAGTCGCTTTAGTAGAAGCACCCATAGGATTGTGTGCACAGTCTCTGTGTATTTCTGCACCTCTCCAGTCTGTGCACTCGTTAGTCATCTCGCCGTACCGAGTCGCTTTAGTAGAAGCACCCATAGGATTGTGTGCACAGTCTCTGTGTATTTCTGCCCCTCTCCAGTCTGTGCACTCGTTAGTCAACTCGCCGTACCGAGTCGCTTTAGTAGAAGCACCCATAGGATTGTGTGCACAGTCTCTGTGTATTTCTGCACCTCTCCAGTCTGTGCACTCGTTAGTCATCTCGCCGTACCGAGTCGCTTTAGTAGAAGCACCCATAGGATTGTGTGCACAGTCTCTGTGTATTTCTGCCCCTCTCCAGTCTGTGCACTCGTTAGTCAACTCGCCGTACCGAGTCGCTTTAGTAGAAGCACCCATAGGATTGTGTGCACAGTCTCTGTGTATTTCTGCCCCTCTCCAGTCTGTGCACTCGTTAGTCATCTCGCCGTACCGAGTCGCTTTAGTATAAGCACCCATAGGATTGTGTGCACAGTCTCTGTGTATTTCTGCCCCTCTCCAGTCTGTGCACTCGTTAGTCAACTCGCCGTACCGAGTCGCTTTAGTAGAAGCACCCATAGGATTGTGTGCACAGTCTCTGTGTATTTCTGCCCCTCTCCAGTCTGTGCACTCGTTAGTCATCTCGCCGTACCGAGTCGCTTTAGTAGAAGCACCCATAGGATTGTGTGCACAGTCTCTGTGTATTTCTGCCCCTCTCCAGTCTGTGCACTCGTTAGTCAACTCGCCGTACCGAGTCGCTTTAGTATAAGCACCCATAGGATTGTGTGCACAGTCTCTGTGTATTTCTGCACCTCTCCAGTCTGTGCACTCGTTAGTCATCTCGCCGTACCGAGTCGCTTTAGTAGAAGCACCCATAGGATTGTGTGCACAGTCTCTGTGTATTTCTGCCCCTCTCCAGTCTGTGCACTCGTTAGTCAACTCGCCGTACCGAGTCGCTTTAGTAGAAGCACCCATAGGATTGTGTGCACAGTCTCTGTGTATTTCTGCACCTCTCCAGTCTGTGCACTCGTTAGTCATCTCGCCGTACCGAGTCGCTTTAGTAGAAGCACCCATAGGATTGTGTGCACAGTCTCTGTGTATTTCTGCCCCTCTCCAGTCTGTGCACTCGTTAGTCAACTCGCCGTACCGAGTCGCTTTAGTAGAAGCACCCATAGGATTGTGTGCACAGTCTCTGTGTATTTCTGCCCCTCTCCAGTCTGTGCACTCGTTAGTCAACTCGCCGTACCGAGTCGCTTTAGTATAAGCACCCATAGGATTGTGTGCACAGTCTCTGTGTATTTCTGCCCCTCTCCAGTCTGTGCACTCGTTAGTCAACTCGCCGTACCGAGTCGCTTTAGTAGAAGCACCCATAGGATTGTGTGCACAGTCTCTGTGTATTTCTGCCCCTCTCCAGTCTGTGCACTCGTTAGTCATCTCGCCGTACCGAGTCGCTTTAGTAGAAGCACCCATAGGATTGTGTGCACAGTCTCTGTGTATTTCTGCCCCTCTCCAGTCTGTGCACTCGTTAGTCATCTCGCCGTACCGAGTCGCTTTAGTAGAAGCACCCATAGGATTGTGTGCACAGTCTCTGTGTATTTCTGCACCTCTCCAGTCTGTGCACTCGTTAGTCATCTCGCCGTACCGAGTCGCTTTAGTATAAGCACCCATAGGATTGTGTGCACAGTCTCTGTGTATTTCTGCCCCTCTCCAGTCTGTGCACTCGTTAGTCATCTCGCCGTACCGAGTCGCTTTAGTATAAGCACCCATAGGATTGTGTGCACAGTCTCTGTGTATTTCTGCACCTCTCCAGTCTGTGCACTCGTTAGTCATCTCGCCGTACCGAGTCGCTTTAGTAGAAGCACCCATAGGATTGTGTGCACAGTCTCTGTGTATTTCTGCCCCTCTCCAGTCTGTGCACTCGTTAGTCAACTCGCCGTACCGAGTCGCTTTAGTAGAAGCACCCATAGGATTGTGTGCACAGTCTCTGTGTATTTCTGCACCTCTCCAGTCTGTGCACTCGTTAGTCATCTCGCCGTACCGAGTCGCTTTAGTAGAAGCACCCATAGGATTGTGTGCACAGTCTCTGTGTATTTCTGCCCCTCTCCAGTCTGTGCACTCGTTAGTCAACTCGCCGTACCGAGTCGCTTTAGTATAAGCACCCATAGGATTGTGTGCACAGTCTCTGTGTATTTCTGCCCCTCTCCAGTCTGTGCACTCGTTAGTCAACTCGCCGTACCGAGTCGCTTTAGTATAAGCACCCATAGGATTGTGTGCACAGTCTCTGTGTATTTCTGCACCTCTCCAGTCTGTGCACTCGTTAGTCAACTCGCCGTACCGAGTCGCTTTAGTAGAAGCACCCATAGGATTGTGTGCACAGTCTCTGTGTATTTCTGCCCCTCTCCAGTCTGTGCACTCGTTAGTCATCTCGCCGTACCGAGTCGCTTTAGTAGAAGCACCCATAGGATTGTGTGCACAGTCTCTGTGTATTTCTGCCACCTCTCCAGTCTGTGCACTCGTTAGTCATCTCGCCGTACCGAGTCGCTTTAGTAGAAGCACCCATAGGATTGTGTGCACAGTCTCTGTGTATTTCTGCCCCTCTCCAGTCTGTGCACTCGTTAGTCAACTCGCCGTACCGAGTCGCTTTAGTATAAGCACCCATAGGATTGTGTGCACAGTCTCTGTGTATTTCTGCCCCTCTCCAGTCTGTGCACTCGTTAGTCATCTCGCCGTACCGAGTCGCTTTAGTAGAAGCACCCATAGGATTGTGTGCACAGTCTCTGTGTATTTCTGCACCTCTCCAGTCTGTGCACTCGTTAGTCATCTCGCCGTACCGAGTCGCTTTAGTAGAAGCACCCATAGGATTGTGTGCACAGTCTCTGTGTATTTCTGCCCCTCTCCAGTCTGTGCACTCGTTAGTCATCTCGCCGTACCGAGTCGCTTTAGTAGAAGCACCCATAGGATTGTGTGCACAGTCTCTGTGTATTTCTGCCCCTCTCCAGTCTGTGCACTCGTTAGTCAACTCGCCGTACCGAGTCGCTTTAGTAGAAGCACCCATAGGATTGTGTGCACAGTCTCTGTGTATTTCTGCCCCTCTCCAGTCTGTGCACTCGTTAGTCAACTCGCCGTACCGAGTCGCTTTAGTAGAAGCACCCATAGGATTGTGTGCACAGTCTCTGTGTATTTCTGCCCCTCTCCAGTCTGTGCACTCGTTAGTCAACTCGCCGTACCGAGTCGCTTTAGTAGAAGCACCCATAGGATTGTGTGCACAGTCTCTGTGTATTTCTGCCCCTCTCCAGTCTGTGCACTCGTTAGTCATCTCGCCGTACCGAGTCGCTTTAGTAGAAGCACCCATAGGATTGTGTGCACAGTCTCTGTGTATTTCTGCACCTCTCCAGTCTGTGCACTCGTTAGTCATCTCGCCGTACCGAGTCGCTTTAGTAGAAGCACCCATAGGATTGTGTGCACAGTCTCTGTGTATTTCTGCCCCTCTCCAGTCTGTGCACTCGTTAGTCATCTCGCCGTACCGAGTCGCTTTAGTAGAAGCACCCATAGGATTGTGTGCACAGTCTCTGTGTATTTCTGCCCCTCTCCAGTCTGTGCACTCGTTAGTCATCTCGCCGTACCGAGTCGCTTTAGTAGAAGCACCCATAGGATTGTGTGCACAGTCTCTGTGTATTTCTGCACCTCTCCAGTCTGTGCACTCGTTAGTCATCTCGCCGTACCGAGTCGCTTTAGTAGAAGCACCCATAGGATTGTGTGCACAGTCTCTGTGTATTTCTGCCCCTCTCCAGTCTGTGCACTCGTTAGTCATCTCGCCGTACCGAGTCGCTTTAGTAGAAGCACCCATAGGATTGTGTGCACAGTCTCTGTGTATTTCTGCCCCTCTCCAGTCTGTGCACTCGTTAGTCATCTCGCCGTACCGAGTCGCTTTAGTATAAGCACCCATAGGATTGTGTGCACAGTCTCTGTGTATTTCTGCCCCTCTCCAGTCTGTGCACTCGTTAGTCAACTCGCCGTACCGAGTCGCTTTAGTAGAAGCACCCATAGGATTGTGTGCACAGTCTCTGTGTATTTCTGCCCCTCTCCAGTCTGTGCACTCGTTAGTCATCTCGCCGTACCGAGTCGCTTTAGTAGAAGCACCCATAGGATTGTGTGCACAGTCTCTGTGTATTTCTGCCCCTCTCCAGTCTGTGCACTCGTTAGTCATCTCGCCGTACCGAGTCGCTTTAGTAGAAGCACCCATAGGATTGTGTGCACAGTCTCTGTGTATTTCTGCCCCTCTCCAGTCTGTGCACTCGTTAGTCATCTCGCCGTACCGAGTCGCTTTAGTAGAAGCACCCATAGGATTGTGTGCACAGTCTCTGTGTATTTCTGCCCCTCTCCAGTCTGTGCACTCGTTAGTCAACTCGCCGTACCGAGTCGCTTTAGTAGAAGCACCCATAGGATTGTGTGCACAGTCTCTGTGTATTTCTGCCCCTCTCCAGTCTGTGCACTCGTTAGTCATCTCGCCGTACCGAGTCGCTTTAGTAGAAGCACCCATAGGATTGTGTGCACAGTCTCTGTGTATTTCTGCCCCTCTCCAGTCTGTGCACTCGTTAGTCATCTCGCCGTACCGAGTCGCTTTAGTAGAAGCACCCATAGGATTGTGTGCACAGTCTCTGTGTATTTCTGCCCCTCTCCAGTCTGTGCACTCGTTAGTCAACTCGCCGTACCGAGTCGCTTTAGTAGAAGCA
>CM065686.1:63616574-63619074 GCA_017654935.2 Phymorhynchus buccinoides | reverse complement strand
GGCTGTCTGTCTGTCTGCCGTGCATGTTGCGTCTGTGGCTTTATCTCCGTTTGTCTTCCCCCCCCCCCCCCCTCTCTCTCTCTCTCTCTCTCTCTCTCTCTCTCTCTCTCTCTCTCTCTCTCTCTCTCTCTCTCTCTCTCTCTCTCTCTTGTGTGTTTTACTCTATTTATTTTTCCTCCTCACTTACAGTCATGGACGCACACTCACTCACGCGCAGACGGATGAACACGCGCGCACGCGCACACGCACGCACGCACACGCACACGCGCACGCACGCACACACACACACACACACACACACACACAATCAGTCATGCAACTTAAGCATGTATGTTTGCTTACTCAATGTCCATCTTTAAATAAAATGTTGACTTTGACACACACACACACACACACACACACACACACACACACACACACACACACACACACACACACACACACACACACACACTCGTGTACTCGGAAGGCATGCATAGGCACATACAATCGCGCTTGCATGCGCATATTACCAACATTCATTCGCTGTTCTTTTTATTCTTTTTTTTATTAAACGTGTTTAAAAAAATTCCAAACAGGTTAAAGTAAAATGTGTCGCAAAGAAAGCAGCATAAGTTGTAATCTGCATCAATAGTTCGTGCCAGGTTTTCCCCATTATAAGTTGCATTTTATTCATCGATTTGTGTAGTTGAGAAAGGAAAGAATACTGTCCTATCAGTCATCGGCTAGGAAAGTGAGTAACCGCCCCTGAAAACGAAAAAGTCAAACGATTGTGTGTTTCGTCATCACTAACTGCGGTGGTGTTCTGTCATCAAAACAAGCTATCTACTGGTCTGAGCGCTGTAAACAGATCCTTCATCGTAAAAGAGCGATTGGTTTCCATCATGGTGCGGTATTCATGAGCGCTGTAAACAGCTCCTTCATCGTAAAAGAGCTTTCCATCATGGTGCGGTATTCATGAGCGATGTAAACGGCTCTTTCATCGTAAAAGAGCTTTCCAATGATCATGTTGCGGTATTCATGAGCGCTGTAAACAGCTCCTTCATCGTAAAAGAGCTTTCCATCATGGGACGGTATTCATGAGCGCTGTAAACAGCTCCTTCATCGTAAAAGAGCTTTCCATCATGGTACGGTATTCATGAGCGCTGTAGACAGCTCCTTCATCGTAAAAGAGCTTTCGATCATGGGACAGTATTCATGAGCGCTGTAAACAGCTCCTTCATCGCAAAAGAACTTTCCATCATGGTATGGTATTCATGAGCGCTGTAAACAGCTCCTTCATCGTAAAAGAGCGATTGGTTTCCATAATGTTGCGGTATTCATGAGCGCTGTAAACAGCTACTTCATCGTAAAATAACTTTCCATCATGTTGCGGTATTCATGAGCGCTGTAAACAGCTCCTTCATCGTAAAAGAACTTTCCACCATGGTGCGGTATTCATGAGCGCTGTAAACAGCTCCTTCGTCGTAAAATAGCTTTCCATCATGGTACGGTACTCATGAGCGCTGTAAACAGCTCCTTCATCGTAAAATAACTTTTCATCATGGTACGGTATTCATGAGCGCTGCAAACACCTCCTTCATCGTAAAAGAACTTTCGATCATGGGACGGTATTCATGAGCGCTGCAAACACCTCCTTCATCGTAAAAGAACTTTCCATCATGGTACGGTATTCATGAGCGCTGTAAACAGCTCCTTCATCGTAAAAGAGCGATTGGTTTCCATCATGTTGTGGTATTCATGAGCGCTGTAAACAGCTCCTTCATCGTAAAAGAGCGATTGGTTTCCACCATGGAGTGGTATTCATGAGCGCTGTAAACAGCTCCTTCATCGTAAAAGAGCGATTGGTTTCCATCATGGTGTGGTATTCATGAGCGCTGTAAACAGCTCCTTCATCGTAAAAGAGCGATTGGTTTCCACCATGGTGTGGTATTCATGAGCGCTGTAAACAGCTCCTTCATCGTAAAAGAACTTTCGATCATGGGACGGTATTCATGAGCGCTGCAAACACCTCCTTCATCGTAAAAGAACTTTCGATCATGGGACGGTATTCATGAGCGCTGCAAACACCTCCTTCATCGTAAAAGAACTTTCCATCATGGTACGGTATTCATGAGCGCTGTAAACAGCTCCTTCATCGTAAAAGAACTTTCCACCATGGTACGGTATTCATGAGCGCTGTAAACACCTCCTTCATCGTAAAAGAACTTTCCACCATGGTGCGGTATTCATGAGCGCTGTAAACAGCTCCTTCGTCGTAAAATAGCTTTCCATCATGGTACGGTATTCATGAGCGCTGTAAACAGCTCCTTCATCGTAAAAGAGCGATTGGTTTCCATCATGTTGTGGTATTCATGAGCGCTGTAAACAGCTCCTTCATCGTAAAAGAGCGATTGGTTTCCACCATGGAGTGGTATTCATGAGCGCTGTAAACAGCTCCTTCATCGTAAAAGAGCGATTGGTTTCCATCATGGTGTGGTATTCATGAGCGCTGTAAACA
>CM065686.1:63594074-63604074 GCA_017654935.2 Phymorhynchus buccinoides | reverse complement strand
AAATAATGTATTTCTTAATAGAAATGTAAAAACATCCAAGAAGCCGCAAACAAATTGTTTCACTACTTTACAGACTTAAGTTAAATGCTTTTAAAACTAAATTCGTAGCAAAACTTCAATGTGTTTGCGGTGCTATTGACAACTGTACAACAACACACATTCTATATTAATGCCCTTATTTTGAATCGGCCCTATCAGAATTCAGAAAAGATTAATCCAAATGTATATTCCAAGATGCTGTATCTCTTTTGAATTTTGTTCAGAATTTAATGCTAAGTCCAGTTGGCTCGCTTCTATAATTGGTTTCTAGGAATATTTGCATTTTGATTTTATAATATTTTAATTCTGGGGTTTTGTTTTAACTTTGTTCTAATTTAGCATACCTCCCCTGATAATGCTACACTCAAATATGCACTTAAGCAATAACGCACTCAGACACACATGCACATATGGACGCGCGCGCACACACACACCCCTCACCAACACACTCACATACTCAATTTTCTTGTATAATATCACTTTTAAGTGAAAAGACGTTAAATTAAAGAACAACAACAACACACACAGTGAGAGAGGGAGAGATCTACAGACACACAACCCCAAGCCATACACCTCGTTCATCGTTCATCGTTCATGGACCAACAACACACACAGTGACAGAGGGATAGATCTACAGACACACAACCCCACCACACACCTCGTTCCGTTCATCGTTCATGGACCAACAACACACACAGTGACAGAGGGATAGATCTACAGACACACAACCCCAAGCCATACACCTCGTTCATCGTTCATCGTTCATGGACCAACAACACACACAGTGACAGAGGGATAGATCTACAGACACACAACCCCAAACCACACACCTCGTTCATCGTTCATCGTTCATGGACCAAGGACAACACACACAGTGAGAGAGGGATAGATCTACATACACACAACCCCAAACCATACACCTCGTTCAGCGTTCATCGTTCATGGACCAACAACACACACAGTGACAGAGGGATAGATCTACAGACACACAACCCCAAACCACACACCTCGTTCAGCGTTCATGGACCAAGGACAACACTGAAGCGAACAGACAGGCAATCAGACAGACAATCAGACAGACAATCAGACAGACAATCAGACAGACAAACAGACAGACAATCAGGCAGACAAACAGACAGACAATCAGACAGACGGCGAGTCATAGAGAAAAACGTTTAAAGGATCAGAACAACCTAGTCCTGCTTCAGCCCGTCTGCCGCCACAGTTGTGGGGCTTAACACTGAGAAGAGACAGAGACAGACAGAGACAGACAGAGGGAGACAGAGAGGGAGACAGAGACAGACAGAGGGAGACAGAGACAGACAGAGGGAGACAGAGACAGACAGAGGGAGACAGAGACAGACAGAGGGAGACAGAGAGGGAGACAGAGACAGACAGAGGGAGACAGAGAGGGAGACAGAGAGGGAGACAGAGGGAGACACAGAGGGAGACAGAGGGAGACAGAGGGAGACAGAGAGAGACAGACAGAGGGAGAGACAGAGAGAGAGATGGAGGAGGAGAAAGATAGAGAGAGGGGGGAGAGAGACAGAGACAGAGAGACACGTAGCAGAGAGAGACACTGACACTGACACACTGAGAGAGACACTGACACTGACACACTGAGAGAGACGCTGACACTGACACACTGAGAGAGAGAGGACAGAATGAGAAAATACAGGAACTTATATAAGCCCTCTCCCTCTCTCTCTCTCTCTCTCTCTCTCTCTGTTCCTGTTTAGTCTGCAAAAAGTAAAGGGACGGTATCCAACCAAGCACCTCTAAAGCAGAGAGTTTAGTCCCTTGGAGCGTTTCCCCTGAGCTTGTGTAGCTGGGTCTGGGTTTGGGGGGAAGGGTAATTGTTCAGGCTGGAAATCGATACACCACTGTTTTGTTGCTGTCGTAGACTACACGTCAGAGAAAGATGAATGTGAACACCGCCTTAAAGAGCTCTTTCCTCTCAAATACAAGTTTAGTTGGTTTCCACTCAACCGGCTATGTCCATCAAGAGCGCCTGGTTTCCGCAATATGTTAGAAGCCAAATTTCAGATTATTCTATAAATAGAAACAAGAAACGGTGTGTTTTCTGTATATGTATAAGGAATGTTAGCTCTGTCTTTTGAAACAAAATCATCAATTTATGCAAAAAGTTCCATGATGTCTAGACTAAGTATTCTCATGAACCATTTGAAGAGGCGCAAGTGATGCCTACAAGGGATGCCGTGGACACAGGCGCAAGTGATGCCTACACCGGGCGCCGTGGACACAGGCGCAAGTGATGCCTACAAGGGACGCCGTGGACACAGGCGCAAGTGATGCCTACAAGGGACGCCGTGGACACAGGCGCAAGTGATGCCTACAAGGGATGCCGTGGACACAGGCGCAAGTGATGCCTACACCGGGCGCCGTGGACACAGGCGCAAGTGATGCCTACAAGGGACGCCGTGGACACAGGCGCAAGTGATGCCTACAAGGGACGCCGTGGACACAGGCGCAAGTGATGCCTACAAGGGACGCCGTGGACACAGGCGCAAGTGATGCCTACAAGGGACGCCGTGGACACAGGCGCAAGTGATGCCTACAAGGGACGCCGTGGACACAGGCGCAAGTGATGCCTACAAGGGACGCCGTGGACACAGGCGCAAGTGATGCCTACAAGGGATGCCGTGGACACAGGCGCAAGTGATGCCTACAAGGGACGCCGTGGACACAGGCGCCATCATGGAGATTCACTGGTTCAGTTCGGTGTTCCTGGTTGGTCGTTGTGTTACACTTGTAAGGGGGGTGTTAACATACACCCTCCACCCTCCCCACCCACCACCCGCAGTTTTTCCCCCCCCCCCCCATCTTTATTGCCCACTGCTTGGAAAGGGGGGCAGGGGGGTAGCAATATGCTATACATTTGTGTGTGTCTGTCTGTGTATGATGGCAGTTGAGATTCTTAGTGGGGGGGTTAAAATGGTTACTTTTAATTTGTGTGTGTGTGTGTATGTGTGTGTGTGTGTGTGTGTGCGTGTGCGCGCGTGCGCGCGTGTGCGTGTGCGTGTGCGCGCGTGTGCGCGCGCGTGTGTGTGTGGGTGATAAATACTATTTGGTCAGACAAAGCTAACCAGTTTTCAATGGGGTCGATTTTATGGGGTCGATTTTATGGGACAGTTTATAGCTTGTTGTACTCTCTCTCTCTCTCTCTCTCTCTCTCTCTCTCTCTCTCTCTCTCTCTCTCTCTCTCTCTCTCTCTCTCTCTCTCTCTCTCTCTCTCTCTCTCTCTCTCTCTCTCTCTGTCTCTCTCTCTCTCTCTCTCTCTCTCTCTCTCTCTCTCTGTCTCTCTCTCTCTGTTTCTGTCTCTCTCTCTCTCTGTCTCTCTCTCTCTCTCTGTCTCTCTCTCTCTCTCTCTCTCTCTCTCTCTCTCTCTCTCTCTCTCTCTCTCTCTCTCTCTCTCTCTCTCTCTCTCTCTCTCTCTCTGTCTCTGTGTTTCTGTCTGTCTGTCTCTCTCTGTGCTTCTGTCTGTCTGTCTGTCTGTCTCTCTCTCTCTCTCTCTCTCTCTCTCTCTCTCTCTCTCTCTCTCTCTCTCTCTCTCTCTCTCTCTCTCTCTCTCTCTCTCTCTCTCTCTCTCTCTCTGTGTCTCTCTCTGTTTAGTCTGTAAAAAGTCATAGTCAGTCCAAGGTGTAGAGAACATTTAAAATCTATGTGAATTGATATACATGTACATGTACATAATATAGGAACTTGTATGCATGTATGTGTGTGTGTAGGTTTTGGGGGGGGGGGGGGACTGGGTTGTGTTTTGGTGGGGTTTTTTGTTGTGTTTTTTGGGGGGGGTTCTTTAATCTTAAATTGCTGTTGTGTGTCCATTTTTGCCTTGTTGTATTATATTACTTTGTATATTTTTTTCACTATTGTTGCCAGTTTTTTTTGTTGTTTTTTTATATTTTTCTGTTAATCATTTTCTTCATTAATTGTTGTTTATTTGCTTGAGGGCAATGGTGTAAAAAAGCTACCCAGCTTATCTGTTTTACCCTCAATAAAAAACATTCGTATTCGTCTTCGTATTCATTCGTATTGTCTCTCTCTCTCTCTCTCTCTCTCTCTCTCTCTCTCTCTCTCTCTCTCTCTCTCTCTCTCTCTCTCTCTCTCTCTCTCTCTCTCTCTCTCTCTCTCTCTCTCTCTCTCTCTCTCTCTCTCTCTCTCTCTCCCTCCCTCTCCCTCTCTCTCTCTCTCTGAGATAGGATTAGGTTTGAGTTTGTCACATATGTTTCTTCCTAAATGTGTGCATGTTAAAGATGAGTATGTAGAATAGGATTTGGTGTTTTTTTTGTCATGTGTATGTGTTTATGCTTTGATTTGTGCATGCTAAATATGAGTATTTACAGTGGTTTTAGGCTGGATTGTATCATGTGTATTTGTTTAAATTTAAATTGTGCATGTTAAAGACGAGTATGTAAAGTAGGTTTAGGCTTAATTTCGTCATTGTATGTGCTTAGTTTTTAATATGTGCATACACATCATAAAAACATGAATAGGTTTGCTTTTGTCACGTGTGTGTATTTACTTCTTAATTTGTGCATGTTAAGTATGAATAATGTAATATAGGAATATGTTTGATTTTGTTATGTGTACACATATTTACACTTAAAATTGTGCATGTTAAGATGAGTAGGTAAAGTAGAGCTAGGTTTGATTTTATTACATGCATGATTGTCCGTTCAAATAAGTACATTTTTAAGATGAGTATGTAAAGTATGATTAGGATTGGTTTTAATATGTGTTTGTGCACTTCTAAATTTGTGCATGTTAAAGATGAGTATGAAAAGTACGTAGGATTATTTTGGTTTTGTTCTTCGTGAGTATGTGCTTAGGCCTACTCTTAATTTATGCACGTTCAAAATGAGTATAGTTAATAATATTAGGTTTGATTTTGTTATTGTTGTGCTACTATATAGGGTTGTATTTTGCATTCTTATATTGTTTGTGCTCATTTTCATTTTCCATTTCAACTTTTTTATTTGTTTTTGTTTTCAGAGGGCTGGATGTAAAAAGGCATGTTATTGCTTATTCTATTATACCCTCTATAAATAAAATTCAATTCAATTCAATTCTCTCTCTCTCTCTCTCTCTCTCTCTCTCTCTCTCTCTCTCTCTCTCTCTCTCTCTCTCTCTTATATGTACCAAAGACAGATTGGAAGAATAGGCATTGCCTAAAATCTATATCCTTGGAAAATAAAGTTTAAGTTTTCAAAGTTTTCTCTCTCTCTCTCTGTCTCTGTCTCTGTCTCTGTCTCTCTCTCTCTCTCTCTCTCTCTCTCTCTCTCTCTCTCTCTCTCTCTCTCTCTCTCTCTCTCTCTCTCTCTCTCCCCCTGCTCTAATTTGTGCTCACATGAAAGTTCCTGATAAACTTATTTTTAAAATACAAGATCTTAACTGCCTTGGACACCTGGTAGCATAACATTGCGACGTCAAGCTTACCCCTTTGACGTCATTGGCAGACTTGTGTCGATGACGTCACGAGGGGGTTGTGTGTGAATAGGCAGAAGGTGTAGAAGTGAATTATGATGGATTGAGGGTAGGGTGTGTGTGAACTGTACAGAAGGTAGAGTTGAGCGAATACTGCTGTATGTAGGGAGTGGGGCAAGGTAAGGGTTTGGGAAGTCAGGGGACAGCTCTCTCTCTCTCTCTCTCTCTCTCTCTCTCTCTCTCATCTCTCTCTCTCTCTCTCTCTCTCTCTCTCTCTCTCTCTCTCTCTCTCTCTCTCTCTCTCTCTCTCTCTCTCTCTCTCTCTCTCTCTCTCTCTCTCTCTGGGCCATGGCCTAGATGAAATAAAAACTATTTTCATTTCATTTATCTCTCTCTCTCTCTCTCTCTCTCTCTCTCTCTCTCTCTCTCTCCCTCCCTCCCTCCCTCCCTCCCCCACTCTCTCTCTCTCCCTCCCTCCCTCCCCCCACTCTCTCTCTCTCTCTCCCTCCCTCCCTCCCCCCACTCTCTCTCTCCTCCCTCCCTCCCCCCTCTCTCTCTCTCTCTCTCCCTCCCTCCCTCCCCCCACTCTCTCTCTCTCGTAGTCAGTCAAGGTCGATGACCGTGAGTTGGTTTACCTGAGAGAGAGAGAGAGAGAGAGAGAGAGAGAGAGAGAGAGAGAGAGAGAGAGAGAGAGAGAGAGAGAGAGACTGATTCGAAATCATAATCTTTTAATAAAGGTAAACAGATAGGTATATATCTTTTTTTCCGTGAAAGAGAGAACCATGAACAATGGTTTATTTATTTAGGCCACTAGCCCCTAGAATGGAACGCAAAATAACATCAAGCATATATGATATACTAGACTAGGGGAGGAGAGAGAGAGAGAGAGAGAGAGAGAGAGAGAGAGAGAGAGAGAGAGAGAGAGAGAGAGAGAGAGAGAGAGAGAGAGACAGAGAGACTCACAGAGAATACGAATATGAATACGAATGTTTTATTGAGAGTAAAAAGGATAAGCTACAATAGCTTCTTTACACCTTGCCCTCTCACTCACACATTCATACCATGCATCAAGCAAAGAAAATTTGACATAAAACAATCAAGTCAAGAAAATGGAAAAAAAATTGGCACATGAAATAATTGAAAAAGAAATCAAAAATGGGATTTAAAGCAAACATGGATAATACTTAACAATGGTGAACTTGAATTGGTAGTTTAAATTGAGTACGAAAAAAGGGAAACCATTTTGAGACAATGACAATTTTTCAGAATAAACCCAATTTTAAGGAAGAAAAACAAACAAACAAAAACAAAAAAACATATGATAACATGGGAATATGAGAGAGGGACAGAGAGAGAGAGAGAGAGAGAGAGAGAGAGAGAGAGAGAGAGAGAGAGAGAGAGAGAGTACTGAGAGAGAGAGAGAGAGAGATATTTATAAGAATCTAGACATAGCTGATGGCATTAGTAACGTTTGAAGTAAAACTCATTAATTAGCATTACTAATAAACAAGATTGTCTATTAGGAGCTTGTGATAAGATTTTCGAAAGGAAAAGACGCTAGTTCTATTTTTTAGATAATCAGGGAGGTCGTTCCACAGTTTACCACCAGAGAATGTAAGGGATGATTTATATAGATCTGTCCTGGGGCAGAGAGAGAGAGAGAGAGACTCAGAGAGTGATAGAGAGAGAGAGAGACTCACAGAGAGAGAGAGAGAGAGAGAGAGAGAGAGAGAGAGAGAGAGAGAGAGAGAGAGAGAGAGAGAGAGAGAGACTTAGAGAGAGAGAGAGAGACTCGGAGAGAGAGAGAGAGCCTTGAGATTGAGGGCTAGAAAATAGCTGCAGTAATGGCAAGGGTCTCGCAGATAAGAGTATCAGAAGGAATAGAGAGAACAGAACAGAATGTAAAGGCAGAAAAAAAGGATGATTTTCAACGGAGAAGTAGACCGAGCTACGACGATGTGTGTGCCCCATGTGTTGCCCGATGTCACGGGGAGCCAGTTACTGGGGCACCAGGGGGCAGCACACAGCGGAGGTACTGCTGAGCACACATTTCACACCAACATCCAACTGTGTTTTCTACAGTCTACACAGAAGACGATTTCCATAAAGGACACACTGACCCACCACGATTAAGTCCCTTGTTTTTTTTCTAGGTAGCTGTGACACACATACAAATGCCGCAACTTCAAATTGAGGCTGCTCTTTAAAATTATGTTTCGTTTTGAATTTGGGGGCATTTGTATGGGGGTCAAACCTGGTCTAAACAAGGTTTCCTGCCAGCTATTAGAGGGAAAACGCGTGACACCCGTGATTTTGACACGTGATCTGGTGGGTCTTTTAAACCAGAATGCACTGTCATTGTATTTGGGTAAAAGCAAGAACGAAACAATCACACATGAAATGTACAGATGATACCTTCTGGCCTGTAGCCCCACACACTATGGACCCCTGTCAAATGTACAGATGATGCCTTCTGGCCTGTAGCCCCACACACTATGGACCCCTGTCAAATGTACAGATGATACCTTCTGGCCTGTAGCCCCACACACTATGGACCCCTGTCAAATGTACAGATGATGCCTTCTGGCCTGTAGCCCCACACACTATGGACCCCTGTCAAATGTACAGATGATGCCTTCTGGCCTGTAGCCCCACACACTATGGACCGCTGTGAAATGTACAGATGATACCTTCTGGCCTGTAGCCCCACACACTATGGACCCCTGTCAAATGTACAGATGATACCTTCTGGCCTGTAGCCCCACACACTATGGACCCCTGTCAAATGTACAGATGATGCCTTCTGGCCTGTAGCCCCACACACTATGGACCCCTGTCAAATGTACAGATGATACCTTCTGGCCTGTAGCCCCACACACTATGGACCCCTGTCAAATGTACAGATGATGCCTTCTGGCTTGTAGCCCCACACACTATGGACCCCTGTCAAATGTACAGATGATGCCTTCTGGCCTGTAGCCCCACACACTATGGACCCCTGTCAAATGTACAGATGATACCTTCTGGCCTGTAGCCCCACACACTATGGACCCCTGTCAAATGTACAGATGATGCCTTCTGGCTTGTAGCCCCACACACTATGGACCCCTGTCAAATGTACAGATGATGCCTTCTGGCCTGTAGCCCCACACACTATGGACCCCTGTCAAATGTACAGATGATACCTTCTGGCCTGTAGCCCCACACACTATGGACCCCTGTCAAATGTACAGATGATGCCTTCTGGCTTGTAGCCCCACACACTATGGACCCCTGTCAAATGTAACCTCCATTTTGTAGCAGGCAGTCAGCAAAGAAGAACAGGGCATTTGCCACGAGTGTTCGCTCTCTATACTAGACTACTAATTTGCCCGCACTCGTTCTGCCCGAGTTACGCTGACCTTTCTAATTCAACTCTCTAAGTTCAACTCGGTGAATGTCAAGGTCTTCCTCACGTGGCAACTGCCATATTAGTTAAGGTGGACATGCACGTTGTTAGTGTTTCACACTTTCCCCATGGCAACACAGTGTCACTCTAGTAGTAATATTACTGGACTATCGCTGTGTTGCAATGGGAAAGAGTGGAAATGTTCACGTGTACAGAGACCTTAATGATATTATTTTTCTATCACTGTGTTGCCATGGGGAAAGATTAAAAACTAACGACGTGTATCTCGACCTTAACACAATTCTGGCATCCAAGAGAAATGTGACAGAAGTTAGGGTTACAATGCTACTGAACATCCAGTTTGAAAACTAGGGGACAGAACATGCAATGTAAGGTGAACCTGTGTGTTCTTTCTACAGAAGTTAGGGTTACAATGCTACTGAACATCCAGTTTGAAAACTAGGGGACAGAACATGAAATGTAAGGTAAACCTGTGTGTTCTTTCTACAGAAGTTAGGGTTACAATGCTACTGAACATCCAGTTTGAAAACTAGGGGACAGAACATGCAATGTAAGGTGAACCTGTGTGTTCTTTCTACAGAAGTTAGGGTTACAATGCTACTGAACATCCAGTTTGAAAACTAGGGGACAGAACATGCAATGTAAGGTGAACCTGTGTGTTCTTTCTACAGAAGTTAGGGTTACAATGCTACTGAACATCCAGTTTGAAAACTAGGGGACAGAACATGCAATGCAAGGTGAACCTGTGTGTTCTTTCTACAGAAGTTAGGGTTACAATGCTACTGAACATCCAGTTTGAAAACTAGGGGACAGAACATGCAATGTTCTTTCTACAAGGTGAAACCTGTGTGTTCTTTCTACAGAAGTTAGGGTTACAATGCTACTGAACATCCAGTTTGAAAACTAGGGGACAGAACATGAAATGTAAGGTAAACCTGTGTGTTCTGCCTACAGAAGTTAGGGTTACAATGCTACTGAACATCAAGATTGAAAACTAGGGGACAGAACATGCAATGTAAGGTGAACCTGTGTGTTCTTTCTACAGAAGTTAGGGTTACAATGCTACTGAACATCCAGTTTGAAAACTAGGGGACAGAACATGAA
>CM065686.1:63571574-63589074 GCA_017654935.2 Phymorhynchus buccinoides | reverse complement strand
ACTTAAAAAACTGGCGCTATATTTACGAGACGAAAACACGATCTCTTTACATTCGACCCTCCATGATTTGTTTGATTTAAAAAAAAAAAAAATTCTTCTTCATGCATCCCGATACGCTATGTTGCAAATTACGATGTCATGTATTCACATCACTCTGTTTGTTTACTATTCTCCAACAATGTGCTAAAATCAATGTTTAAATTGTCCGCACTTTAGTGCTAATTGCTACCGGTTTCATACCATAGGCTACATTAGTTTGCCCTGTTCTAAAATGTATAGTTCTTTTATACGTGCTTCAACATATATCTGTGCGTATTTGCATGTATTCTTGCGTGTACCGCGCGCACGTGCAGGTGTGTGCGTGTATGGTTACACGCATGTATGCCCGCACAAGTATTAACAATTATACCTGTGCGTATGTCATTCTATAAATTCGTATTTCAACCTGTCTTTATCATAATACCTGCTTTGCTACCTTTATGTTCAATTATGTATGTGTAATTTTATGCCTTGCCATGTTTGTATTCTATGTTCGTATATGTACAAAGGTGCTACCTTTATGTTCAAATCTGTATGTGTAATAATATGCCTTGCCATGCTTGTATTCTATGTTCGTATATGTACCAAGGACAGATTGGAAGACTAGGCGTAGCCTAAAATCTTTATCCTTGAAAAATAAAGTTAAAGTTTTCAAAGTTTTCAAAGTTTTTCTCTCTCTCTCTCTCTCTCTGTCTCTCTCTGTCTCTCTCTCTCTCTCTTCTCTCTCTCTCTCTCTCTCTCTCTCTCTCTCTCTCTCTCTCTCTCTCTCTCTCTCTCTCTCTCTCTCTCTCTCTCTCTCTCTCTCTCTCTCTCTCTCTCTCTCTCTCTCTCTCTCTCTCTCTCTCTCTCTCTCTCTCTTTCTTACAACCCATTCAGTGAAGTTAGCTCTATGGCACGGGGTGTCAAGAGATCCGGCCTTTAGAAATCTGGTTTCCCTTTTTATGGCTGAAATTCTGATAAAGGAACAGCCGAGAGAGAGAGAGAGAGAGAGAGAGAGAGAGAGAGAGAGAGATAGACAGACAGATAGACAGACAGACAGATAGACACAGAGAAAGAATTGAATTAATTTTATTGATAGAGGGTAATAGAATAAGCAAATAGTACATGCTTTTTTACATCCATCCCTCTTAAAAAAAATTTTTAAAAAAGGACAAACAAAGCAATATAAAGAGCATGCAAAGCACAGTCAAACCTAATCATATATGCACTACCTATGCAGTCTATCCGCCTGTGTGTTTGTCTCTCTGTCTGTCTGTCTGTCTCCCTCTCTGTATATATATCTCTCTCTGTCTGTGTGTCTGTCTATTGTCTCTCTATCTCTTTCAGGTTTTCAAGTTATCTCTCTCTCTCTCTCTCTCTCTCTCTCTCTCTCTCTCTCTCTCTCTCTCTCTCTCTCTCTCTCTCTCTCTCTCTCTCTCTCTCTCTCTCAACAAGGCCATTTTTGCCTTGTTGTGTTATATTACTTGTATATTTTTGTCACTATTGTTACCGGTTTTGTTGTTGTTTTTATGTTTCTGTTAATCATTTTCTTCATTAATTGTTGTTTATTTGCTTGAGGGCAATAGTGTAAAAAAGCTACCCAGCTTATCTGTTTTACCCTCAATAAAAACATTCGTATTCGTATTCGTATTCTCTCTCTCTGAAAGACAGACAGATGGACACGCAGAGAGAAAGAAAGAGCAATAGTAAGAGAAAAAAATTAACAAAAAGAAAAAAAGAAGACAAGGGCGTCGCCGAGCGGCAGACATGTCCGTCACCAGCAATGCTACGCACTTGCGACACCCCGTAGAATGTCACATCCTGACACAAAATTGGAAGGGATTCTGTCTTCTAGTTCACGAGATACAGCTTGAAGAAGAAACATATAGCGCAAAGAAGGAAATTTCGGTTTTCAAGGTCACACTTCAAGGTCAAGGTCAGCATGGTGATAATTTATGCTCGGATGTTTTCTTCTCTAGGGTATACAGTACCACACACAATCTGAAGCGCTTCTGTCAAGTACAAATGTGGAAAATATGGCTTAAAACCCAATGTGTAGACCCCTACCACTTTCAAGGCCTACCGATCGCCCGGACCATGACCTTGACCTTGATCGGTATGCCACCATCAGAACGGGCATAAGCCAAAGTACCTTCATGCCACATTTGAAGACTCTAACACTAACGGTGTGGGAGTTATGGCCCCTGAAAGATTTTCGGTTTTCAAGGTTGTACGCCAAGGTCAAGGTCACGACGGCAAAATGGTTTGCGCGGATGCCTTCCTCTCATGGTGACACACCAGCACACAAAATTTGACGTGATTCTGTCAACCCGTTCGAAAGATATCCTTGGGACAGACAGAAGGAGAAAAAATTACCCTCCGATTTTCAGGCTCCAGCGATCTTTTTGACCTTGACCTTGACCTTGATTGGTATGCCATCATCAGAACGAGCATAAGCCAAACCACCTTCATGCCAAGTTTCAACATCCTATGTGGTGCCTGAGATATGGCTAAAAATAGATTTTCGGTTTTCGTCGTACGTCAAGGTCAAGGTCACGACGGCAAAATGGTTTGCGCGGATCTCTTCCTATTAAGGTGGCACACCTTCACACAAAATTTGACGCGATTCGGTCAAGCGGTGCGGGAGTTATCCTTGGGACAGACAGAAAAGAAAACAAAAAAACAAAAAAAACAAACAAACAAACAAACAAACAAACAAACAGACAAACCAGCCCATCGCAAAGTCCGATCACCTTCGGTGACGGACAAAAAACCCACCTTCTTTTCACATTAAAACCGAATTGAACAAATTGATAGAGTAGCAAACATGGGACAATCCAGTCACTTCCCTCCAATAGGCCAACTTCAACACAGAGAGAGAGAGAGAGAGAGAGAGAGAGAGAGAGAGAGAGAGAGAGAGAGAGAGAGAGGAGGGGGGAGAGAGAGAGAGAGAGAGGGGGGGGGAGAGGGAGGGAGAGAGAGAGAGAGGGGGGGGGGTGTAAAACAGCAGAAACAGAAGTAGGCTCCTAGGGTCCTCCACATACAATGCCCGAGGAGAATACTAACTTATAAAAGAGGAATAAGGGTGGGGAGGGGCAGATACGCAGACAGACAGACAGACAGACACTTCCACGCATTATCTAGATCGGTTCCATTGAAAATCGCAGGTCGGATTTAGAAAGGTGCGGGGGGGGGGGGGTGGAACAATAAAGAAAGGTGTCCAGGTGTCAAGAGTATCGCCTGTTCTGTGCTAAAGGCCAGAGGCCCCTTTGGTGGACCGTTCCACGCCTTGCTACACTTCAACAGGACACCTGCCGATGACCCCTTTGGTGGACCATTCCACGCCTTGCTGCACTTCAACAGGACACCTGCCGATGACCCCTTTGGTGGACCGTTCCACGCCTTGCTGCACTTCAACAGGACACCTGCCGATGACCCCTTTGGTGGACCGTTCCACACCTTGCTGCACTTCAACAGGACACCTGCCGATGACCCCTTTGGTGGACCGTTCCACGCCTTGCTGCACTTCAACAGGACACCTGCCGATGACCCCTTTGGTGGACCGTTCCACGCCTTGCTGCACTTCAACAGGACACCTGCCGATGACCCCTTTGGTGGACCGTTCCACGCCTTGCTACACTTCAACAGGACACCTGCCGATGACCCCTTTGGTGGACCGTTCCACGCCTTGCTGCACTTCAACAGGACACCTGCCGATGGCCCCTTTGGTGGACCATTCCACGCCTTGCTGCACTTCAACAGGACACCTGCCGATGACCCCTTTGGTGGACCGTTCCACGCCTTGCTACACTTCAACAGGACACCTGCCGATGGCCCCTTTGGTGGACCATTCCACGCCTTGCTATATACACTTCAACAGGACACCTGCCGATGACCCCTTTGGTGGACCATTCCACGCCTTGCTACACTTCAACAGGACACCTGCCGATGGCCCCTTTGGTGGACCATTCCACGCCTTGCTACACTTCAACAGGACACCTGCCGATGGCCCCTTTGGTGGACCATTCCACGCCTTGCTGTATACACTTCAACAGGACACCTGCCGATGACCCCTTTGGTGGACCATTCCACGCCTTGCTGCACTTCAACAGGACACCTGCCGATGACCCCTTTGGTGGACCATTCCACGCCTTGCTACACTTCAACAGGACACCTGCCGATGGCCCCTTTGGTGGACCATTCCACGCCTTGCTATATACACTTCAACAGGACACCTGCCGATGACCCCTTTGGTGGACCATTCCACGCCTTGCTACACTTCAACAGGACACCTGCCGATGGCCCCTTTGGTGGACCATTCCACGCCTTGCTGCACTTCAACAGGACACCTGCCGATGCAAACATGGTCAATGGGATGTGCTCCACAATGCACGCACACATGCATGCACACATACATTCATACATCCATTTACGAATATGTATGTGTGTGCTTGAGCGCATCATGTACACACGGACGCACGCACGCATGCACACGCACACACGTTTGTGCGTGGGCACATGCACGCACACGCGCACGAAAGAAGACATTCTTAAATGTATATGTTCGCGTGCTAACACACAAGCGCACAAACAAACGCTTACACACATGTGCATACACGCACACATATTTATGAAAAGCTAATAAATTTGCTGCACATAAATATTGCACTTAATGCCCCCCCCCCCTCCCCTCTCTCTCCTCTCTCTCTCTCTCTCTCTCTCTCTCTCTCTCTCTCTCTCTCTCTCTCTCTCTCTCTCTCACACACACTCTCTCTCTGTTGTAACTTTTAACTAAGTGTTGTAACTACTACACTTTTTTTTTACCTTGTGCTTTTATTCTTTTGTAATACGTGGTAGCATTTAACGTGGTGAAAGCCCTGACATGGCCTTAGTTGTCGACGGGGCTATAATTTAAATCTTAATATTAATCTCTCTCTCTCTCTCTCTCTCTCTCTCTCTCTCTCTCTCTCTCTCTCTCTCTCTCTCTCTCTCTCTCTCTCTCTCTCCTCTCTCTCTCTCTCTCTCTCTCTCTCTCCCTCCCTCCCTCCCTCCCTCCCTCGGCCCCCTATTCAATCTAGCCTGACGTGTGGGTGCCATTCAACAAACGCAGGGCCATAAACACAGTGTGTGAAGGCATCGGAGCGCCCCAAGAGACGCTCTCACAAAAAGAAGGAATTTATTTAGTCCTACAACCTTGTTTAGCGTCACATAGGGGGAAAGCTAGACCTCTCGACAAAATTCTGTACACAACCCCCCTCAACGAGTCAGAATAGTATGATAGAGAGAGGTCGTGTTTGTGTTTGAGTGTGGTTTGAGGGTGTTTCTGTTTGTGATTCAACAGTGTAGAGAAGTGGTAAAGTTTTTTATTTGAAAAAAACAATGCACACCAAGAAACCAACAAAAAGCGCATAACAAAAGTGCTACTAAAGTACACAATCTGGAGCAGGTGTCCAACAACAAAAATAAATATTTTTTGATTGTGGGCTCGAAAAGTGATTTGTTGACAAACTTGTTATTAATTGAAAATGTAGAAGAAAGAAAATTAATTATGTATCAAATGACGATTGATTTTCAGACAAGAAACGACGACGACAACAGCAAATAGAATGCTGACAGAAAGAACAGAAAGTCAACTGACCCTGCTCAAGAGAGCCAAGGGCCAGCCACACCACATACCAATCGTATCTAAATGCGATGCGATGTTCACGATGTGAGTCATGATTCACGCGGAATTCATGTATTGTCTACTTGAG
Source organism: Phymorhynchus buccinoides (assembly GCA_017654935.2). Classification (NCBI taxonomy): domain Eukaryota; kingdom Metazoa; phylum Mollusca; class Gastropoda; order Neogastropoda; family Raphitomidae; genus Phymorhynchus; species Phymorhynchus buccinoides. Next base: position 63,583,303 of record CM065686.1, on the reverse strand, counting down.
TATAGTGAGCGGAAATGGCAGAATTATTTTTAGACGGAAGTATTTGAAGTGAATCGTGACTCACGTGACACAATCGCATCGCATCCCCGTACGATTTTACGCGCAGTGTGGCGCCGACTTGAAGAAGGATGAAAGGAGATTGGGGGTGAGGGATGATGAAGTGAAAAGTGCACTGACAAAACTCACGTGCACAGAAAATAGTTTAGCCGCACAAAAGGCGGGGTGGGGTGGGGGGGGGGGGGGGGGGGGGGGGGGGGTGGTTAAAGACCCACTGACCCAGCAGGATGAACTGCCTTGTTTTTTTTCTGGGTAGGTGTGACCCACATACAAGTTCCCCCATACACGATCGAGGCTGCTCTTTAAAGTGACGTCTCGTTTTCATGTCTGGAGGAATTTGTATGGGAGTCAGACCTGGTCAAAATAAGATGATTTCTTACCAGCGAGAGAGGGAAACACGTGAAACCCTTGATTTTCACTCATGGATCTGGTGGGTCTTTAAAACAATAGGTGTTCGATCATTTCCAGTTCATACACAATGTCTCGTTGGTTGGTTTGGCTCTCATGGATCTGGTGGGTCTTTAAAACAATAGGTGTTCGATCATTTCCAGTTCATACACAATGTCTCGTTGGTTGGTTTGGCTCTCATGGATCTGGTGGGTCTTTAAAACAATAGGTGTTCGATCATATCCAGTTCATACACAATGTCTCGTTGGTTGGTTTGGCTCTCATGGATCTGGTGGGTCTTTAAAACAATAGGTGTTCGATCATTTCCAGTTCATACACAATGTCTCGTTGGTTGGTTTGGCTCGCTGTTCATTGTTCATAATATGAATGATACCAAGTCCTCAGTACATATTACTTCTAGCCACGTAGCAACTGTCTTTAAGGCATTGTAGGATATGCCCTGTGCTTTAAGTACAAAAACACTCCACATCATCTGAAATTAAACAAGTGCAACGCCGAGCGGCTGCAAAGTCCCCTCGTAGCATCGCCGAGCTACTCCGAAATCGGAATGTGTCGGCTGTACACATACATAAAAACGCATCAAAACAGCACGTAGCTACATAAAAACGCATCAAAACAGCACGTAACTGAATAGTTTTTGTTTGTGGCTCAAGCCACAAACCTATAACTCACTTTGTCGGTCGGTCGGTCTGTCGGTCCAAAATTGTCGCACTTCAAATCGAGGCTACGCTTCTGGCCGCTCTTTAAAATGATGTATTTTAAAAGCGTACAAAATAATAAACATATGTAATACAGACACTACAACAGACATGACGAGTATGCGATGCTTCTTTTGATGAGTATAAGTAGGATACATAGTTTTAAATGTTTTCCAAAAGATATAAAAAGTTACGAAATGGTGCAGAGATAACATTCTGGTTTACAGATTAAAATTATTGAAAAGCCAGGGGAGGTAACTCATGATTGGAGTGGTAAAAATAGACCGCATGCCACAAACTATTGCGATTTCGCGCTTGTTTATATATAGCCTTGGGGTTCGGACCCGTGATTTGAGCGTGGTCGATCATGCGCACACGCGCGCACAGAAAAAGTCATGACAACTGTGTTATAGACCATTCATCAAGAAATGTTGTGAGAAAAAAACTGCATTAAAATACATGCAAAACTTCGCGAGATATTAGCGATTATGTGTTTCGGGGTTTGAACCCCGTAACTGGCGCGACCTTGACCTTAATGTAAAACTAAATACATCAGTGGATAGCTTGCATCTGGGCAAACTACTATACCAAATTTGATGATGTTAGACTGAATAGTTTTTGAAAAAAACGGACGAATAGCCGGATGGACGGAGGCACGCCGCCGGACGGACGGACGGACCAGACAAAAACAATATCTCCCCGAACCTTGGGCTCGGGGACTAAAAAGGGCGAAAAGCGTTAGCGAAGTGAAATAAAGTGTCATTAATAGTGTTCCAATCTGGTCTGTCTGTAGCAACGTTGTTCTATTCAAAGAAAGAAAGTGTCATTAATAGTGTTCCAATCTGGTCTGTCTGTAGCAACGTTGTTCTATTCAAAGAAAGAAAGTGTCATTAATAGTGTTCCTATCTGGTCTGTCTGTAGCAATGTTGTTCTATTCAAAGAAATAAAGTGTCATTAATAGTGTTCCTATCTGGTCTGTCTGTAGCAACGTTGTTCTATTCAAAGAAAGAAAGTGTCATTAATAGTGTTCCAATCTGGTCTGTCTGTAGCAACGTTGTTCTATTCAAAGAAATAAAGTGTCATTAATAGTGTTCCGATCTGGTCTGTCTGTAGCAACGTTGTTCTATTCAAAGAAAGAAAGTGTCATTAATAGTGTTCCAATCTGGTCTGTCTGTAGCAACGTTGTTCTATTCAAAGAAATAAAGTGTCATTAATAGTGTTCCGATCTGGTCTGTCTGTAGCAACGTTGTTCTATTCAAAGAAAGAAAGTGTCATTAATAGTGTTCCAATCTGGTCTGTCTGTAGCAACGTTGTTCTATTCAAAGAAATAAAGTGTCATTAATAGTGTTCCAATCTGGTCTGTCTGTAGCAACGTTGTTCTATTCAAAGAAAGAAAGTGTCATTAATAGTGTTCCAATCTGGTCTGTCTGTAGCAATGTTGTTCTATTCAAAGAAATAAAGTGTCATTAATAGTGTTCCAATCTGGTCTGTCTGTAGCAACGTTGTTCTATTCAAAGAAATAAAGTGTCATTAATAGTGTTCCAATCTGGTCTGTCTGTAGCAATGTTGTTCTATTCAAAGAAATAAAGTGTCATTAATAGTGTTCCAATCTGGTCTGTCTGTAGCAACGTTGTTCTATTCAAAGAAATAAAGTGTCATTAATAGTGTTCCAATCTGGTCTGTCTGTAGCAATGTTGTTCTATTCAAAGAAATAAAGTGTCATTAATAGTGTTCCAATCTGGTCTGTCTGTAGCAATGTTGTTCTATTCAAAGAAATAAAGTGTCATTAATAGTGTTCCGATCTGGTCTGTCTGTAGCAATGTTGTTCTATTCAAAGAAATAAAGTGTCATTAATAGTGTTCCAATCTGGTCTGTCTGTAGCAATGTTGTTCTATTCAAAGAAATAAAGTGTCATTAATAGTGTTCCGATCTGGTCTGTCTGTAGCAATGTTGTTCTATTCAAAGAAATAAAGTGTCATTAATAGTGTTCCGATCTGGTCTGTCTGTAGCAATGTTGTTCTATTCAAAGAAATAAAGTGTCATTAATAGTGTTCCGATCTGGTCTGTCTGTAGCAATGTTGTTCTATTCAAAGAAATAAAGTGTCATTAATAGTGTTCCGATCTGGTCTGTCTGTAGCAATGTTGTTCTATTCAAAGAAAGAAAGTGTCATTAATAGTGTTCCAATCTGGTCTGTCTGTAGCAACGTTGTTCTATTCAAAGAAAGAAAGTGTCATTAATAGTGTTCCAATCTGGTCTGTCTGTAGCAACGTTGTTCTATTCAAAGAAATAAAGTGTCATTAATAGTGTTCCAATCTGGTCTGTCTGTAGCAACGTTGTTCTATTCAAAGAAATAAAGTGTCATTAATAGTGTTCCAATCTGGTCTGTCTGTAGCAACGTTGTTCTATTCAAAGAAATAAAGTGTCATTAATAGTGTTCCAATCTGGTCTGTCTGTAGCAATGTTGTTCTATTCAAAGAAATAAAGTGTCATTAATAGTGTTCCAATCTGGTCTGTCTGTAGCAATGTTGTTCTATTCAAAGAAATAAAGTGTCATTAATAGTGTTCCAATCTGGTCTGTCTGTAGCAATGTTGTTCTATTCAAAGAAATAAAGTGTCATTAATAGTGTTCCAATCTGGTCTGTCTGTAGCAATGTTGTTCTATTCAAAGAAATAAAGTGTCATTAATAGTGTTCCAATCTGGTCTGTCTGTAGCAATGTTGTTCTATTCAAAGAAATAAAGTGTCATTAATAGTGTTCCAATCTGGTCTGTCTGTAGCAATGTTGTTCTATTCAAAGAAATAAAGTGTCATTAATAGTGTTCCAATCTGGTCTGTCTGTAGCAATGTTGTTCTATTCAAAGAAATAAAGTGTCATTAATAGTGTTCCAATCTGGTCTGTCTGTAGCAATGTTGTTCTATTCAAAGAAATAAAGTGTCATTAATAGTGTTCCAATCTGGTCTGTCTGTAGCAATGTTGTTCTATTCAAAGAAATAAAGTGTCATTAATAGTGTTCCGATCTGGTCTGTCTGTAGCAATGTTGTTCTATTCAAAGAAATAAAGTGTCATTAATAGTGTTCCAATCTGGTCTGTCTGTAGCAATGTTGTTCTATTCAAAGAAATAAAGTGTCATTAATAGTGTTCCAATCTGGTCTGTCTGTAGCAATGTTGTTCTATTCAAAGAAATAAAGTGTCATTAATAGTGTTCCGATCTGGTCTGTCTGTAGCAATGTTGTTCTATTCAAAGAAATAAAGTGTCATTAATAGTGTTCCGATCTGGTCTGTCTGTAGCAATGTTGTTCTATTCAAAGAAATAAAGTGTCATTAATAGTGTTCCGATCTGGTCTGTCTGTAGCAATGTTGTTCTATTCAAAGAAATAAAGTGTCATTAATAGTGTTCCGATCTGGTCTGTCTGTAGCAATGTTGTTCTATTCAAAGAAAGAAAGTGTCATTAATAGTGTTCCAATCTGGTCTGTCTGTAGCAATGTTGTTCTATTCAAAGAAATAAAGTGTCATTAATAGTGTTCCAATCTGGTCTGTCTGTAGCAATGTTGTTCTATTCAAAGAAATAAAGTGTCATTAATAGTGTTCCAATCTGGTCTGTCTGTAGCAATGTTGTTCTATTCAAAGAAATAAAGTGTCATTAATAGTGTTCCAATCTGGTCTGTCTGTAGCAATGTTGTTCTATTCAAAGAAAGAAAGTGTCATTAATAGTGTTCCAATCTGGTCTGTCTGTAGCAATGTTGTTCTATTCAAAGAAAGAAAGTGTCATTAATAGTGTTCCAATCTGGTCTGTCTGTAGCAATGTTGTTCTATTCAAAGAAATAAAGTGTCATTAATAGTGTTCCAATCTGGTCTGTCTGTAGCAATGTTGTTCTATTCAAAGAAAGAAAGAAGAAGGAAAGAAAAAAGGGTGACCGAAAGGAAATAGAAGTTTGGTTTGTTTCCGTATGTTTGGTCATATTGTAAAGTATTCCTTTAGAGTGCCCAAACAAAATAAAACCACACCTTCAAAAAAGCAGAAAGAAGAAATTCAACACTGTGCTTACTTGAAGCCCGCCTTTGTAAGAAATAAAGAGATTTAGTCACAGAATGATTGCGTGTCTCCGACAACTGGTTTCTACAGCCTATCGAACAGCTTGGGTTTACGTTGGTCTCTTTTTGTTATTTCTGAATGGAAATCAATTTAAAATGTGACTCGCCTCGTGTCAGAAGTAGGTGTGTGTGTCAAGTCAGGTCAAGTCAAGTCAAGTCAAAATTATCTTTATTGACGATAAAGGAGTAAGCTACAAGGTTTTTTTCATCCTGTCGTCATGAAAAGAAGAAAAATACTGAATCAAATAAAATGTACAAGTCAACAATGAAAATTGGCGTAAGGAACCAAATCACAATGAACAAATATCAAAAACAAATCATACATAGATCATGACTAGCAAATACATTATGTACAAAATATAAATAGAAATGTAATCATACTTTGAAAGGGAGAGAGCGAGAGGTGGTGGGACAAGAAAACAAGATTGAGACATAGAGGCTGATAGAGACACCGTAAAGAAGAGACAAAGATTGAGACATAGAGGCTGATAGAGACACCGTAGAGAAGAGACAAAGATTGAGACATAGAGGCTGATAGAGACACCGTAAAGAAGAGACAAAGATTGAGACATAGAGGCTGATAGAGACACCGTAGAGAAGAGACAAAGATTGAGACATAGAGGCTGATAGAGACACCGTAAAGAAGAGACAAAGATTGAGACATAGAGGCTGATAGAGACACCGTAGAGAAGAGACAAAGATTGAGACATAGAGGCTGATAGAGACACCGTAAAGAAGAGACAAAGATTGAGACATAGAGGCTGATAGAGACACCGTAGAGAAGAGACAAAGATTGAGACATAGAGGCTGATAGAGACACCGTAGAGAAGAGAAAAGATTGAGACATAGAGGCTGATAGAGACACCGTAGAGAAGAGACAAAGATTGAGACATAGAGGCTGATAGAGACACCGTAGAGAAGAGACAAAGATTGAGACATAGAGGCTGATAGAGACACCGTAGAGAAGAGACAAAGATTGAGACATAGAGGCTGATAGAGACACCGTAGAGAAGAGACAAAGATTGAGACATAGAGGCTGATAGAGACACCGTAGAGAAGAGACAAAGATTGAGACATAGAGGCTGATAGAGACACCGTAAAGAAGAGACAAAGATTGAGACATAGAGGCTGATAGAGACACCGTAGAGAAGAGACAAAGATTGAGACATAGAGGCTGATAGAGACACCGTAGAGAAGAGACAAAGATTGAGACATAGAGGCTGATAGAGACACCGTAGAGAAGAGACAAAGATTGAGACATAGAGGCTGATAGAGACACCGTAGAGAAGAGACAAAGATTGAGACATAGAGGCTGATAGAGACACCGTAGAGAAGAGACAAAGATTGAGACATAGAGGCTGATAGAGACACCGTAAAGAGAAGAGACAAAGATTGAGACATAGAGGCTGATAGAGACACCGTAAAGAAGAGACAAAGATTGAGACATAGAGGCTGATAGAGACACCGTAAAGAAGAGACAAAGATTGAGACATAGAGGCTGATAGAGACACCGTAGAGAAGAGACAAAGATTGAGACATAGAGGCTGATAGAGACACCGTAGAGAAGAGACAAAGATTGAGACATAGAGGCTGATAGAGACACCGTAGAGAAGAGACAAAGATTGAGACATAGAGGCTGATAGAGACACCGTAGAGAAGAGACAAAGATTGAGACATAGAGGCTGATAGAGACACCGTAAAGAAGAGACAAAGATTGAGACATAGAGGCTGATAGAGACACCGTAAAGAAGAGACAAAGATTGAGACATAGAGGCTGATAGAGACACCGTAGAGAAGAGACAAAGATTGAGACATAGAGGCTGATAGAGACACCGTAGAGACAAGAAGAGACAAAGATTGAGAGACATAGAGGCTGATAGAGACACCGTAGAGAAGAGACAAAGATTGAGACATAGAGGCTGATAGAGACACCGTAGAGAAGAGACAAAGATTGAGACATAGAGGCTGATAGAGACACCGTAAAGAAGAGACAAAGATTGAGACATAGAGGCTGATAGAGACACCGTAAAGAAGAGACAAAGATTGAGACATAGAGGCTGATAGAGACACCGTAAAGAAGAGACAAAGAAGACATAGATTGAGACCGTAAAGAAGAGATAGAGGCTGATAGAGACACCGTAAAGAAGAGACAAAGATTGAGACATAGAGGCTGATAGAGACACCGTAGAGAAGAGACAAAGATTGAGACATAGAGGCTGATAGAGACACCGTAAAGAAGAGACAAAGATTGAGACATAGAGGCTGATAGAGACACCGTAAAGAAGAGACAAAGATTGAGACATAGAGGCTGATAGAGACACCGTAGAGAAGAGACAAAGATTGAGACATAGAGGCTGATAGAGACACCGTACAGAAGAGACAAAGATTGAGACATAGAGGCTGATAGAGACACCGTAAAGAAGAGACAAAGATTGAGACATAGAGGCTGATAGAGACACCGTAAAGAAGAGACAAAGATTGAGACATAGAGGCTGATAGAGACACCGTAAAGAAGAGACAAAGATTGAGACATAGAGGCTGATAGAGACACCGTAAAGAAGAGACAAAGATTGAGACATAGAGGCTGATAGAGACACCGTAGAGAAGAGACAAAGATTGAGACATAGAGGCTGATAGAGACACCGTAAAGAAGAGACAAAGATTGAGACATAGAGGCTGATAGAGACACCGTAGAGAAGAGAAAAAGATTGAGACATAGAGGCTGATAGAGACACCGTAGAGAAGAGACAAAGATTGAGACATAGAGGCTGATAGAGACACCGTAGAGAAAGAGACAAAGATTGAGACATAGAGGCTGATAGAGACACCGTAGAGAAGAGACAAAGATTGAGACATAGAGGCTGATAGAGACACCGTAAAGAAGAGACAAAGATTGAGACATAGAGGCTGATAGAGACACCGTAGAGAAGAGACAAAGATTGAGACATAGAGGCTGATAGAGACACCGTAGAGAAGAGACAAAGATTGAGACATAGAGGCTGATAGAGACACCGTAGAGAAGAGACAAAGATTGAGACATAGAGGCTGATAGAGACACCGTAGAGAAGAGACAAAGATTGAGACATAGAGGCTGATAGAGACACCGTAAAGAAGAGACAAAGATTGAGACATAGAGGCTGATAGAGACACCGTAGAGAAGAGACAAAGATTGAGACATAGAGGCTGATAGAGACACCGTAGAGAAGAGACAAAGATTGAGACATAGAGGCTGATAGAGACACCGTAAAGAAGAGACAAAGATTGAGACATAGAGGCTGATAGAGACACCGTAAAGAAGAGACAAAGAGACATAAGGATTGAGACATAGAGGCTGATAGAGACACCGTAGAGAAGAGACAAAGATTGAGACATAGAGGCTGATAGAGACACCGTAGAGAAGAGACAAAGATTGAGACATAGAGGCTGATAGAGACACCGTAAGAGAAGAGACAAAGGCTGATTGAGACATAGAGGCTGATAGAGACACCGTAGAGAAGAGACAAAGATTGAGACATAGAGGCTGATAGAGACACCGTAAAGAAGAGACAAAGATTGAGACATAGAGGCTGATAGAGACACCGTAGAGAAGAGACAAAGATTGAGACATAGAGGCTGATAGAGACACCGTAAAGAAGAGACAAAGATTGAGACATAGAGGCTGATAGAGACACCGTAAAGAAGAGACAAAGATTGAGACATAGAGGCTGATAGAGACACCGTAGAGAAGAGACAAAGATTGAGACATAGAGGCTGATAGAGACACCGTAGAGAAGAGACAAAGATTGAGACATAGAGGCTGATAGAGACACCGTAGAGAAGAGACAAAGATTGAGACATAGAGGCTGATAGAGACACCGTAAAGAAGAGACAAAGATTGAGACATAGAGGCTGATAGAGACACCGTAGAGAAGAGACAAAGATTGAGACATAGAGGCTGATAGAGACACCGTAAAGAAGAGACAAAGATTGAGACATAGAGGCTGATAGAGACACCGTAAAGAAGAGACAAAGATTGAGACATAGAGGCTGATAGAGACACCGTAGAGAAGAGACAAAGATTGAGACATAGAGGCTGATAGAGACACCGTAGAGAAGAGACAAAGATTGAGACATAGAGGCTGATAGAGACACCGTAGAGAAGAGACAAAGATTGAGACATAGAGGCTGATAGAGACACCGTAAAGAAGAGACAAAGATTGAGACATAGAGGCTGATAGAGACAACGTAGAGAAGAGACAAAGATTGAGACATAGAGGCTGATAGAGACACCGTAGAGAAGAGACAAAGATTGAGACATAGAGGCTGATAGAGACACCGTAAAGAAGAGACAAAGATTGAGACATAGAGGCTGATAGAGACACCGTAGAGAAGAGACAAAGATTGAGACATAGAGGCTGATAGAGACACCGTAGAGAAGAGACAAAGATTGAGACATAGAGGCTGATAGAGACACCGTAGAGAAGAGACAAAGATTGAGACATAGAGGCTGATAGAGACACCGTAGAGAAGAGACAAGGATTGAGACATAGAGGCTGATAGAGACACCGTAGAGAAGAGACAAAGATTGAGACATAGAGGCTGATAGAGACACCGTAAAGAAGAGACAAAGATTGAGACATAGAGGCTGATAGAGACACCGTAAAGAAGAGACAAAGATTGAGACATAGAGGCTGATAGAGACAACGTAGAGAGAGAAAAATAAAAAGGAGCCCGATAGAGTGTGTGTGTGAGAGAGAGAGAGAGATTGAGAGAGAGGAGAGAGAGAGAGAGAGAGAGAGAGAGAGAGAGAGGAGATAGAGAGAGAGAGAGAGAGAGAGAGAGAGAGAGAGAGAGAGAGAGAGAAGAGAGAGAGAGAGAAGATAGAGAGAGAGAGAGAGAGAGAGAGAGAGAGGCTGAGAGAGAGAGAAAGAGAGAGAGAGAGAGAGAGAGAGAGAGAGAGAGAGAGAGAGAGAGAGAGAGAGAGAGTCTAATTTACAAATGTAGAGAAAACCCCGAAAACCCGTAAAACCACTCAGGTGTAAAGCGAAAAATATAAATCAGAGAGAAAGATCACTAGAATCCCCCCCCCCCCCAGAAAGATCAAAAGAGAAAACAACACATATAAAACACATAGCATTGACCCACAAAGCCCTCATGTGTGTGTGTGTGTGTGCTACAGATGGAAACCTTGTAGATGTAGATAGTTACTAGGTACAGACTCAGAGACAGACACAGAGACAGACACAGAGACAGACACAGAGACAGAGACAGACTCAGAAACAGACACAAAAGGCATTGGAACTGATAAGGTAAGTTCAATAATCAAGCATTAATGTGTACATCGTGCATACAGCAATCCAATAGCAAGGAATGTTTGACTGCAAAAGCATGCGCAACAAGAAACTGTATCACTTGACACTTGTTAACGACGCAACAGTGTAACATGCTGTGATGCTGTAGGGCTAGGGGCTACATGGGTGTGGACCAACAGTGTAACATGCTGTGATGGTGGGAAGCATGCTGTAGGGCTAGGGGCTACATGGGTGTGGACCAACAGTGTAACATGCTGTGATGGTGGGAAGCATGCTGTAGGGCTAGGGGCTACATGGGTGTGGACCAACAGTGTAACATGCTGTGATGGTGGGAAGCATGCTGTAGGGCTAGGGGCTACATGGGTGTGGACCAACAGTGTAACATGCTGTGATGGTGGGAAGCATGCTGTAGGGCTAGGGGCTACATGGGTGTGGACCAACAGTGTAACATGCTGTGATGGTGGGAAGCATGCTGTAGGGCTAGGGGCTACATGGGTGTGGACCAACAGTGTAACATGCTGTGATGGTGGGAAGCATGCTGTAGGGCTAGGGGCTACATGGGTGTGGACCAACAGTGTAACATGCTGTGATGGTGGGAAGCATGCTGTAGGGCTACGGGCTACATGGGTGTGGACCAACAGTGTAACATGCTGTGATGGTGGGAAGCATGCTGTAGGGCTAGGGGCTACATGGGTGTGGACCAACAGTGTAACATGCTGTGATGGTGGGAAGCATGCTGTAGGGCTAGGGGCTACATGGATTGACGTTGAATGGGGTGTGGACCAACAGTGAGACATGCTGTGATGGTGGGAAGCATGCTGTAGGGCTAGGGGCTACATGGATTGACGTTGAATGGGGTGTGGACCAACAATGAGACATGCTGTGATGGTGGGAAGCGGGCTGTAGGGTTAGGGGCTACATGAACTGACGTTGAATGGGGTGTGGACCAACAGTGAGACATGCTGTGATGGTGGGAAGCGGGCTGTAGGGCTAGGGGCTACATGAACTGACGTTGAATGGGGTGTGGACCAACAGTGAGACATGCTGTGATGGTGGGAAGCATGCTGTAGGGCTAGGGGCTACATGGACTGACGTTGAATGGGGTGTGGACCAACAGTGAGACATGCTGTGATGGTGGGAAGCAAGCTGTAGGGCTAGGGGCTACATGGATTGACGTTGAA
>CM065686.1:63564074-63566574 GCA_017654935.2 Phymorhynchus buccinoides | reverse complement strand
CTGAGTACAGCAAATTTGAAGCGATTCGGTTAAGAAACGGCGGAGTTATAAAGCCCCGTTTCCCATTGGCGCTGCTCTGAGAGTGATGCGCTCTCCCTAGTAATGGTAACGCCTAGTAACGGTAACGCCAAGTACTGGTAACGCTGAGTACAGCAAATTTGAAGCGATTCGGTTAAGAAACGGCGGAGTTATAAAGCCCCGTTTCCCGTTGGCGCTGCTCTGAGAGTGACGCACTCTCCCGATTCTCTTCAAATTTCCTGCCAGGCTTTGCCCCGGCCATAGCAAGTTGGACAGCCAATGTGAATCGATTCGGTTACGAAACGGAGGAGTTATTTGTGAAAAAGTGAAGCGGCGTATAGCGCGCGCGTTTCGGAACCGATTCACTTCCGGTTTGGTACACGGATAGTCACCGTCCCCGGTCATCTTTCTGCCGAATTGGAAGGCAATCCGCCCAGAAACACCGGAGATACGGGCACCGAGAGGCAGGCGGATGCGCGTTTCGCGCATTTGCCGAACCGCGCAAATGACACGGCCGCCTCGGTTGCCGTTACCATCACCGTTAGGGCTCACAGCAAATTTGAAGCGATTCGGTCGAAAAACGGCGGAGTTATAAGGCCTGTTTTGTGTTTCACACACACAGACACACACACACAACTGTGCCTTTTTACTATATGATGATGACTGGTGTGTTTCTTTATTCCTGAACAAACCTTTAGCTCTCAACATCGTCATTGATCGACTTACTCCTCTTTGGTTCTTCATCGTGTGTCTTTCTCTCTGTCTGACTCTTTGTTGTCTTCCTCTCTGTCTGACTCTTTGTTGTCTTCCTCTCTGTCTGACTCTTTGTTGTCTTTCTCTCTGTCTGACTCTTTGTTGTCTTTCTCTCTGTCTGACTCTTTGTTGTCTTTCTCTCTGTCTGACTCTTTGTTGTCTTTCTCTCTGTCTGACTCTTTGTTGTCTTTCTCTCTGTCTGACTCTTTGTTGTCTTTCTCTCTGTCTGACTCTTTGTTGTCTTTCTCTCTGTCTGACTCTTTGTTGTCTTTCTCTCTGTCTGACTCTTTGTTGTCCGTCACCGAAGGTGATCGGACTTTGCGATGGGCTGGTTTGTATTTTTGTTTGTTTTTTGTTTTTTTGTTTTTTGTTTTTCTGTCTGTTCCAAAGATATCTCCCGAACCGCTTAACCGAATCGCGTCAAATTTTGTGTGAATGTGTGCCTCCTTAATAGGAAGACATCGGCGCAAACCATTTTGCCGTCGTGACCTTGACCTTGACGTACGACTTTGAAAACCGAAAATCTATTTTTAGCCATATCTCGGGCACCGATCAACATAGGATGTTGAAACTTGGTATGAAGGTGGTTTGGCTTATGCCCGTTCTGATGATGGCATACCGATCAAGGTCAAGGTCAAGGTCAAAAAGATCGCTGGAGCCTGAAAATCGGAGGGTCATTTTTTTCTCCTGTCTGTCCCAAGGATATCTTTCGAACGGGTTGACAGAATCACGTCAAATTTTGTGTGCTGGTGTGTCACCATGAGAGGAAGGCATCCGCACAAACCATTTTGCCGTCGTGACCTTGACCTTGGCGTACGACCTTGAAACCCGAAGATCTTTCAGGGGCCATAACTCCCACACCGTTAGTGTTAGAGTCTTCAAATTTGGCATGAAGGTACTTTGGCTTATGCCCGTTCTGATGGTGGCATACCGATCAAGGTCAAGGTCACGGTCCGGGCGATCAGTAGGCCTTGGAAGTGGTAGGGGTCTACACATTGGGTTTTAAGCCATATTTTCCACATTGGTACTTGACAGAAGCGCTTCAGATTGTGTGTGGTACTGTATACCCTAGAGAAGAAAACATCTGAGCATAAATTATCACCATGCTGACCTTGACCTTGAAGTGTGACCTTGAAAACCGAAATTTTCTTCTTTGCGCTATATGTTTCTTCTTCAAGCTGTATCTCGTGAACTAGAAGACAGAATCCCTTCCAATTTTGTGTCAGGATGTGACACTCTACGGGGTGTCGCAAGTGCGTGGCATTGCTGGTGACGGACATGTCTGCCGCTCAGCGACACCCTTGTTTGTATTTTTATTTTATTTTTATTTTGTTTTTTTTTAATATTTTATGTCTGTCCCAAGGATATCTCCCGAACCGCTTGACCGAATCGCGTCAAATTTTGTGTGAAGGTGTGCCTTCTTAATAGGAAGAGATCGGCGCAAACCATTTCGCCGTCGTGACCTTGACCTTGACGTACGACCTTGAAAACCGAAAATCTATTTAGCCATATCTCGGGCACCGATCAACATAGGATGTTGAAACTTGGTATGAAGGTGGTTTGGCTTATGCCCGTTCTAATGATGGCATACCGATCAAGGTCAAGGTCAAAGAGATCGCTGGAGCCTGAAAATCTGAGGGTCATTTTTTTCTCCTTCTGTCTGTCCCAAGGATATCTTTCGAACGGGTTGACAGAATCACGTCAACTTGTGTGTGCTGGTGTGTCACCA
>CM065686.1:63551574-63561574 GCA_017654935.2 Phymorhynchus buccinoides | reverse complement strand
ACACTTATACCTATTTGACAATTAATATTCCTACGCTTTACAGACGATAGTATTAACAACGTTTCAAGTATTGTTCTATAGGTCTGATGCTAGACAGCATTACCTTGAGCAGCACCCAAATCAGCCAGTGTAGTAATGTTGGGTCATTACCAAATCAGCCAGTGTAGTAATGTTGGGTCATTACTAAATCAGCCAGTGTAGTAATGTTGGGTCATTACCAAATCAGCCAGTGTAGTAATGTTGGGTCATTACCAAATCAGCCAGTGTAGTAATGTTGGGTCATTACCAAATCACCCAGTGTAGTAATGTTGGGTCATTACTAAATCAGCCAGTGTAGTAATGTTGGGTCATTACCAAATCAGCCAGTGTAGTAATGTTGGGTCATTACTAAATCAGCCAGTGTAGTAATGTTGGGTCATTACCAAATGTTGGGTCATTACCAAATCAGCCAGTGTAGTAATGTTGGGTCATTACTAAATCAGCCAGTGTAGTAATGTTGGGTCATTACCAAATCAGCCAGTGTAGTAATGTTGGGTCATTTGTAACACTGAAAAGTTTGAATGCGATCGCTAAAGAACCAATTAAACGTGAACCTATTAATACATGAAATGTAGAAATACTGCCCATTCAATAAGAACCATTGCTCTCCCGCATGCTTACTAATACAATGACAGTAGCAGCAAAAGAGCACCAGATATTGCTCATGAGTATGTGGACAGTAATATGTGTAACGATGTGAAATACGAGACAATGTGTTCATTGAGCCGGCATTGCTGAAGCCCCCAATTGGAGCCAAGTGCTGTAACACTGCCCAGGACTGTGTAGACCGTTATGGGCTACGGGGAGGGAGTTGGAATAGTACATAACTTCAAACATCAAACGCTTGCTGTTGAAAACTTCCATACACAATCATGCTTTACCGACTTACAGACGCTTTCGCTTTCCATCGTCATGTTGACAGATACTAGAAATAGTCAGTGCTTCGCTGTTGGGTTAGCTGCGTTGCTTTGTAGAAGGAAAGGGAAACAACTGAGTTCGCTGTCATTCTTTCCCCTCTAAAAGCTTGTTCAGTGCTACTAATACTACTACTAATGGTGTACAAAAGACGCAGAGAGTGGCATTATAATATAAATACGGGGTTGGGTGGCTTGCTTGCCTGTGTATGTCTCAACTAACTGCTTTTTAAAAAATATATATATAGTCTTAGCTAGTAATGCTTTGGGAGTCTTTTAATCTGTAAAATGATTGGCTCTGTTTACAGTATCTGTTTTCGAGTTGCTGCTCCTAGTCTAACATNTCTCTCTCTCTCTCTCTCTCTCTCTCTCTCTCTCTCTCTCTCTCTCTCTCTCTCTCTCTCTCTCTCTCTCTCTCTCTCTCTCTCTCTCTCTCTCTCTCTCTCTCTCTCTCTTACACACACACACACATGCACGCGCGCGTGTGCTAGAAAATGAGAAGATAAAAAATGCAAAGAAGTGACTGATTCACTGTGTGTGTGTTTATGTGTGTGTGTCAGTGTGTGTGTGTGTGTGTGTGTGTGTGTGTGTGTGTGTGTGTGTCAGTGTGTGTGTGTGTGTGTGTGTGTGTGTGTGTGTGTCTGTCTGTCTGTCTGTCTGTCTGCGTCTCTGTGTGTGGAGGGGTGTGGGTGTGTGTGTGTGTGTGCGCGTGCGCGCGTGTGTGCCCATATCACAGCCATTCCAACCACCCACAGCATACAGCCATGTGCACACTGTATAGGGCTTTGTGGAGAGACAAGGGGGCTTACCCTATTCTTTCTTTTCAGTAAAAGAAAAAAAGATACCAAGAGTTTAGCCCCTTGGAATATAAGTTATTCAGCGTCTCTCTCTCTCTCTCTCTCTCTCTCTCTCTCTCTCTCTCTCTCTCTCTCTCTCTCTCTCTCTCTCTCTCTCTCTCTCTCTCTCTCTCTCTCCCCTCTCTCTCTCTCTCTCCCCTCTCTCTCTCTCTCTCTCTCCCTCCCCCCCCCCCCCTCTCTCTCTCTCTCTGTCTCTCCCAGTCAGTAGAGGATAATTGATATTAATAGAAATTGCTAATACTTTATTGCAATAACGTTTGGCAAACAAACAACTACACGACCAGTGCAATAACGTTTGTTAATCATTACCTGATTTATTACCTGTTAGTGAAATCGAGGTAACTTGAATAGACCTACGCCATAGCAACGAGTAGATTGACTGACTGCTAACGCGTGAAGCATCTGACTATGGAGCACTAAACAGCCTCATAGCAAACAAATGTCTTAGGCCGGGTTCACATTAGACGCGTAAGTTCCGTACGGAAAACCTTAAATAAGTGAAAGAAAGAAGGATACAAGTTTACGCATATAGGGGAAATTCGGACACGTGCGCAAATCTTTTCCCTTCTTTGTTTCACTTAATTATGGGTTGCGCACGGGTTTCTGCATGGAATATCCGCTTATGTGTGTACACGGCCTAATGTGTCATGAGCAATACTCACTGTGGGTTTGTTCCGTATGTGTGTACACGGCCTAATGTGTCATGAGCAATACTCACTGTGGGTTTGTTCCTTATGTGTGTACACGGCCTAATGTGTCATCAGCAATACTCACTGTGGGTTTGTTCCTTATGTGTGTACACGGCCTAATGTGTCATGAGCAATACTCACTGTGGGTTTGTTCCTTATGTGTGTACACGGCCTAATGTGTCATGAGCAATACTCACTGTGGGTTTGTTCCTTATGTGTGTACACGGCCTAATGTGTCATGAGCAATACTCACTGTGGGTTTGTTCCTTATGTGTGTACACGGCCTAATGTGTCATGAGCAATACTCACTGTGGGTTTGTTCCTTATGTGTGTACACGGCCTAATGTGTCATGAGCAATACTCACTGTGGGTTTGTTCCTTATGTGTGTACACGGCCTAATGTGTCATGAGCAATACTCACTGTGGGTTTGTTCCTTATGTGTGTACACGGCCTAATGTGTCATCAGCAATACTCACTGTGGGTTTGTTCCTTATGTGTGTACACGGCCTAATGTGTCATGAGCAATACTCACTGTGGGTTTGTTCCTTATGTGTGTACACGGCCTAATGTGTCATGAGCAATACTCACTGTGGGTTTGTTCCTTATGTGTGTACACGGCCTAATGTGTCATGAGCAATACTCACTGTGGGTTTGTTCCTTATGTGTGTACACGGCCTAATGTGTCATGAGCAATACTCACTGTGGGTTTGTTCCTTATGTGTGTACACGGCCTAATGTGTCATGAGCAATACTCACTGTGGGTTTGTTCATTCTTCAGTCGTGTTTCCCGTGCCATGCTCTTCTCTGAATGACCTGTCCCGTGGGATCTGAACTCACAACCTGTCCCGCGGGATCTGAACTCACAACCTGTCCCGTGGGATCTGAACTCACAACGTGTCCCGCGGGATCTGAACTCACAACCTGTCCCGTGGGATCTGAACTCTCAACCTGTCCCGTGGGATCTGAACTCACAACCTGTCCCGTGGGATCTGAACTCACAACGTGTCCCGTGGGATCTGAACTCACAACCTGTCCCGTGGGATCTGAACTCACAACCTGTCCCGTGGGATCTGAACTCTCAACCTGTCCCGTGGGATCTGAACTCACAACCTGTCCCGTGGGATCTGAACTCACAACCTGTCCCGTGGGATCTGAACTCACAACGTGTCCCGTGGGATCTGAACTCACAACCTGTCCCGTGGGATCTGAACTCTCAACCTGTCCCGTGGGATCTGAACTCACAACGTGTCCCGTGGGATCTGAACTCACAACCTGTCCCGTGGGATCTGAACTCACAACCTGTCCCGTGGGATCTGAACTCACAACCTGTCCCGTGGGATCTGAACTCACAACCTGTCCCATGGGATCTGAACTCACAACGTGTCCCGTGGGATCTGAACTCACAACCTGTCCCATGGGATCTGAACCCACAACCTGTCCCGTGGGATCTGAACTCACAACCTGTCCTGTGGGATCTGAACTCACAACCTGTCCCGTGGGATCTGAACTCACAACCTGTCCCGTTGGATCTGAACTCTCAACCTGTCCCGTGGGATCTGAACTCTCAACCTGTCCCGTGGGATCTGAACCCACAACGTGTCCTGTGGGATCTGAACTCACAACGTGTCCCGTGGGATCTGAACTCACAACCTGTCCCGTGGGATCTGAACTCACAACCTGTCCCGTGGGATCTGAACTCACAACCTGTACCTGGGCCAAATGGTGGTCACGTTATGTAAAGATTAGGCCGTGTACACACATAAGCGGATACCCGTGCGCAATCCATAAATAAGTGAAGGAAAGAAGGGAACAGATTTCCGCACGTGTCCGAATTTCCCCTATTTTCGTAAACTTTTATCCTTCTTTCTTCCACGGAACTTACGCGTCTAATGTGAACCCGGCCTTAGGGACAATCTTTGTTCTTTTTTTTCCATTGCAGTTCGATATTTTCTATGATTGTTTGATTCTCGTCATTTTGTTTATTCTTTTTTTTTATATTGGTAATTAAGTCTAAGCTGAAAGAAATTTACTGAGTTTTTTATATTATTGTTAGTGCATTTGTTCTAATAATGTTGCTGTCACGAAAAAATGATGTGGGAAAATGACGATGTAACTATTATAGTATTGTGCCAACTATTTTAGAGGTGTCCTCTAATTTTTTGTTGTTGTTGTTTGTTTAATCTATCGATTGTTTTGCTTTCCTCAATTCTTTATCATACATTTTTGCATCCTGGATTTTGTGAGGCATGCAACATCAAGCCGAAACACATGCTGGGTGCGTGGCCCATGCATGGCATGCACTCTCTGTCTGTCTGTCTGTATGTATGCCTGCTTCTCTATGCCTGCTTTTCTCTCTCTCTCTCTCTCTCTCTCTCTCTCTCTCTCTCTCTCTCTCTCTCTCTCTCTCTCTCTCTCTCTCTCTCTGTGTCTCAAACATACATACTAGCTTGGTTGTAATGTTGGAGTGAGCATGGTGTTCTGGTCCTGTCTTGTTGCCTTTCCGGGACCCTCCAGCGGAGCTCGCGGAGAGACTCTGTGGGCATTCCCGGCTTTCTGGAACTGCCCTCTTCCCGCCAGCGGCGAGGCTCTCTGCAGCTTCCCTTCTTCGCCTCTCCATCCGCTTCCTCCTCCTCCACTTCCGCTTCCGCTCATGGGAAGTGGGGAGAGTTAAAAACCTTGGATGACCCCTTTGTAAGTGTGGATGTGGCTGTGGGTGATTCGTGTTCACCGTCAGCATGCATGCCAACCCTGCTTCTCCTTCCTACTGTTGTTGTACCGTAGACGGATGGCTGTGCGCTGTATTAACCGATTTGAATCTCCCTTCGTGTCGCTGTTGGTGCTGACCGTTGTCTCACGCAGTCCTTCCTTAACCTCGTTTCCCCCATCTCCCCCAGCTTCCTCCGACCCCTAGCAGCAGCACGTGCCGTTGGATCATTTCAGTTTGAAACATAAATACCTTGGGGTTGGGACTGAAGCATGTGTAGCAGAGCACGAGTTCCATTCCTATCAAAGTTATGTGTGCGTGTTGGTGTGTTGGTGTGTTGGCGTGTTGGTGTGTTGGTGTGTTGGTTTGTTTTTGTCGGTGCTTTTTGTTTGTTTCTTTCTTTTTTCTTTTTTTTTGGGGGGTGTTTCTCCTCGGGTCTCGTTTCTTTTCGTCACCCCCGCCCTCCCCTCCCTCCACCCCCCACCCTCCACCCCCCCACCCCCTAGAAGTTTCTCATTGAAACTTTCCACTGACATGCTGCCACGTTTGGGGAAAGGGATAGGGTTAGAATCAGCCTGGGAGTATTTTCATAAAACTGAACGACTTTGAGATTGAGGGTCATAAACATGAGGGGGAGGTGGGGGGGGGGGACGAAAGAAACAGACTTTGGGATTGAGGGTCGTAATCATGAGGGGGGGGGGGGGACGAATCTACATGTTTGCCCGGAAAAATCATTTTCTGGGGTCAGAGTTGAGTTGACGAGGCTAACTTTGCCTAGGTACGTTGTCCGTGCATTGTGCGGGCATTGAGGACACTGACTGTAAACTGACTTCCAATAATGACCCCCTCCTCCCCCCCCCCAGCACCCCTGACCCACTTCCTCACGGTGGCCTGTTGTGACTGTTGTTGTTATGTCAGGTAGAAGCTAGTTATAGTAGATGTGGTTGCTTTCTAACCATTCTTTATCTGTTGGTGATTCGCGCGCGCACACACACACGCACATGCGCGCACGCACACACATAAGCACACACGCACACGCACACACACGCACGCACTGTTTGCAGATGACTCATCCCTTCATACTAGTGATACGAATGCTAACAGGCTAGTAAGCAAACTTCAAAATGATGCTCAAAATGTTTTTAACTGGACACAATTAAATCACATGTCAATTAATGCCAATAAAACGAAATGCACGTACGTATCAACCAGACAAAAAAGACAAAAGATGAACTCCCAATTTCCACCACTATTTGTTTGCAGCAACAAAATTGAAGAAGTTGATTCACATAAAACATTAGGTGTTGTCATTGACAAAGATCTGTCTTGGACAGACCATATAAAGTCTTTAGGGAAAGGTCTGTCTAGAAAAATACTCCAGCTATCTAAGATTAAACATTTCCTTGATAACCATTCTCGTAAACTATTCTTTAATGCTCACATACTCTCCATGATCGATTATGCTTCAACATTATGGGATAGCTGTAGTGATACCAATTTAAAGATTATCAATCGTATGTACAAAAAAGCAATTAAAATAATTTTATTAAAATCAAGTTCACTTACCTATGAAGACTACAAAGAACTAGATATACTAACTTTTCAAGACAGACTTTTCCTCAAAAAGGCAATCTGCATGCATAATATTGTCAACGGAAATGCTCCAAAAAAGGTAACAGATACATTTACGACAAACACAAGCAGACACACCCATTTACTCTCATTCCCTCGACCAAATAATAATCTATTCAAATCTAGTCTCCTCTATTCGGGTGGAGATTTATGGAACAAACTACCCTCCATTTTAAAAAACATGAAACACAAGAACTACTTCAAGAAAAAAATGAAAATGTATCTCTTTAACAGAACATAATTGATAACTTTATTCCAATTATTTGAACTAATGGAAACGTAGCCTACATAACATATTTTGGTAAGTAAATGTGATGTTTTAAATGTTTCGTTGTTGATGTTGATGTATATATTGTACATAATATGCTATTCGCCCAGTCCCCATCCTTTTTCCTGTTTTTGTGTGTGGAATATTTGCTTGTTTCTTTAATTAATTGTTTACTTGTATATTTTCCTTTTCTTGTTCGCTACTTTGGAATGTTTAGTTTTTGGGGGGGGTTTTGCATCATTTTTATGAATGGCTTGTTGAAAAAAAGCATGTTTTTGCTTATGCAATGTTCCCATCTGGAAATAAAATTTTGACTTGACTTCACACACACACACACACACACACACACACACACACACACACACACACACACACACACACACACACACACACACACACACACACACTCACACACACACACACACACACACACACACACACACACACACACACACACACACACACACACACACACACACACCTCAAACTAAACGCATGCTCATCTCCTGGGCTCTCCGTCATTACAATAATATGATGATATTAACATTATTATTCAATACAGTGGAGCCTCCGACCCAAAAGAATGTCAACGATTTTTCCTACCTTTATATCCGAACTACCTCCTCATGAAGACCCCTCCCTTATAAGACCTAATTTGGGCTGGTTTTCACTGTCACAATAGAGGTTCCACTGTACCCCCAACACCACAAGGCCACTGGTTATCTGTGGTTATTGTACTCCCAAACACTACAAGGCCACTGGTTATCTGTGGTTATTGTACTCCCCAACACTACAAGGCCACTGGTTATCTGTGGTTATTGTACTCCCCAACACTACAAGGCCACTGGTTATCTGTGGTTATTGTACTCCCCAACACTACAAGGCCACTGGTTATCTGTGGTTATTGTACTCCCCAACACTACAAGGCCACTGGTTATCTGTGGTTATTGTACTCCCAAACACTACAAGGCCACTGGTTATCTGTGGTTATTGTACTCCCCAACACTACAAGGCCACTGGTTATCTGTGGTTATTGTACTCCCCAACACTACAAGGCCACTGGTTATCTGTGGTTATTGTACTCCCCAACACTACAAGGCCACTGGTTATCTGTGGTTATTGTACTCCCCAACACTACAAGGCCACTGGTTATCTGTGGTTATTGTACTCCCCAACACTACAAGGCCACTGGTTATCTGTGGTTATTGTACTCCCCCAACACTACAAGGCCACTGGTTATCTGTGGTTATTGTACTCCCCCAACACTACAAGGCCACTGGTTATCTGTGGTTATTGTACTCCCCAACACTACAAGGCCACTGGTTATCTGTGGTTATTGTACTCCCCAACACTACAAGGCCACTGGTTATCTGTGGTTATTGTACTCCCCCAACACTACAAGGCCACTGGTTATCTGTGGTTATTGTACCCCCCAACACTACAAGGCCACTGGTTATCTGTGGTTATTGTACTCCCCAACACTACAAGGCCACTGGTTATCTGTGGTTATTGTACTCCCCAACACTACAAGGCCACTGGTTATCTGTGGTTATTGTACTCCCCAACACTACAAGGCCACTGGTTATCTGTGGTTATTGTCGTACCCCCCAACACTACAAGGCCACTGGTTATCTGTGGTTATTGTACTCCCAAACACTACAAGGCCACTGGTTATCTGTGGTTATTGTACCCCCCAACACTACAAGGCCACTGGTTATCTGTGGTTATTGTACTCCCCAACACTACAAGGCCACTGGTTATCTGTGGTTATTGTACTCCCCCACACTACAAGGCCACTGGTTATCTGTGGTTATTGTACTCCCCAACACTACAAGGCCACTGGTTATCTGTGGTTATTGTACTCCCCCACACTACAAGGCCACTGGTTATCTGTGGTTATTGTACTCCCCCACACTACAAGGCCACTGGTTATCTGTGGTTATTGTACTCCCCAACACTACAAGGCCACTGGTTATCTGTGGTTATTGTACTCCCCCAACACTACAAGGCCACTGGTTATCTGTGGTTATTGTACCCCCCAACACTACAAGGCCACTGGTTATCTGTGGTTATTGTACTCCCCAACACTACAAGGCCACTGGTTATCTGTGGTTATTGTACTCCCCCAACACTACAAGGCCACTGGTTATCTGTGGTTATTGTACTCCCCAACACTACAAGGCCACTGGTTATCTGTGGTTATTGTACTCCCCCAACACTACAAGGCCACTGGTTATCTGTGGTTATTGTACTCCCCCACACTACAAGGCCACTGGTTATCTGTGGTTATTGTACTCCCCAACACTACAAGGCCACTGGTTATCTGTGGTTATTGTACTCCCCAACACTACAAGGCCACTGGTTATCTGTGGTTATTGTACTCCCCAACACTACAAGGCCACTGGTTATCTGTGGTTATTGCAAGGCCACTGGTTATCTGTGGTTATTGTACAAGGCCACTGGTTATCTGTGGTTATTGCACTACAAGGCCACTGGTTATCTGTGGTTATTGTACTCCCCAACAGTACAAGGCCCTGGTCTGTGTTATTGTACTCCCCAACACTACAAGGCCACTGGTTATCTGTGGTTATTGTACTCCCCAACACTACAAGGCCCTGGTTATCTGTGGTTATTGTACTCCCCCACACTCCAGGTGACTTTAAAGTCCCCCCCCATTCCCCATCACCATGTTGCAGGTGACTTTAAAGTCCCCATTGTAGTCCATGAAAGTCCCCATCACCATTGTTCCAGGTCACTTTAAAGTCCCCCCCCATTCCCCATCACCATGTTCCAGGTGACTTTAAAGTCCCCCCATTCCCCATCACCATTGTTCCAGGTCACTTTAAAGTCCCCCATCACCATTGTTCCAGGTGACTTTAAAGTCCCCCCATTCCCC
>CM065686.1:63536574-63546574 GCA_017654935.2 Phymorhynchus buccinoides | reverse complement strand
CTCCCTCCCTCCCTCCCTCAGCACGGGTTCCCAAGGCTGGTGTAGGTGTAGGCCTGCTCTCGTGCTGGTAGGGCCGGTGGGGCCGGTGTGTCTCTGGGTGCCATCAGCACCTTCGGCTGTTTCTTTTTCCGTCAAACAGCTGCCAAGAAAACACTGCTGACTGTTTTCACCACTGTCTGTCCGTGGCTCACTGACTGTACGTCTGACTGACTGTGTGGCCACGTGACCACCATAGCGTTTGAACCGAGGGACCCAAGACCCTCACATTGTGCAGGTGGATAGGTAGTTAGGATATCTAGGCCAGGGTCGAAGATGAAGGTAATTGGTCAAAGGCCAAGATCACAGGAGCTCACAATGCTGCCGCACAGCTGCTTGATCTAGCGTGTTCACGCTGTAGTTGTGGAGTGCTTTCTTTTAGATTGATCGATGGATTCATTGATTGACTGATCGATCGATTGATTGACTGATCGTTTGATTGACTGATCGTTTGATCGACTGGTTGATTAATTGGTTGACTGATTGATTGATCGACTGGTTGATTGATTGATTGACTGGTTGATTGGTTGATTGATTGATTGATTGATTGACTGGTTGATTGGTTGGTTAATACCCCGCTGTGCTGTGCCCCCTGCAGGGCAGCCTGATGATTGATTGACTGGTTGACTGGTTGGTTGGTTAATGCCCCGCTGTGCTGTGCCCCCTGCAGGGCAGCCTGATGATTGATTGACTGGTTGATTGAGTGGTTGACTGGTTGGTTGGTTAATGCCCCGCTGTGCTGTGCCCCCTGCAGGGCAGCCTGATGATTGATTGACTGGTTGATTGACTGGTTGACTGGTTGGTTGGTTAATACCCCGCTGTGCTGTGCCCTCTGCAGGGCAGCCTGAGGAGTCGTCGCGGCCCCAACCTGTCCATCGACGACACGTACAGCGTGCCCTCCACCTCCCCCCAGGGCACGCTGACCTTCAGCGAGGGCGGCAAGAAGCCAAGGTCACAGAAACTGTCCGTGGTCAGCCTCTTCCAGAACAACGCCTCCAGCTCCAACATGAAGGTCAGTGCTGGGTGCTGGTGGCCATGGTACTGTGTGCTGTTTTGGGGGGTTTCCTTCCTCTTCTTCTACTACTACTTCTTTGTCTCCTCCTCTCTCTTTTTTCTCTTCTTCTTCTACTTCTGTTTCATCCTCGACGTCTTCGTCTTTGTGTGTCCTTTTTTATGTTTCCGTCGACTGTTTTATCATCATAAGAAATGTTACCCTCACTCAGTCTGTTCTGTTTGTTTCTGTCGACTGTTTTATCACCATAAAGAGAGAGAGAGAGAGAGAGAGAGAGAGAGAGAGAGAGAGAGAGAGAGAGAGAGAGAGAGAGAGAGAGAGAGAGAGAGAGAGAGAGAGAGAGAGAGAGAGAGAGAGAGAGAGAGAGAGTGAGAGAGAGAGAGAGAGAGAGAGAGAGAGAGAGAGAGAGAGAGAGAGAGAGAGAGAGAGAGAGAGAGAGAGAGAGAGAGAGAGAGAGAGAGAGAGTCTGTTCTGTTATTTGCATAGTCCTTGATTCGTTCAGGGTGCCTTGTTTGTGTTATGTTTGTCTGCCTGACTGGCTGGATGTCTGCCTGTTTCTCCCCCCCCCCCCCTCTCTCTCTCTCTCTCTCTCTCTCTCTCTCTCTCTCTCTCTCTCTCTCTCTCTCTCATAACATTTTCATTTCAAATATCATTTTCGCTCTCTCTCTCTCTCTCTCTCTCTCTCTCTCTCTCTCTCTCTCTCTCTCTCTCTCTCTCTCTCTCTCTCTCTCTCTCTCTCTCTCTCTCTCTCTCTCTCTCTCTCTCTCTCTCTCTCTCTCTCTCTCTCTCTCTCTCTCTCTCTCTCTCTCTCTCTCTCTCTCTCTCTCTGTGTGTGTGTGTGTGTGTGTGTGTGTGTGTGTGTGTGTGTGTGTGTGTGTGTGTGTGTGTGTGTGTGTGTGTGTCTGTGAGAGAGAAAGAGAAAGAGAGAAAGAAAGAGAGAGAAAGAATCAGAGGGAGAGAGAGAGTCCTCTGCCTCTGTCTGCAAAGCATGCACCTTCATATGTGACATTGCCTGCAGTGATGCCCCAGAGCACAGGAGTCCTCTGCCCCTGTCTGCAAAGCATGCACCTTCATATGTGACATTGCCTGCAGTGATGCCCCAGAGCACAGGAGGCCTCTGCCCCTGTCTGCAAAGCATGCACCTTCATATGTGACATTGCCTGCAGTGATGCCCCAGAGCACAGGAGTCCTCTGCCCCTGTCTGCAAAGCATGCACCTTCATATGTGACATTGCCTGCAGTGATGCCCCAGAGCACAGGAGGCCTCTGCCCCTGTCTGCAAAGCATGCACCTTCATATGTGACATTGCCTGCAGTGATGCCTCAGAGCACAGGAGGCCTCTGCCTCTGTCTGCAAAGCATGCACCTTCATATGTGACATTGCCTGCAGTGATGCCCCAGAGCACAGGAGTCACTGGACATTGTCCTGTTGAAAGTCAAGCTGTCCTGTTGTGTCCCTCCCTATCAGGACAAATGTCCTACTGACACTGAACGCTGGTAGACTTTGTTCTGTTGATTTCTATCAGAGCCAGGACATTTTGTCCTATTGATTGTCTTGTTTCAGGACAGTTTGTCCTATTGATTGTCTTGTTTCGGGACAGTTTGTCCTGTCCTTTTTCCATGCTCATCACTGTATCTGTGTTGAAGCTGACTACACCTCAGTAAGAAGTCATGACCCTCGGGTTTACCGACTAATATTAATGTGCCCGGTTTACGACTTGTGCTTCCGCATTTCTAGACAGTCATCAAACTGACAGGAATGTGTTCGCGTGTATTATGAACAAACTACCCCCCCCTCAAGCAGCTTTTTCCTCCTTCATGTTATAGTCATGAAGAACGCTTGTTCCATCCAACGGAGTTAGGCCTGCTCTCGGTTAGCTACGTACTATGCTAACGTCTTCGGCTGCTTCATTTGTAATTGACTATTTCTTGGATCTCACATTGGAAACGGGTCAAATGTATGCATATCTAGTATGTAAGCCTAAGCCTCGTGCCTCCGTACGGGGAGCTGGACGACCCTGCCCCCTCCACGAGTCTCTCCCTGTGGGTCTTTTAGTACAAATAGTTCCCACACTTTCTGGATGTCCTGTGCTTGTAACGTCCTCTAATCCGTCACTCTCTTATTCTGCCTTTTCCCTTTGCTTACTGCCATCTGCTATCTTTTTGCATTACTAGCATAGCATAGCATAAATGGCACTATAGGCTATTTTGTTTAGCCTGTTGCCCTCTAAATATGTTTTTGATTTTTATTTGGTTTGGCTTCATTCACTGATGACTACTAAGGCATCTGTGTTTTATATTATTCCTTTAAATCTGTATATTAACTGAATACATTTTGTTTTGGAAAAACTTGTCTATAATATTTTTGAATGAATTTAATGACTTTGCATTAACTGCTTCATCGGGAAGGTTATTCCATGCATTTATTACTCTGTTAGTAAAAACGTGTTGTGCTAGTCTGGTGTTAGTATCTTTTTTGTACAGCTTAAAGTTATGGCCACGGGTTCTTCTTCTACCACCCTCACAAAGAGTTAGTAGGCTGTTA
This sequence comes from Phymorhynchus buccinoides, assembly GCA_017654935.2. Lineage (NCBI taxonomy): Eukaryota > Metazoa > Mollusca > Gastropoda > Neogastropoda > Raphitomidae > Phymorhynchus > Phymorhynchus buccinoides. Next base: position 63,542,983 of record CM065686.1, on the reverse strand, counting down.
GTAGTGGAATAATCGTATAAATGGTGACATATTTTATAAACTTCAATCATATCACCCCTGAGCCTCTATACTCTAGGCTAGGTATCCGCAGATAAATAAGGCTTTCCTCATAGGTCATATCATTTGTACCAACAATCTTTTTTGTAAACGTCCTCTGAACTGGTCCATTCTCCTGCCTTTGTTCTAGAAACTCTTACAAAGATTTTCTCTGGGCCCAGCTATTTCTTAGTTAGGCGCATAACGGCAGCATGGCGCATCAGCGCTCATATGACAGGAAAGTATATGAGCGATTAACAAGAAAGAAAGAAAGAAGGAAAGAAAGAAAGGAAGGAAAAGATAGCCCCATATTTAATTTTGCAGTTGCTTCAAAAGTCATCGTTTTTCATTGGCTACAAGCGAGAAATACAAAACCACTGTCTTTATTGGCAAAGATTCGTTTCCTGCAGCATTTTGATTGGTCCAGGCCGAAAACCTTCACACTGATTACTGGGTCCATAATGCAAAGCAAACAACCTTTCGGGGTCACTTCCGGCACGTGACATGTTGAAGCGGTGTCCGTGTCGTGTCCTGTCACTTCTTGTGTTTGTCTTCTGGCTTTGAAGGGGTGAACATGGGGGACTGGGGAAGGGAGGAAAGGGGGAGGGGGTTGTCTAATGGGTGTAGGGGGTGGGGGAGGGAGGGAGCGGAGGCGTCACTGACCATCGGACAAATCTGTCTCTCTCGGTTTGTCTCTTGTAAATGAAAGTGTCTGAAGTATGAAGTCTTTGGTATCTTTGTTTGTTCATCTCTCTCTCTCTCTCTCTCTCTCTCTCTCTCTCTCTCTCTCTCTCTCTCTCTCTCTCTCTCTCTCTCTCTCTCTCTCTCTCTCTCTCTCTCTCTCTCTCTCTCTCTCTCTCTCTCACACACACACACACACACACACACACACACACACACACACACACACACACACACACACACACACACACACACACACACACACACACACTCATATAACCACGCATGCGTGCGCGCATTTTTGCACGCGCTTAAAGTGTGTGTGTGTGCGTGTGCGTGTGCGTGTGTGTGTGTGTGTGTTCTTGATAACGTTTATAGTTCTACGCGAATGTCATGTGATTTTACGTGAGTTTGTTCTGTTCTGTCTTGTTTTGGCTTACACTATTTTCTTGTCAGTTTGAATTCTTAGATTATTTTACATTTTGCGTGCACGCCGAAATTGTTTTTTCTTCATGTATGTTTGAAGACAATAAATAATTGTGAATTGTGTGAATTGTGCGTGCGTTTGTGTGCCTATGCTATATATAACCAGACTGTGAGCAAGTGAGAGCCCAGCATTGACAGCGGATGTTTGTGGTTCCCGCCCTGTGCTGACCCTGTCTGGGTCAATGTTGTCCCCTGGCTGGAGATGGGGGAGAGGGAAGGTGTGGGTGTGGGGGTGGGTGGGGGTGGGTGTGGGGGTGGGTGGGTGTGGATGTGGGGGTCTGACAAGAGAGACCAAGGAAAGGCGCGAGACTAGAACCCTGTTGGTGTTTTAAAAAGTGTGAAAGTGACAAGCTGGGTGGTTGGTAACGAACTCTGCACCACCATTCCATTGTCCCAGACCCCTCCTCCCTCACCCCACCCCCATCCTCACCCACCTTCTCCACCCTCTGTTAATACGGCATGATTGTAGGGTGTGCTATTGTTGTTTCGAGTCAGTGATGAGACTTATGGCGAAGCGAAACAGCTGTGTAAAAGGGTGGATCTTGTATAAGTCCAGTCGCTCCCCCTGACGTATCCGTGGTTAGGAATTAAGTGACAGTGTTCCAACTGTAGTGTCGGCCTTTTATCGTTGTCTAATGCTATCAGTTTTACTAATGGGTATTGGGGTTTACAGCCAGTGGGTGTTCACTTAGAGCAAGATGCGTGTATTCAGTGTCCAAAACGACTGTGCATACTTTCTTCGCAATGCAAAGGACCAAGTTGTTACGAATAATAATAGCACTTTAGACTTTCAGACTATTTGTTTTCAATATCTTGTCGTTGTAATAGCACTATCAGTTCTGGCTAGCACTTTAGACTTTCAGACTATTTGTTTTCAATATCTTGTCGTTGTAATAGCACTATCAGTTCTGGCTAGCACTTTAGACTTTCAGACTATTTGTTTTCAATATCTTGTCGTTGTAATAGCACTATCAATTCTGGCTAGCACTTTAGACTTTCAGACTATTTGTTTTCAATATCTTGTTGTAATAGCACTATCAGTTCTGGCTAGCACTTTAGACTTTCAGACTATTTGTTTTCAATATCTTGTCGTTGTAATAGCACTATCAGTTCTGGCTAGCACTTTAGACTTTCAGACTATTTGTTTTCAATATCTTGTCGTTGTAATAGCACTATCAGTTCTGGCTAGCACTTTAGACTTTCAGACTATTTGTTTTCAATATCTTGTCGTTGTAATAGCACTATCAGTTCTGGCTAGCACTTTAGACTTTCAGACTATTTGTTTTCAATATCTTGTCGTTGTAATAGCACTATCAGTTCTGGCTAGCACTTTAGACTTTCAGACTATTTGTTTTCAATATCTTGTCGTTGTAATAGCACTATCAGTTCTGGCTAGCACTTTAGACTTTCAGACTATTTGTTTTCAATATCTTGTCGTTGTAATAGCACTATCAGTTCTGGCTAGCACTTTAGACTTTCAGACTATTTGTTTTCAATATCTTGTCGTTGTAATAGCACTATCAGTTCTGGCTAGCACTTTAGACTTTCAGACTATTTGTTTTCAATATCTTGTCGTTGTAATAGCACTATCAGTTCTGGCTAGCACTTTAGACTTTCAGACTATTTGTTTTCAATATCTTGTCGTTGTAATAGCACTATCAGTTCTGGCTAGCACTTTAGACTTTCAGACTATTTGTTTTCAATATCTTGTCGTTGTAATAGCACTATCAGTTCTGGCTAGCACTTTAGACTTTCAGACTATTTGTTTTCAATATCTTGTCGTTGTAATAGCACTATCAGTTCTGGCTAGCACTTTAGACTTTCAGACTATTTGTTTTCAATATCTTGTCGTTGTAATAGCACTATCAGTTCTGGCTAGCACTTTAGACTTTCAGACTATTTGTTTTCAATATCTTGTCGTTGTAATAGCACTATCAGTTCTGGCTAGCACTTTAGACTTTCAGACTATTTGTTTTCAATATCTTGTCGTTGTAATAGCACTATCAGTTCTGGCTAGCACTTTAGACTTTCAGACTATTTGTTTTCAATATCTTGTCGTTGTAATAGCACTATCAGTTCTGGCTAGCACTTTAGACTTTCAGACTATTTGTTTTCAATATCTTGTCGTTGTAATAGCACTATCAGTTCTGGCTAGCACTTTAGACTTTCAGACTATTTGTTTTCAATATCTTGTCGTTGTAATAGCACTATCAGTTCTGGCTAGCACTTTAGACTTTCAGACTATTTGTTTTCAATATCTTGTCGTTGTAATAGCACTATCAGTTCTGGCTAGCACTTTAGACTTTCAGACTATTTGTTTTCAATATCTTGTCGTTGTAATAGCACTATCAGTTCTGGCTAGCACTTTAGACTTTCAGACTATTTGTTTTCAATATCTTGTCGTTGTAATAGCACTATCAGTTCTGGCTAGCACTTTAGACTTTCAGACTATTTGTTTTCAATATCTTGTCGTTGTAATAGCACTATCAGTTCTGGCTAGCACTTTAGACTTTCAGACTATTTGTTTTCAATATCTTGTCGTTGTAATAGCACTATCAGTTCTGGCTAGCACTTTAGACTTTCAGACTATTTGTTTTCAATATCTTGTCGTTGTAATAGCACTATCAGTTCTGGCTAGCACTTTAGACTTTCAGACTATTTGTTTTCAATATCTTGTCGTTGTAATAGCACTATCAGTTCTGGCTAGCACTTTAGACTTTCAGACTATTTGTTTTCAATATCTTGTCGTTGTAATAGCACTATCAGTTCTGGCTAGCACTTTAGACTTTCAGACTATTTGTTTTCAATATCTTGTCGTTGTAATAGCACTATCAGTTCTGGCTAGCACTTTAGACTTTCAGACTATTTGTTTTCAATATCTTGTCGTTGTAATAGCACTATCAGTTCTGGCTAGCACTTTAGACTTTCAGACTATTTGTTTTCAATATCTTGTCGTTGTAATAGCACTATCAGTTCTGGCTAGCACTTTAGACTTTCAGACTATTTGTTTTCAATATCTTGTCGTTGTAATAGCACTATCAGTTCTGGCTAGCACTTTAGACTTTCAGACTATTTGTTTTCAATATCTTGTCGTTGTAATAGCACTATCAGTTCTGGCTAGCACTTTAGACTTTCAGACTATTTGTTTTCAATATCTTGTCGTTGTAATAGCACTATCAGTTCTGGCTAGCACTTTAGACTTTCAGACTATTTGTTTTCAATATCTTGTCGTTGTAATAGCACTATCAGTTCTGGCTAGCACTTTAGACTTTCAGACTATTTGTTTTCAATATCTTGTCGTTGTAATAGCACTATCAGTTCTGGCTAGCACTTTAGACTTTCAGACTATTTGTTTTCAATATCTTGTCGTTGTAATAGCACTATCAGTTCTGGCTAGCACTTTAGACTTTCAGACTATTTGTTTTCAATATCTTGTCGTTGTAATAGCACTATCAGTTCTGGCTAGCACTTTAGACTTTCAGACTATTTGTTTTCAATATCTTGTCGTTGTAATAGCACTATCAGTTCTGGCTAGCACTTTAGACTTTCAGACTATTTGTTTTCAATATCTTGTCGTTGTAATAGCACTATCAGTTCTGGCTAGCACTTTAGACTTTCAGACTATTTGTTTTCAATATCTTGTCGTTGTAATAGCACTATCAGTTCTGGCTAGCACTTTAGACTTTCAGACTATTTGTTTTCAATATCTTGTCGTTGTAATAGCACTATCAGTTCTGGCTAGCACTTTAGACTTTCAGACTATTTGTTTTCAATATCTTGTCGTTGTAATAGCACTATCAGTTCTGGCTAGCACTTTAGACTTTCAGACTATTTGTTTTCAATATCTTGTCGTTGTAATAGCACTATCAGTTCTGGCTAGCACTTTAGACTTTCAGACTATTTGTTTTCAATATCTTGTCGTTGTAATAGCACTATCAGTTCTGGCTAGCACTTTAGACTTTCAGACTATTTGTTTTCAATATCTTGTCGTTGTAATAGCACTATCAGTTCTGGCTAGCACTTTAGACTTTCAGACTATTTGTTTTCAATATCTTGTCGTTGTAATAGCACTATCAGTTCTGGCTAGCACTTTAGACTTTCAGACTATTTGTTTTCAATATCTTGTCGTTGTAATAGCACTATCAGTTCTGGCTAGCACTTTAGACTTTCAGACTATTTGTTTTCAATATCTTGTCGTGGTAATAGCACTATCAGTTCTGGCTAGCACTTTAGACTTTCAGACTATTTGTTTTCAATATCTTGTCGTGGTAATAGCACTATCAGTTCTGGCTAGCACTTTAGACTTTCAGACTATTTGTTTTCAATATCTTGTCGTGGTAATAGCACTATCAGTTCTGGCTAGCACTTTAGACTTTCAGACTATTTGTTTTCAATATCTTGTCGTGGTAATAGCACTATCAGTTCTGGCTAGCACTTTAGACTTTCAGACTATTTGTTTTCAATATCTTGTCGTTGTAATAGCACTATCAGTTCTGGCTAGCACTTTAGACTTTCAGACTATTTGTTTTCAATATCTTGTCGTTGTAATAGCACTATCAGTTCTGGCTAGCACTTTAGACTTTCAGACTATTTGTTTTCAATATCTTGTCGTTGTAATAGCACTATCAGTTCTGGCTAGCACTTTAGACTTTCAGACTATTTGTTTTCAATATCTTGTCGTTGTAATAGCACTATCAGTTCTGGCTAGCACTTTAGACTTTCAGACTATTTGTTTTCAATATCTTGTCGTTGTAATAGCACTATCAGTTCTGGCTAGCACTTTAGACTTTCAGACTATTTGTTTTCAATATCTTGTCGTGGTAATAGCACTATCAGTTCTGGCTAGCACTTTAGACTTTCAGACTATTTGTTTTCAATATCTTGTCGTTGTAATAGCACTATCAGTTCTGGCTAGCACTTTAGACTTTCAGACTATTTGTTTTCAATATCTTGTCGTGGTAATAGCACTATCAGTTCTGGCTAGCACTTTAGACTTTCAGACTATTTGTTTTCAATATCTTGTCGTGGTAATAGCACTATCAGTTCTGGCTAGCACTTTAGACTTTCAGACTATTTGTTTTCAATATCTTGTCGTTGTAATAGCACTATCAGTTCTGGCTAGCACTTTAGACTTTCAGACTATTTGTTTTCAATATCTTGTCGTTGTAATAGCACTATCAGTTCTGGCTAGCACTTTAGACTTTCA
>CM065686.1:63511574-63531574 GCA_017654935.2 Phymorhynchus buccinoides | reverse complement strand
TTGGAGCTCTGTGGTGCAGTCAGTTGGAGGACATAGCGGTCGTTGATTGTTGATGTGGATGTTATCGGTGACATGAAGCAACATCCGTGATGGTATGTATGTTATATAGCGTAGAACTCTCTGTGTGTGTGTGTGTGTGTGTGTGTGTGTGTGTGTGTGTGTGTGTGTGTGTGTGTGTGTGTGTGTGTGTGTGTGTGTTGGTACTGTGTGTCTGTGTGTGTAAATCCTCCTGTCTGTCACTCAAAGAGTTTGTGTATCTGTTTTTCTTTTAATACCTGATGTCTGTGTCTATGTGTGTGTTAAGCGCACACCATGTGCGATGCGTACGTGCTTTCGTGCGTATTATGTGTCAGATGCTGAGATCCGCTCAATGTCATCATTTTTCTTTGAATACTTTACTGAATGTCATTTTCATCGATGTAGGTTTCACTATGTCTTCTTCGAAATAAAGGACACACACACACACACACACACACACACACACACACACACACACACACACACACACACACACACCACACACTCTCTCTCTCTCTCTCTCTCTCTCTCTCTCTCTCTCTCTGTCCCCCCCCCCCCCCCCCCCCCCCATTCCAGTGTTCGTGTTATTTCAGCCTGCACGGTGCAATGCATTCTACTGCTTCCTTGGTCACGCTTTCAGTGAGCAGACGTAAGTCTACCAGTCTGTATTATCGTCTGTTGTTAGTTTACGCAGTGGTCATAGATCCCCCCCCCCCCCCCCCCCCCCTACCAGTGGTATCATCGTCTGTTGTTAGTTTACACAGTGGTCCCCCCCCCCCCCCCCCCCCCCCTACCAGTCTGTATTATCGTCTGTTGTTAGTTTACACAGTGGTCATAGATCCCCCCCCCCCCCCCCCCCTACCAGTCTGTATTATCGTCTGTTGTTAGTTTACCAGTGGTCCCCCCCCCCCTACCAGTCTGTATTATCGTCTGTTGTTAGTTTACACAGTGGTCATAGATCCCCCCCCCCCCCCCCCCCTACCAGTCTGTATTATCGTCTGTTGTTAGTTTTACGCAGTGGTCATACCCCCCCCCCCCCCCCCCCCCCCCCCCCCCCCCCCCTACCAGTCTGTATTATCGTCTGTTGTTAGTTTACACAGTGGTCATAGATCCCCCCCCCCCCCCCCCCCCCTACCAGTCTGTATTATCGTCTGTTGTTAGTTTACACAGTGGTCATAGATCCCCCCCCCCCCCCCCCCCCCCCCCCCCCCCCAGTCTGTATTATCGTCCCGCAGTGGTCCCCCCCCCCCCCCCCCCCCCCCCCCTACCAGTCTGTATTATCGTCTGTTGTTAGTTTACACAGTGGTCATAGACCCCCCCCCCCCCCCCCCCCCCTACCAGTCTGTATTATCGTCTGTTGTTAGTTTACACAGTGGTCATAGATCCCCCCCCCCCCCCCCCCCCCTACCAGTCTGTATTATCGTCTGTTGTTAGTTTACGCAGTGGTCATAGATCCCCCCCCCCCCCCCCCTACCAGTCTGTATTATCGTCTGTTGTTAGTTTACACAGTGGTCCCCCCCCCCCCCCCCCCCCTACCAGTCTGTATTATCGTCTGTTGTTAGTTTACCCAGTGGTCATAGATCCCCCCCCCCCCCCCCCCCCCTACCAGTCTGTATTATCGTCTGTTGTTAGTTTACGCAGTGGTCATAGATCCCCCCCCCCCCCCCCCCCCCCTACCAGTCTGTATTATCGTCTGTTGTTAGTTTACGCAGTGGTCATAGATCCCCCCCCCCCCCCCCCCCCCCCCCCCTACCAGTCTGTATTATCGTCTGTTGTTAACAACAAAATCGTGCATTATCCCTATATATCCCTCATTCATAACGCGAATTTGGGAAGACGAGTGGGCCCTCCGCTGGACCAGACTTTCACTAATGGTCTCAGTGCATGTGAACATTTTCCACTCTTTCACCATGGCAACAGTGGTAGGCCAGTCATAATTGGACTCACATATCAATGGAGAAAGAGTGACAAATATTAACGTGTACAGAGACTACTACCCCTCACTCCCACCACACCCACCATCACCATCACCATCATTTGTCCTGACCCCACACCCTCTCCCATCTTCCCAGATCTTTGTCAATTCTTCGATTCTGCGTTTGACTGTTTCAAGGTTACTCACTGTCCCCCATAGGTCAGCGCGATGACATAACCCCAGTGAACCCTCACCTGGATCTGGGAGAGAGAAACAGAGATGAGATTGAGAGAGAGAGAGGGGGGGGGGGAGATAGAGAGGAAGAAATGATAGTGTAGTGAGGCCAACAAGTGAGAGTACGAAAGTACGGTGACAAAAAGAACAGAGAGAGACAGAGATACTGTATATGTGCGTGCGTGCGTGCGAGCGTACATGTGTTGGTCTCTCTCTCTCTCTCTCTCTCTCTCTCTCTCTCTCTCTCTCTCTCTCTCTCTCTCTCTCTCTCTCTCTCTCTCTCTCTCTCTCTCTCTCTCTCTCTCTCTCTGTATACATGTTGTGTGCGTATGTGAAACACAGTCCAGCAAACAACACCCATCACATGCAAGCATCAAATGCATCATCAAACAACTTTTTATTAATAAGTGTTGGGGATCCACAGGGAGAACTAACTGGCTGGGTCCTTGTAGCATAGGTCTATTTTCTCTCTCTCTCTCTCTCTCTCTCTCTCTCTCTCTCTCTCTCTCTCTCTCTCTCTCTCCGAATTCGAATAATACCTATAATACTGAGAATTCATCCTTCTGAATGATATTGAAGTAAGTGGATGTAACAAGCGTTACCCGCTGTAGATATAGGGCCTACTGCAAAACCCCGGACGTATGAGCGTTCTTGCAAATAAAGTCATAATGTCGATGATCGTAATAATGACGAAATTTGGCAATACTGTTTATTTATGCAGTCGGAAACGACTGATTGACTGATATGCATAACCAGACACATCAGGCATGAACTAAGTCAGGGTGTTCCTGAAGCCAGGGCACAAGCTTGGCCTCCTTGAATTTGCTGCGCTTTTCCATGAGCACGTTGAAGGTGTACATGAACTAAGTCAGGGTGTTCCTGAAGCCAGGGCACAAGCTTGGCCTCCTTGGATTTGCTCCGCCTTTCCATGAGCACGTTGAAGGTGTACATGAACTAAGTCAGGGTGTTCCTGAAGCCAGTGCACAAGCTTGGCCTCCTTGGATTTCCTGCGCTTTTCCATGAGCACGTTGAAGGTGTACATGAACTAAGTCACGGTGTTCCTGAAGCCAGTGCACAAGCTTGGCCTCCTTGGATTTCCTGCGCTTTTCCATGACCACGTTGAAGGTGTACATGAAGGGGTTGACAGCGGAGTTGAAGGGCAGGACAAACACGGCCAGGGCTACGTTCATTTCCCCGGGGATGGCCACACCAGCCAGGGCCAGCAGCCCGCACATCCCGATGGGAAACCAGCACAGGAAGTCCGTCACCGCCACGCTGATCAGCCGGCGAGCTATGGTCAGATCACGTGACACTTTTGTGGAACTGACTTTCAGGGCGTTGCTCTGCACTGACCAGTAAATAAAACCCTGACCAACAGATATCAGCAGGAAGAGGACAAAATTCAACAGGATCAAAACACCAACGGAATAGAACCTGCCGTTGAACTCTTTCTTTGTGACTGGAAGAGGAACACAAATGCCTGACTGGCTGTAAAACTCCCAGTCGGATGCTACAGGAAGTAAAGGCAACAGAGCTAGAAATAACCCAACCATCCAGATTAGCAGGCTAGCTATTGCAGCTGAAGATTTGTTGAAGTGTAGAGTGCTGAACGGGAAGTGGATGACCACAAAGCGGTCCAGTGTGATGAGCAAGATGATGAGAGCTGACACCTCACTGGACAGCAGAGACAAACAGCCAGCCACCTTACAAGTCACACTGCTCTTCCAGGCCTCATCATGGTACAGGTATTTTCCACGGAACCTTTCATCTGCCACTCCAATCACAGCGATGTAGACCCCCATCAGAAAGTCAGCCATGGCCAGGCACGTGACCAGCACACTAAACCCACTTTTCGATGACGTCATGCTTCTGGTGAACAAACGTGTGCAGACACAGAAGGCGTTTCCCGCCAAAGACAGGCATGCCATCAACCAGAGAAAGGCGCGGTACGTCCACGAGTGCAGCAGATGTTCGCAGGAAGAGATTTCATCCTGAGGGGCGTGGCAGGAGGACTTGTCAAATTTGATGGGGAGAATTCTGCTGCAGCACAGCCTGTAGTTGTCAGTGTGTATGGCCTGTAGGTGATTCAGGTCTTTGAAGATATCATCTTGAAATGTTTTCACTGGACTGCCTTCCAGGCGCAGTTCTCTCAACAGTGGTACATTTTGTAAAACGCCAGGACTGATGGTGTGGATGGAAGTGTGTTTTAAATCCAGTGTCTCCAAGTCAGGAAAATGTGAAATTATTTCAACGTCCAGCACTGTTAATTCGGTGAATGACAAGTCTAATGTTGTTAATGGACTTTGTGGCAGTGAAGATGAAGATGAAACGGTGTAGGAGGCTAGCGGGTTATTGTTTAAGAGTAGTGTTCTTAGTGCAGTAAATCCAAGAAACACTACCTTGTCTATATGTCGTAGATTGTTGTAACTGAGATCAAGATATAGTAAGTTTAGCAACGTTACGTTGTGCAGTAGAGTCAAAGAACACTGTGTGAGAATTATGTCAATGACATAGGCATTACTGGACAAATCTGACAGTGTCATTCCCGAACCACCGGCATCTAAAAAACGGAGGTTGGGGAAGAGAGGTGCAGAGAAAGGCTGAGGACACTGAAATACGTGACCTTGACACTGACAACCCTCAGGACATGTCACGTCACAAAACAGTTCGTCATCGTTCATGGGACAGTGGTACTGGTCGTCACAGAGGTAGTCGCTGTGAACACAGGTCGTGGAGGCCCTGCACCTGAACAGTCCTGGACAGGTCATGTTGTCGCAGCCTTCCTCGTCCTGGTGCTCCATACAGTCGTACATTCCGTTGCACAGAGTGTAGACAGGAAGACAGTCGTTGTAGTCACCAGGACACCGGTAATGGGAGTCAGGACACGACTCATTATAATTCATTGGAGTTGAAACAAACTGGCCACTTTCGTCATAATCAACGCGTACAGGAAATGGTATATGCCTGAAAACATGATATCGTAATCGTTTCTTTGACTCACAGCTGTCTTCATCAGATCCATCCTTACAGTCAGGGTGTCGATCACACACTGTGTCAAGCGACACACACTGACTGCTAGTGCAGGTAAATGCGTTGATGCATCCAGGGTGTTGGCAAAATGACTCATCACTCCGGTCTGAGCAGTCAGCCACCATGTCACAAACCAGGGAAAAAGACACAGCGGTCGTTGTTTCGGTGCAAGCAAAAGTAGGATGGAACTCTTCCATCAGAATGTCACTGACATTGAACGCTTGATTCCACAGAGAGCAAGACCTATGCTGGCTGGACCCATACATGAAAGCTGTGTGGGTAATATCACCGTCAGTGCATTTTGCTAGCAAGTATTCTTTAAAGGATTTTAACGTATCTTTTCTGAGTAAAGAAACCGTTTCTGAAGAAGGTAAATCTTGCTCTGTTTTGTTTACCCTGATTTCACAAATTGCACCAACATCACGATGTTTTGAAAATTCTGCCAAGACTATAATACTGGCTTTCTTCATAAGGATAAAGAATATTTGTTCCGAGCTTGAAGAATAAAAAAATCTGTGAGGAAAGTCTGGACTATTTGAATAAGAATAAGGAGCAGCAGAAACAGAATGGAAATGTACAGTTCTGTCTAGACCGACCAGGGTATTTCTGTACATTGGTGGCACTGTTACATCATTCATATATAGCCCAGCGTAGTACTTAGAATCAAAGTAATTATGGAGGTGCATGTTCAAAGCCACACATTTAGGAAAACTTAGGATACCTCCGTGTGAATTACAGTAGTCTCTGGCTTGGGCATTCTGTTTCCTTCCAGAAAAATGAAGATTGCTGACGACTTTGTAGCAAGTGTTGCACAATGCAATTAGGCCTGGGCCTTTACAGCCACTGGCTTGTGTTCCCTTCTGGCCATCTTGTAGTATCGTGTGAATATTGAACACACAGAGGGGAAATAAAACCACAAATAAATTAATGAACATTTAAATGAAGAACAAAGAACTGATGATTTTTTATATGTTCACTTCCAAACGCAATATAAAACAAAATAATTGATACTCCTTTTTTTAATTGTTAAACCACAATGATTTTTTTTATCAAGTAATATGTATCCTGAGAGTCAGTTCAACATTTTTGCAATGCAAAACTAATGGTCAACACACACTAATAATTAAATCATGGGACACCTTTTTATTATGGAACGTTCTTTATTTCTTGTTTACTTCTAACTTTATGTGTCTTTTTGCATGTTTAAATGTTGTTTTCATCTATGGATGTTTGGATGGAAATATGTAGTATCATTACATTATTGAAATATAACTGCTTTATTTACTTAATTGAAGGAACACTAAGAAAAGATTGACTTACCAATGATGTAATGACACAAATGTTTTTTTCTTTTTCTTTTTGGATAAGAAATTAGATTCGCTTACACAATCTTTCTATGTGCTTCTTTTTTCTCTCATGTGGAATGTTCTTAAGTGTAAAGTTTTCCCATATGGCTACATTATTTCTTTCTTGTTTGTGCATTATATTGTATGCCTTGTAATTGTAAAATCAAATGTCAACAACAAAGATGAAAACAAAAATTCAAATAAGACATGTGTGCTCACTGTTCTGATATGTCTTTAAAAGTTAACAGTGTTCAAGCATGCACAATGAATACAACCACGCCCCCAAAGTCCATTTATCTTATTCATTGGCTCAGGACAAAAGCAAATATAAAGAGTCAGTCCCGACAAGCAAATTCAATCCCTTCGTCATTCGGATGCTAATGTTAACATCAGAGAGGCTAAACTTGCACTTAAAGAGTATTAGTTTGCAATATTCGTTCTCCGATAAAGTTTTAAGCTTAATTGAATTACAGTTCATTTACTACAACAATCAGTAAGGCGTCTGGTCAGCATTGTAATGCACATATTGGGCAGTCACGTGATCTATGACAGTCCTAGATACAGTTATGCAAATGTCGGTATGCAAATGGATTTTATCATTGGTTTATACTAGCCTGTAGTAGGGGCCAACAGTAACATGAGAGCTGTACAAATGATGATTTTCTACAGTAATGGAAAATCATAGTACAGTTTAGTCTCTTGTGGAAGACTATGACCCTCGAATGAGGGGGTCCTTGCACCGGCTCTGGTGCTGCAGCCAAAGGAATGGGCTGGCCTTTGGGGACCTTCCTGAACGCCAGCTGTGTCCTCAAATCTCCACTATAAACAAATTATCTCCCAGCCCACCAGCTGGTGTTGTCATTTCGTCAATATTTACCTCCCTTCCTCATCAGTCACACAAAAATCACATGCTAATTAAACAAGCGCGGATTCGCAATCGTTTGTGGCGTGCGACAATTGAAAACGAAACATCATTTTAAAGAGCAGCCTCAATTTGAAGTGCGACAATTTTGGACCTACTGACAAAGTGAGTTATAGCTTTGTGGCTTGTGCCACAAACAAAAGCGGAGGAAAGAAAGTTTCATTGACATTTTCATTGGATTTTCTCCCCTTGGGGAGAGTGGGCTGATCCTGAAGGTACTGCAATACCAGGCCAACCCGTGGCGGGTGGAGCAAGCCCCTGACACTTCGCCGAGGTTCAAAAATCAGTTTAATATCGAAGCCCCCGATAGGGAGCGTATCAGATATTAAGCTGATAAGAACAGATACTACACTTTGATCTTAGCCAAAAGGCCGAGAAGCGATAAAAGTCAGCGGTTTCATGAACCTCAGCCAATCCACGACGTGACGTCGTATTTCTAGGCTGTTTTAATTTGCATTTTGACTGTATAAGAATGATTATAATTGTATCTCTGTTGCATTTTACCTTACTTTGTATGCATTCATTTATGTACAAATTAAACTTTTAGCGTTGTTGTATTTGAAAATGTAGCATTTTAGGAATAGAAAGACTCTTTGAAACGGTTATACTTAAAGTTGACTGCAAATTCAAGTGATACTATTAACAGCTTTTCGGATCCACAACGAGGCTAAGTTGAAAACGAAACATCATTTTAAAGAGCAGCCTCAATTTGAAGTGCGACAATTTTGTAGCCTCGATTTGAAGTGCGACAATTTTGGACCGACCGACTGATCGACAGACAGACCGACAGACCAACAGACCGACCGACCGACAAAGTGAGTTATAGGTTTGTGGCTTGTGCCACAAACAAAAAAAGGGTGGCACACCTCTGGCTGCGACATGTTCTCAAGATGAGAGCAACCCGAATTTCACAGAGACGCCTCTGTGACTATAAAGTACCAAATACCAAATATTTATTCCTGGATTTCAAAGTTTACAGAGTAGAGCGCATAGCTGACTGGCAACACCAAAGATACTTTAAAAAAAAATTGGAAATGGTTCTTTTTTCAATCCCAAAATAATTTGAACAGTTAATATATATGATTGCTTTACCCTTTTTGTGGTGCATTTAGAAGAAACTATTAAAAGACAAGAGGATATGAAGTATTGATTTTGTTGATAAGGCCTATTTAGTACCATTTGGAAAGTAATTGTTTTCCAGGCGTCCTTCATACACTTAAAATGAAAACAAATAATGTCAGTTCATATTGATGATAAAGAGCTTGAAGAATTATTGAAGGCTTCCAACTGTTTTTACTGCCTAAACTTATTTTGGCATAACAAATAAAGGCTTTAGATGCCGTGAATGTGTATGGGGTTTGTGTGCATAGTCAGGTAAACAAAACATTTTGAACACCTTTTTCAGAAGAATATTTCAGTTCCCTTTTAAACACCTATTTGACTTGCGTGTGAAGTGTGACAAGAAAGAATATGTGCATAACAGCGATTGTACTTGTATTATTTTCTAGTCACATAACTTTTCTCTGTGGAACGGTCTGAAGGTTTGCCCCCTGCATCTTGTCGTTTCTTTATTTATAAAACAGATTTTTTTTCAATGCTTGTAGGAGTTTGTCTTCAAGCAGCTGAGATCGTTTCGCTGTGAATGTGGTCCACACAAAGAGCACAGGGTAGAGAGCCGAGCTGAGGGGCAACATGAACACAATCGTGGCATCATACAACTGCTTTAATGTTGCAACATCAGCTATGGTCGTCATCTTTATCAGGCCTAGCGGGACCCAACAGCCAGCCGTTGAGAATGCAATCTTTTTCGTCAGTTGAACCAAACTGTACACTGACCTTGTGTCAGGACTCAGCATGATTCTGTGCTTTGGCACCCGTCTGCAGACTATGGTTAGAAAATACGAAACGACTAAACTCAAAACACAGTTAACTCCCACAAGAACTGTGAACCACCTGAACTGTGTGTTGGGATGTCCCTCAGTGAACAGAGCCAAACGACACAGACCAGACTGGCCTTCCACACCCCAGTGGGACAAACCAGGAAGAAATGGTATCCATGACAACAAGGCGCCCGCACACCAGGCCACGGCACAGGCTGTTATTGCAGACTGTTGACTGACCCTCTTTGACTGACCACGGGCATACAGAATGATGAACTGCTCCATAGTCAGGAGTCCAACCATCAACACGGACACCTCACAGGACAGCAGACAGAGAAACCCGCTCAGTCTACAAGGAATACTACCCGTCCATTCCTTTTCCTTAAAGATGTACTTCCCATGGAATACCGCGTCTGCTATCAGAGTGATGCCCACATGACATCCCATACAGAGGTTTGAAAACTGCAGATGGTACAGTACTGTTGAAGCTCTTTGACCAAACAATGATTTTACGTTATGTGTAATAAATAAACAGATATTGCCCCCTAAGGCAAATACAGTCGCCATCCAAAATGAAACAACGTGGATATTATTTGATAACAATGCCTTACATGAAGGAAGGATGGTGTCAGGAGCTGCACAGTTTATGTTGCCAGATTCTGGAGAAAAGAGCGCATCACAACAAAACCTGTGGTTTGACGAAAATACAGCTTTCAAATATTTAGCGTTTGATATGAAGTCAAAAGAAAATGTGGTAATTATATTTTCCCTCAGGTCTAGCTCATTCAGTTGTGGCAAGTTTTTAAAACCTACAGGTGGAAAGCTTTCGACTGATGAAAATGACACATTTAGATAGTTGATTTGGGGGCAGTAAGTATTGAGTATAAAATTCAAATCCTCAAGGTGGGTTTGTGACATATGCACGTGTTTCAATGAGTAATGAATGAACCTGTTCATTGGTCCTAACACCCTACTGAGAGGGTTGTTTGTTAAAACTAGAGTTCTTAGCTGTGGTAGGTATTTGAGATTATGCGAATGAAGAGTTTTTATATAGTTACCTGAAAGATCCATATATAGTAGATTGCTTACTTTCACATTTGAAACGTTGACAAGGGAACAGTTAGGCATACTAAGATGAATTAGATACCTATGTCCAGAGAAACCGGAAACTGACATTCTTGACCGCATGGCAGCTAAGTAACGAAGTTCAGGGAAATGCTCAATCAGAAAGGGTTTACTGCATATGAAAGACTGACCCTGACACCGACAACCTTCAGGACAAGTCATGTCACACATCAGTTCGTCATCCCGCTGTGGACACTGGCCCCAGCCATCACACAGATGATCTCCATGCACACACACTCTGGAATAACGACACTGATAGAATCCAGTGCATGTTTTTTCTTCACAGTTTTGTTCGTCTTCTCCATAAACACAGTCAGACATTCCGTTACACCGAGTGTAGACAGGCAGACAGTACAGCCACTCTGATGTACAACGATAATGACTGTCTGGACATGGCTCGTCATCTCCTATCTGTTGCTGGTTGAAGAAGCCTGTACCATCTAGGTTGATGTACAATAACTCATTTTCCCTTTGCCTGATATATCTGATTTTTTCCATCCAATTGATGGCTCCTACACGAGAATCAAAACAGTCCATTTCATCAGAATCATCGGAACAATCAGAGAATCCATTACAACGTTGAGACCTAAGCACACACCGACCATTCTCACACATAAAACCATCACAGGGGGGAAAATCACAGAACGACTCATCATCGTTATCTGGACAGTCGTTTCTGAAGTCGCATACCATGGTGTAATGAATTTTGATGAGACTGTTATCACATCGGAACATGTCACAATTGTGGGATTTTTCTTTAAGATAAAAAGCCGTATTCTCTACAGTTGCATTGTCTCTTGATTCACAGAAACTTTGGCACATTGCTGCCAGGGGATCACTCTTTAAAGGAGTCGAGAGACACAGCAGAAACATGTGTGAAATATGGGAATGTGCACGAGAACATAAACACTGACGTGTGTTAGTGAAAATAGATAAACGTGAATATAATGCTGGAAAAGGGGGTTCAGGAGGAAAGGTCATTACACTCTGTGACTTTACCTCACATAATACGCTATTGGGCATCTGCCCTTCAACAAGAAGCTCAACATGTAGGGACAAATACTGAATTGGTCTTTTAAAAACCGTATTAATAAAGCTTTGTCTCAACTTATAAATCAAAGGACTTAGATTAAGTTTAAAATTGTTCCAGTTATAAATCAAAGTGCTGTCAGACCATCTGTAAAATAAACTATACATGAACGAAACGCTCTTCAAGCCGTGCATCAAACCAATACCTGCTCTAAAATGTATATAGTTTGAAAAGATGTGGCCAGCATCGTCCTTCTGGCTTTGTGTTTTAAGAGATGCGAGTGGCTTCCCTCTCTTCTGGCATTCGTTGGCTGAAAGGCTCTCTGGATATCTCCCTGCCAATTCAAAGAATTCAAAACATTTGTTGTGTGAAGCCACCAGCCCCTGACATCCAGGACCACTGAAGGGACAGTGTTCTGTTTCATCCTGCCCTCCTTCACACTCTGTCTTCAGGTTGCACTGCAAAATGTTCTGAAATGTGTGGTAATAGTTCACAGAGCAGTTGAACACACCACTGGGCAATTTATCAGGCTTGTTAAATAAAGACACAATGGAAAAAACAATCTTTAAAAAATGTTTACGTCTGAAAGAAACACAAAGCTGAAAACCTGACATACCAAAGACTGCTGCTGGCAGGAATCGCCCCACAGGAACGTGCTCAACATTCTGAAAGGTGCCATTAGGTTTACTGTAAACCAAAGTTATAAAATCGTGTGCATCATATGTGGACCTCGCATGTTGAACACTGAGCATAATTAAGTAGTTAGACGGCAAACAGTGTTTACATTCACAATCATGACCACGTAGAAATTCTGGAACCATCATATAGCCTTCATATTTGCTAGTATATGCTATTACTAAGCCGGGTGTTTTTGTAGTAGTGATAGATATATTCACCAAGGAGTTATTGCTATTAAAAATGTGCGATGCCTTGGGCATTTGGAAGCACGAATGTTTCACAGAATGCTTTCCACATTCCATGACACGTATATTGTTCAATCTAAATTTCCACTGGAGAGAGTGACATCCATACTGTAACCGTTTCACGCAGACATTGGTAAGCATCCCTTCTGGTGGCTCAACACGCATTTTACAGAAAGATGTTGAATCCCCACATACACCAAAGACCACTCCTTGGTGAGCTGGGTATGGGGGGAAATTGTCCCCATAGTATGGAGAGTATGACTCACGATGCACACAGTCTGTCACATTGACCTGCTGGATTGTGTACTGGGTGTGGTTCTGTGTGATGAAGTGCTCTATCCCAGGGCAGGTCGGACTGACGTTTAGAAGGCCAGCAGCAGTGTGCACTTTACTGGTAACAGTACTGACTTCACCTGAACAAAGGGGGATACAGACATGCGATAAAGGTGTTTATAGAATTGGTATTGTGTCCAGAAAAAACCCTGTTCATTTCATGTTGTCCCAAATGTCCCGCTCATCAAGTTTTTATATGTGAATTGTACTATAGCCTATTCTGCAGGGAAAAGCGATAATTGACTTAGTACAATGTATACAACGCAAATCACAACATAGCTGTAAATGTTAACACAGGTGTCTCGAATCGGACCTGAAATGGACTGAAACGGACTCAAGCTGAGGCTTGATATACCTAAGTGTCTAAGAACTGATTTTCTTCCAAATTTCGCAGTTAAAATGTATTTGCATGTCACTGAAATTTCAAAGGTTAAAACATGTTGAGAAAAAGGTTAAAAGATTGAAAAAAAGAAGCTAAATCCATTAAATTAAAATTGAGAAACAAACCACAAAAAGGTTCCGCATTAGCGTGGCAAATGTATCTAAAACAATGATTGGAAGTGTCAGCTTGAGTGTAGGCCTATACGACAATGTTTTGAGAGGTATTTTTTAAGTTAAAATGATAAAAGTTTGTTTCAATATTTAGAGGTACCCCACAGTTGCACAGCCTGCATCATTGAATGAAGCGTATTGTAGCAATGAAAAAATGCCATGTAGCATGAACGAAAGAAATAGCAAATTGATGTCAGCATCATGTTCTTTTATGATGACAATCATGATCTGTCACCAATACACCATTCATGATCGTTTATCAAGTCATACTCCTAGGCCCTTTACTCAAAGGGCTTTTATCATTGGTTGACAGTAGCCTGTAGTAGGGGCCAACAGTAGCATAAGAGCTGTACAATAGATGAGTTTCTACAGTAATGGAAAATCATGGTACAGTTTAGTCTTTTGTGGAAGACTATGACTCTGAAACTTGGGGGCAATTTTGAACTGGTTATAGTGCTGCAACCAAAGGGATTGGTTGGCCTTTACCTTTGGGAACCTTACCTATTGTCAGCTGTCCTCAAATCCGTTTGTCCAAGAGAGTGAGGATGTACCTGGGGCAAGGCATTTCCACTCTGAACAGATTCTAACCCAGCCCCCTGGAATAGCAGCTACTTCCTGTGCTATCTTACATGCACAGTTGGAAACGACTGAGTAGCATACACATTCTCTTCTTCTTGCTTTAGGCAGCCAACTTCATTCAAATCTGCTCGATACGCATGCCCCTCTCCATCAGGTGTCTGTCAGGACGGAGAGAGCCACATCTTGGTACAATACAATCGCTCCCCAACTCACAGAGTTAAAACGCGAGCGCCGCAGAGCAGAAAGGTGCTGGCTCTCCTCTGGTCTGACTGTTCACAAACAGATCTACAACTCAATCAAACGGACCATTGCAGACTTAGTACAAAGGGCTAAGACTCAGTTTTTCTCCTCTAAAATCTCCGCTAGCAAGACTTGCAAAAAACTCTACCGAAACATGAATCAAATTCTGGGCAAAACACAAGCTGCTGTATTACCTTCAAATATAGAACCTAAACAACTCCCTGACGCCTTTCGTAACTTTTTCTAAGACAAAAATTAATAGTACCCATTCGAAATGCTTTTCCTTCTTCTAAGCCTCAGGACGAGACTCCAGCCTACTCTGGTCCAACTTCGTTCACCTTCAAACCAGTCACAACACAGTTCGTGAAAGAGATTCTCAAAAAATCGGCCCAAAAATCTTGTGCACTTGATCCTTTCCCTACATCCCTCCTCTATAAAAGCATTAATACCTTGTTACCAGCCATAACCAGTTTTTTCAACTGTTCTCTGTCAAGTGATATAGTCCCTGATGATTTTGAAAACGCAATTGTGAAACCTCTCTTGAAAAAATCTGCTCTGAATCCAGATTAATTTTAAAAAAACTAACAGCCAATCTCTAACCTTCCCTTCTTGTCAAAAATCTTAGAGAAAGTAGTTCTTCATCAGTTATATCAGCACCTTGTTACGAACAATCTTCTCAGTCCCCATCAATCTACTTACAGTGCTGGATACAGTACTGAAGCAGCTCTTATTAGTATCTTAAATGACATTCTGATTTCCCTTGACGACAATAAAATATACGTTCTCCTTCTTCTTGATTTATCAGCAGCATTTGACACGATAGACCATGACATTCTACTGACACGGTTGAGAACTGACTTTGGAATTTGTGGCACCGTACTAAACTGGTTTAAATCATATATCTCCAATATAAAGCAATTTGTTCTCATTGAAAATATGCATGCAGTCATCTAAAATGTCTCTTGCCCTTTTGACTTTGGCGTTCCCCAGGGATCAGTACTTGGGCCTGTACTTTTCATCATATACACACCATTGTCTAAGATAATTGATAGGCATTCTGTTCAGCATGAAATTTTCGCAGACGACACCCAGCTAAAACATTCTGACATTCATGAAAACTACCACCAACTTGTCCAAACACTTGAAGACTGTGTTTCTGACATCAAATATTGGATATCAACCGACAAACTTAAGTTAAATGATGATAAAACAGAGGCTATCCAGTATGTTCGACAAAATAACACCCAAAATCTCCCTCCATCTATAGAGCTAAGTTCCACCGAAATTACGTTTATGTCGTGCGCTCGCTATCTCGGCCTTCATATTGACTGAACCATCGTTAAAACACACATTACCAAAATATGTCAAGCTTGCTTTCTTGAAATCCGTCGCATTAGCTCAATTAGACCCTTTCTGACTGAAGACGCCACAAAGACACTTGTCACTTCCTGTATTCTGTCTACATTAGACTATTACAATGCCCTCCTCCTAGGCCTTCCTGCAGCCTCTCTCCAACCTCTTCAACGTGTTCAAAATTCTGCTGCGCGCCTTGTATTCAGAGTACCAAAACGGCACCACACATCATATCTTTTAACGAATCTAAACTGGCTCAAAATTGAATACCAAATCAAATATAAATTTGCCATCCTCTGCTACAAAATCGTTACAAAATATGCACCTGCCTATCTTTGCAACCTTTTCCAGATCTATGTTCCTGCCCGTAGCCTTCGTTCTTCCTCTGACGACCGTATTTTTCAAATTCCCTCTTACCACCGAAAACAACACGGATCCAGAGCATTTTCTGTCTCAGCTGCTACACTCTGGAACTCACTCCTTTTCAGTCTTCGTCATGCTAAATCCTTTGTAACGTTCAAATCAGCTATGAAAACCCACTACTTCAAACTGCAGCTGCAGGGTACATCTAAAACTTATAAATATTACCAAATATTATCTTTGTCCAACTTGTTATTTGTACGTGCGTCATCACGTGCTGCATGTGTGTGTGTGTGTGTGTGTGTGTGTGTGCGTGTGCGTGCGTGCGTGCGTGTGCGAGTGCGTGCGTGCGCGCGCGCGTGTGCGTGCGTGCGCGCACGTGTGTTTGTTGTGTATGTGTACATGCGTGTATTTGTGTTGTGTGTGTGATGCGTGTATGTATATGACTGTATGTATGCATGGTACGTGCGTGTGTGTTCATGTGTGTGTGGTGTGGGTGCGTTTGCTGCTTTTGTGTGTATGCTGTGAATAGATACCTTTATTTCATGCTTGCGAATTGTGTGGCAATGCATACTTTTATTAGGCCTATTATAAGTAATAGTAATAATAGTAGTAGTAGTAGTAGTAGTAGTAGTAGTAGTAGTAGTGGTTGTGGAAATAGTAATAGTGGTGGTGGAAATAGTAATAGTGGTGGTGGTAGTGGTAGTAGTCACAGCAGTTGTTGCTGATTGTTATGTTATTTTCTGCTCATGTCATTGATGTTTTGTTTCATGTTTTCATTCCATTTCTGTTATTTGTAAAGCGTCCTGTAGCCTGCATAGTGGGATGGGCGCTATATCACTGTTCCTCATTGTTGTTATTATTGTGCGCTTTGGGAGGGTAGTATAGTAGGATGGGCGCTATATTACTGTTCCTCATTGTTGTTATTATTGTGCGCTTTGGGAGGGTAGTACGAAGAGAAGAATTAACGATGGAAAGCCGAGAAGATAGGAGTAATGATGAATAGAAATGGAAAAGAAAACCAAAGTAGAGACTGCATCTTGTTCTGGCTGTGTATACGCCATTGTATTAAAAAAAAGAAGTTTATGACCAGCTACCGTGGCGTAGTGGTTAGCGTCGCGGACTACTGGCTGGGAGGTCTCGGGTTCGAATCCCATCAAAGGCGAGGGTTTTTTTTCGGTCCTGGGCCGACTCCTACCCAGAGTGAGTGGCTATGGGCTCAATGGGAAGACTGAAACCACACAGTCGAGCTTCATTCGCTTAACGGATGCGATTCTGAGAGTGTTGCTCTGATTTCAATACCAACACTGCAGGTGTCTGTAGTTCTCGGGCCTGGCTAACGCCGGGATATCATTATGAAAGGAAGCGTAGAGTACAGCCCTGTCATGCAGTCTCGGATCGATACAGAACTCCGGTTCTCCCAGGTTCTGTTGACATTGATGGCACTGAGATCAAGCTATCGGCATCCGTCCGCAATCTAGGTGTTACTTTGGACCAAACCCTTTCTTTCAAACAGCATGTTTCCAATGTTTGCAAGGCTTGCTATTTAGAACTTCGAAGAATTAGTTCAATCCGCCGTTTCCTCTCTCAAGATGCCCTGAAGACTCTAGTATGTGCTTTTGTTCTGTCTCGCCTTGACTACTGTAACTCACTTTTTGATGGCTGTCCATCAACTCTCATCTCTAAGCTCCAACGGGTTCAGAATAATGCTGCTCGTCTCATTTCTTGCTCCCCTAGGTACGATCATATCACTCCGGTTCTTCGTTCCCTACATTGGCTCCCAGTTCAATCACGTATTGACTACAAAATTATCCTCGTCTTCAAGTCACTGAATGATCAAGCTCCCCTGTATCTCTCTGATCTTCTTTATCTCTATGTCCCAGCTCGCCAACTACGTTCGTCTTCTGATTCTCGTCTCCTTTCCCTTCCCTCCATCCGTCTCAAATCTCAAAACGTTCTTTTTCTTGTCAAGCACCATCTCTTTGGAATTCTCTGCCCTCTCCTCTCCGACACTCCAACTCGGTCTCCTCATTCAAAACCTCTCTTATTTTCCTGCTGCACCCTAAATATTTGATCAGTTGTCTATCGTTGTGTGCACGTGATGGAAGATTGAATAAGAGGTTTGTGCTGTGTTTTGTGGTGTGTGTGTATATGTGTGTGTGTGTGTGTGTGTGTGTGTGTGTGTGTGTGTGTGTGTGTGTGTGTGTGTGTGTGTGTGTGTGTGTGTGTGTGAGCATGCATGTGTGCATACATGTGTGCTTGTGTGTATTTTGGTTTTGTGGGTTGTGTGTGCACGCATGTGTGTGTGTGTGTGTGTGTGTGTGTGTGTGTGTGTGTGTGTGTGTGTGTGTGTGTGTCTGTCTGTCTGTCTGTGTGCGTACGTTGTGTGTGAGGGTGTTTGTGTATGTGTGTTGGTGTATGTGGTCAGTCCGTGCGGTTCGGTTGCTGTGGCTTACTGAATGGGGTATGAACGAGTTGGCGTCGATAAATGTGTGTGTGTGTGTGTGTGTGTGTGTGTGTGTGTGTGTGTGTGTGTGTGTGTGTGTGTGTGTGTGTGTGTGTGTTAGAGAGAGAGAGTTGCTTTGTATATGCGCTTTTGCTGGTTGGTGTCATTCTTGAATGCTGTTTTTGTTGTCTGTTGATGAATAATTGATTGTAAAGCGCTTTGGGCTCATCTGAGGTAAAGCGCTATATAAATGTACTATTATTATTATTATTATTATTATTATTATTATAGCATCATCATCATAGTCATCCGCCTCATTTCCATCAATCATTAAAAAATAAAAATGTCTCAAATTCTGTGGCTTTGCAAGCCCTGCTCTCATGGTGACCTCAGTTTCGGTTTCCGATCCAGTCTATGCCTTGGTGCTTTCGGGTCAAAGTCATGGGGATCAGAGAGTTCTGGGAAGCTGTCGGTAGACGGTCGTGGTGGCGCCCTCAGAGGAGGACCTCACTCACGCTGGCTCGGCAACTAAGAGAATAGTGTCGTCAGTAGGGGGCTTAGTAGATGATGTCCTGAACAGGCTCTACTGAACTCCACCGAAGTGACTCAGCAGCAGTGCAGTGTCTCCTCGGTTGGTTGCCTCCTGACGGCCTAACATAGATTAGCTCCCGGCATTGGATTGCTAGTCTCGGATTCTGCTACCTGAACGTGCGGAGGTGTGGCTGCGAGTTGGGACTCGGAATGAGCGGCGTGGGAGCAACGCCACCATACGGCTTAAAAGATGGGACAGCCAAAATACATTTAAATAAAAAAGGGCAGTAGACCTTTATTGTCAAATATCTAAGCCACACTAATCCGGACAGCGACGTGCTCCCTAGAGAAGAACCCCGACCGGCACAGCTTCTGCCCTTCATTTACTGCTACTTCCAGTTATACTGTTTTCGTGATCGCACCACTGCCATCAGCACTCAACAGTGTTTCTAGTGCTACTAAATGATAGGATCTTCCAATTCCAGCGTCACCCTTTTTTCCAGTCTGACTATAAATATCGATAAGGACGCAGAGTCCTCATAAGGTGTGGACTTGAAGCGAGTCTGACCCGTGCGATTTGCACGTGTAAAACACCCTCGGCAATGAAAAGTTGATAGGAGCAAGGAGAGTCCTGCTGCCTGGTATAACCAAACTGATAGCTAGATTTGCCAAGTCCAACCCCCAAAAAGCAAAAACAAAAGTTGGTGTTGATGCTGCACAAACGGCGACGCGTTCTGCAGGTGGGAGCAACCCGAATTTGACAGAGACGAATGTCTGTGCCTAGAAAGCAATACCAATACCGACAGTGCCCAAGGTCTGAATCAACAGATTGCGTTTCTCTGGAAAACACACCATGCCTAGTAGTGGAGCTTTCTTCTGAGCTTGTCCTGCCATTAGATGTATGAGCACTGCTAATTAACAGCAAGACGGACTGGAGGACAGCTATCCCCCATGTGACCTGCCATTAGATGTATGAGCATTGCTAATTAACAGCAAGACAGACTGGAGGACAGCTATCCCCCATTTGTCCGGCCATTAGATGTATGAGCATTGCTAATTAACAGCAAGACAGACTGGAGGACAGCTATCCCCCATTTGTCTGGCCATTAGATGTATGAGCATTGCTAATTAACAGCAAGACAGACTGGAGGACAGCTATCCCCCATTTGTCTGGCCATTAGAT
>CM065686.1:63491574-63506574 GCA_017654935.2 Phymorhynchus buccinoides | reverse complement strand
CTGTGTAACACACGTACAGCAATGCACAGCAGGCCAGACACCGTGTAACACACGCACAGTAATGCACAGCAGGCCAGACACCGTGTAACACACGCACAGCAATGCACAGCAGGCCAGACACCGTGTAACACACACACAATGCACAGCAGGCCAGACACCGTGTAACACACGCACCGCAATGCACAGCAGGCCAGACACCGTGTAACACACGCACAATGCACAGCAGGCCAGACACCGTGTAACACACGCACCGCAATGCACAGCAGGCCAGACACCGTGTAACACACGCACCGCAATGCACAGCAGGCCAGACACCGTGTAACACACGCACCGCAATGCACAGCAGGCCAGACACCGTGTAACACACCGTAACACACGCACAGCAGGCCAGACACCGTGTAACACACGTACAGCAATGCACAGCAGGCCAGACACCGTGTAACACACGCACCGCAATGCACAGCAGGCCAGACACCGTGTAACACACGCACCGCAATGCACAGCAGGCCAGACACCGTGTAACACACGTACCGCAATGCACAGCAGGCCAGACACCGTGTAACACACGCACCGCAATGCACAGCAGGCCAGACACTGTGTAACACACGCACCGCAATGCACAGCAGGCCAGACACCGTGTACACACACGCACCGCAATGCACAGCAGGCCAGACACCGTGTAACACACGCACCGCAATGCACAGCAGGCCAGACACCGTGTAACACACGCACCGCAATGCACAGCAGGCCAGACACTGTGTAACACACGCACCGCAATGCACAGCAGGCCAGACACCGTGTAACACACGCACCGCAATGCACAGCAGGCCAGACACCGTGTAACACACGCACCGCAATGCACAGCAGGCCAGACACCGTGTAACACACGCACCGCAATGCACAGCAGGCCAGACACCGTGTAACACACGCACCGCAATGCACAGCAGGCCAGACACTGTGTAACACACGCACCGCAATGCACAGCAGGCCAGACACCGTGTAACACACACACAATGCACAGCAGGCCAGACACTGTGTAACACACGCACCGCAATGCACAGCAGGCCAGACACTGTGTAACACACGCACCGCAATGCACAGCAGGCCAGACACCGTGTAACACACGCACAGCAGGCCAGACACTGTGTAACACACGCACCGCAATGCACAGCAGGCCAGACACTGTGTAACACACGCACCGCAATGCACAGCAGGCCAGACACCGTGTAACACACGCACAGCAGGCCAGACACCGTGTAACACACGCACAGCAGGCCAGACACTGTGTAACACACGCACCGCAATGCACAGCAGGCCAGACACCGTGTAACACACGTACAGCAATGCACAGCAGGCCAGACACCGTGTAACACACGCACAGCAGGCCAGACACCGTGTAACACACGCACCGCAATGCACAGCAGGCCAGACACTGTGTAACACACGCACCGCAATGCACAGCAGGCCAGACACCGTGTAACACACGCACCGCAATGCACAGCAGGCCAGACACCGTGTAACACACGCACCGCAATGCACAGCAGGCCAGACACTGTGTAACACACGCACCGCAATGCACAGCAGGCCAGACACCGTGTAACACACGTACAGCAATGCACAGCAGGCCAGACACTGTGTAACACACGCACCGCAATACACAGCAGGCCAGACACCGTGTAACACACGCACCGCAATGCACAGCAGGCCAGACACCGTGTAACACACGCACCGCAATGCACAGCAGGCCAGACACTGTGTAACACACGCACCGCAATGCACAGCAGGCCAGACACCGTGTAACACACGCACCGCAATGCACAGCAGGCCAGACACCGTGTAACACACGCACCGCAATGCACAGCAGGCCAGACACCGTGTAACACACGCACAATGCACAGCAGGCCAGACACCGTGTAACACACGCACCGCAATGCACAGCAGGCCAGACACTGTGTAACACACGCACCGCAATGCACAGCAGGCCAGACACCGTGTAACACACGCACCGCAATGCACAGCAGGCCAGACACCGTGTAACACACGCACCGCAATGCACAGCAGGCCAGACACCGTGTAACACACGCACAGTAATGCACAGCAGGCCAGACACCGTGTAACACACGTACAGCAATGCACAGCAGGCCAGACACCGTGTAACACACGCACCGCAGGCCAGACACTGTGGAACACACGCACAGCAGGCCAGACACTGTGTAACACACGCACAGCAGGCCAGACACCGTGTAACACACGCACAGCAGGCCAGACACTGTGTAACACACGCACCGCAATGCACAGCAGGCCAGACACCGTGTAACACACGCACCGCAATGCACAGCAGGCCAGACACCGTGTAACACACGTACCGCAATGCACAGCAGGCCAGACACCGTGTAACACACGCACCGCAATGCACAGCAGGCCAGACACTGTGTAACACACGCACCGCAATGCACAGCAGGCCAGACACTGTGTAACACACGCACCGCAATGCACAGCAGGCCAGACACCGTGTAACACACGTACAGCAATGCACAGCAGGCCAGACACCGTGTAACACACGCACCGCAATGCACAGCAGGCCAGACACTGTGTAACACACGCACAGCAGGCCAGACACCGTGTAACACACGCACCGCAATGCACAGCAGGCCAGACACCGTGTAACACACGCACCGCAATGCACAGCAGGCCAGACACTGTGTAACACACACAGTAATGCACAGCAGGCCAGACACCGTGTAACACACGCACCGCAATGCACAGCAGGCCAGACACCGTGTAACACACGCACCGCAATGCACAGCAGGCCAGACACTGTGTAACACACGCACCGCAATGCACAGCAGGCCAGACACCGTGTAACACACGCACCGCAATGCACAGCAGGCCAGACACCGTGTAACACACGCACCGCAATGCACAGC
This sequence comes from Phymorhynchus buccinoides, assembly GCA_017654935.2. NCBI lineage: Eukaryota > Metazoa > Mollusca > Gastropoda > Neogastropoda > Raphitomidae > Phymorhynchus > Phymorhynchus buccinoides. Next base: position 63,503,647 of record CM065686.1, on the reverse strand, counting down.
AGGCCAGACACCGTGTAACACACGTACCGCAATGCACAGCAGGCCAGACACCGTGTAACACACGTACCGCAATGCACAGCAGGCCAGACACTGTGTAGCACACGCACAGCAGGCCAGACACCGTGTAACACACCGTAACACACGCACAGCAGGCCAGACACCGTGTAACACACGCACAGTAATGTACAGCAGGCCAGACACCGTGTAACACACCGTAACACACGCACAGCAGGCCAGACACCGTGTAACACACGCACAGTAATGCACAGCAGGCCAGACACTGTGTAACACACGCACCGCAATGCACAGCAGGCCAGACACCGTGTAACACACGTACCGCAATGCACAGCAGGCCAGACACTGTGTAACACACGCACCGCAATACACAGCAGGCCAGACACTGTGTAACACACGCACAGTAATGCACAGCAGGCCAGACACCGTGTAACACACCGTAACACACGCACAGCAGGCCAAACACCGTGTAACACACGCACAGTAATGTACAGCAGGCCAGACACCGTGTAACACACCGTACAGTAACGCACAGCAGGCCAGACACCGTGTAACACACGCACAGTAATGCACAGCAGGCCAGACACCGTGTAACACACCGTAACACACGCACAGCAGGCCAGACACCGTGTAACACACGCACAGTAATGCACAGCAGGCCAGACACCGTGTAACACACCGTAACACACGCACAGCAGGCCAGACACCGTGTAACACACGCACAATAATGCACAGCAGGCCAGACACTGTGTAAGTAGATGCCCGGGTGGGCGTGTCGTACCCTCGGGGGGGTCTGTTGTCATGGGCACTGTTGTCATGGGTACTGTTGTCAAGCAAAACAGCTGGAAAGGTAGAATACACGCTATTTGGAGACGAAACAAACAAACATTCATGAATGAAGATGGTTAGGATTTATTTTGCCTAGAACTTTGTGGAAAAAAAATCCTTGGCAGATTCACACAGCGGATCTTCAGCGACTAATGTCTGACTGTATTTGCCTGTCTGTCTGTCTGCCTTTGTATCTCTCTCTCTCTCTCTCTCTCTCTCTCTCTCTCTCTCTCTCTCTCTCTCTCTCTCTCTCTCTCTCTCTCTCTCTCTGTCTCTCTCTCTCTCTCTCTCTCTCTCTCTCTCTCTCTCTCTCTCTCTCGGCTCTCTCTCTCTCTCTCTCTCTCTCTCTCTCTCTCTCTCTCTCTCTCTCTCTCTCTCTCTCTCTCTCTCTCTCTCTCTCGGCTCTCTCTCTCTCTCTCTCTCTCTCTCTCTCTCTCTCTCTCTCTCTCTCTCTCTCTCTCTCTCTCTCTCTCTCTCTCTCTCTCTCTCTCTCTCTCTCTCTCTCTCGCTCTCTCCTCAAAGGCAAACAGACAATCACATATAAATAATCGCGCGTACGCCAGAGATGAAATTATATTAAAAAGCGGTTATTAATTAATTTGAGCATAGTGGCTGCTGTAGTAACCCAGAGAGAGAGGGGGGGGGAGGGAGAGAGAGAGAGGGGGGGGAGAGAGAGGGGGGGAGAGAGAGAGATAGAATAAAGGCAAGGGGTGGGGGTGGGTAGGGGGTACAGAAACAGGAGCAAAGAAGAGGCAGAAAGACAGCACCCATCGTTTATGGTTTAATGCTGCAGTAGAACAGGAAACGTGCAGTGTTTTCTTCATAAACACCGTGTCTGGTATCCTTGTAATGCCTTGAGCCTTTGTGCTCGTTGAGCTACAGCAAAACCCGGTTAGAAGAAAATCGAAGGGAGATCATTTTTTGTTTTCTTATATCCGGGTTTTTGAAAAAAATAATCTTATAACCGAGTTGAATGGGTAAAAACGGGAGAAAAAGAGAGAAAATAAAATAAAAGACAAACAGAAACATAAAACGAAGAGAAAAAGCTTTTACCTAATTTGGTGCATAAAAAAAAGAGGAAAAAATGCAAAACAAAGGAGGAAAAAAAGAAAATAGAACAGAAAATTAAAAACAAAAATGAAGGCAGACGTGGTGTGAGTTGCATGATGAGCGAGCAAGATAGCGGAGAGCAGATGAATGATTGGGTGTGGTGTGAGAGTAACATATTTGTTTAAATGTAAATTTCTGTTTCTTGTTTTTAATCAGTATTCTAATTTGGATGTATAACTTATTTTACACAGTGGAGGACAATTTTGTGTTTGCGTTTGTACAATGCCAATGGACAATAAAGAAACTTGCGACCTATGACTCATGTTTTACATCATAAAATCAAAATACAGCAATACTCGGTTATAAGAAAATCGAAGGGAGATGATTTTTTGCTTATTACCATATCCGAGTTTTCTTACATATCCGAAACTCCAACATAAGAAAACATTTTGATTTTTTTTTCCTTACAACCAAAATGAATGGGGAAAAGGAAAAAAAGAAAAGAAAGACAGAAAAACAAAACGAAGAGAAAATCCTTTTTCCTAATTTGATGCATGTCTTGCATCATAAAATCAAAATAGTCTACTAAGAAGAAGATTTAAAGGTGCCTACAACAACTCAACTAATAAGCTTTTTTGGTCTTTTTACTGTTATCAAATGCATACCTCTTCACCTATCTTGTACTGAACTATTACCATTTACTGTCCACCCATGCAGCTTTTCATCAATCGTTTGCTTTTGTTTATGTGGATTTTCGTCCACATATTCAGTTATTTGTATTTATCTTCTTAAAGAAATGGATTGCCTTTTCCTCTCTGCCATTGCTGCTGAAAACAAAAGGCTGGACAGTCTCTCTACCACCAACACAAAAGTACAGGCACTCATATTTGTTTTCTTCTGCTCAACATTTATTTTGCACAGAATACTGAAGGAAAGTATGGAATAAAGGAACAACAACAACTCAATTAGTCTTCAATCAAGTGCCTGTACTGTTTAGACTGTCTGTGATGCAACTGGTATGAGGTAAACTTTCCCTTTTTGGAATGACTTCAATTTTCTCGGAACACCCTTTCAGTTGAGGTCCAACTCACTTTTAAAGACACACTGACCCAACACGACTGAGTCCCTTTTTTTTTTCTGGGTAGCTGTGACCCACATACAAATTCCCCCAACTTCAAATTGAGGCTGCTCTTTAAAATGTTTAGTTTTCAATTGGGGGCATTTGTATGGGAGTCAAACCTGGTCAAATCAAGATTTCATACCAGCTATAAGAGGGAAAACATGTGGAACCCGTGATTTTGACACGTGATCTGGTGGGTCTTTAAGAAAATGTTGTCAATGGTAATTCACTTATAAGAAAATAGAACTCGCTCATAAGAAAATGAACTGCAAACCAACTCTCTTGTTTGACATACTTTTCTTATGTCCAAGTTTCCATTGCGGATGGGAGAAGGAATTTGCTTGCTTATAACCGAGTTTTCTTATAAGCGAGTTTCTTATATCCGAGTTTTGATCATAGATCACCCCCCCCCCCCCCCTATTAGTTTCGCTGTGTGTTGACTGCAATGTCTACGTCAGCTTTGTTTTTAGAGAGAGAGAGAGAGAGAGAGAGAGAGAGTGTTGATGCTTTATTCAACTGATTGTATTTTGTATTGTGTTTTTGGGTGGGGTGAGTGGTGGTGATGGTAACGGTGTGTGTGTGTGTGTGTGTGTGTGTGTGTGTGTGTGTGTGTGTGTGTGTGTGTGTATGTGCGTACGTGCGTGCATGTGTGGGTGGGGTGTGTATGTGTATGCCTATTTGCATGTGCGTGAGTGATTATTTGGTTTTGTTATTGAATTTCTTGCTTCATTTTTTAATTTTTGTTGTTGTTAAGCGCATAGAGCTCCACATTTGGTGGAGGAGTGCGCTATATAAATGATTCACTATTATTATTATTATTATTATTATAGATAAGAAAGAAGAAATTCAGGCAGGAAATTTTTTTTTGCTTCATTATAAGCGAGTTTTCTTATAAGAGAGTTTCTTTTAAGTGGATTCGGCTATATATTTCTATATTAAGGTAGGCTACTCTAGTCTCACTATGACTAACACAAAAGTACAGGCATTCATATTTGTTCTACTGCTCAGCATTTATTTTGTACAGAATACTGAAGGAAAGTATGAAATTTAAGGAAAAAAAATAACTCAGTCTTGCAATCAAGTGCCTGTGCCAGTTAGAGTGTCTGTGACTAGCTGCTCTGATGTAAATGTTCCTCTTTTTTGTTTGCTTAGTTGGAACGACTGCCTTTTTTTTAACATCCTTTCAGTTCATGCCCTAATTTTAAAAAATCGCTTATAAGAAAATCAAACTCGCTTATAAAATAATGAACTGCAAACCAACTCTGATGAGATGAGAGGGGGAGCCAGACAAGAGAGCATTGCAATAATCAAGGCGGGATAGTACAAATGCGCAGACAAGAGTTTTTGTGGTATCTTCTGAGAGGAGATGGCGGATAGAAGCAATTCGGCGGAGTTCAAGAAAGCAAGTACGGCAGATATTGGTGACATGCTGTTGAAAGGACAGGGTTTGATCAAGAGTTAAACCAAGGTTGCGGGCAGAAGGAGAGAGAATGATAGACGAGTGATAGACGTCATGCTGCCGTTATGCGTCTAACTAAGAAATAGGCCCAGCAAGTCCGACTTCGGCTGGAGGAAATCGTTTTGAAAGTGTTTTTATTTAGAGAAAAAAAGGCAGGAGAATGGGCCGGTTAGGCAGAAAGATAGTAGATGACAGTAAGCAAAGGGAAAATGCAGAGTCAAAGAGGGTGACAGATGAGAGGACGCTACAAGCACAGAACTTCCAGAATGTGGGAGAACTATTTATACAAAAGACCCCCCGGTATCCCCAGGGGGGGGGGGGGTCAAAAGGTATAACTTATTACAAACTGTACCCTGACATTTGGAACAAAAGTGGGATGTGGGGGAGGAGCTGAAAAATGGTGAAGTCTGCGTACATTATTACAATAATAATTGTTGTATATTATTTCAATAATAATTGTTTAAATAAGAAGAAGAAAGGAGCAAATGGATTCTAGTTATCAACACCGGGAGGCTACGTTTCGGACCTGTGTGGTTTGACCTCTATCTTTAGATGGACGATGGGGAAGGGGGCAGGCAATGTTCGTTTTTCCCCCCTTTTAACCAATTAAGGGGATTTGAACTGTAACCCCACATAGAGGTCGTTGGCCGCTCATTGTGTGTGTTCACACAGACCCCAAGTGGGTCAACAGGGGCCAGATCAGAGAGAGACAGAGGAGGGACTGTCTGTGGCTGTCCTAAGTATCTCCTGCAACGTGTTCAAAAACTGCAAAACAGTGCAGCACGCCTCACTCTCAAGATTCCACGTTCTGATCATATAACACCTCATCTTCGTAACTTGCACTGGCTTCCAGTAGAGGCTAGAATCAAGTATAAAATAGCTTGCCTTTGTTTCGGTGCTGTTCACTCCTCTGGTCCCGTCTATCTCTCCGAACTAGTAACTGTCTACTTACCTGCTCGCTCCCTACGTTCTTCCTCTGACTGCTGCACACTCAAGGTTCCTCGGGTCCACACGAAATCGTTTGGTGAATGATCCTTCTACTATTTAGCACCTCACTTATGGAATTCCCTCCCACAACATGTCCGCTCATCTGACTCTATTTCCGCCTTTCGCTCTGCCCTTAAAACTCACTTGTTTCGGACATATTATGATTGATTAGTGTTTGTGTGTGAGGTGTGTGTGTGTCAGGGGGGGGGTGGGGGGGGGGGGGGTACGTTTTATTGCAGAAATCTTGTAAAAAATGTATTTACAATTATTTTATTATTCGTATTTTGTATGTAGAATGTCTACGTCTTGTAAACTTTAAATGCTTGTAAATGAGGTAGAAGGGTATTTTTGTTTTTGCAAAATTTGTCTATTATAATTAGTCATGTAATTGGTATGTCAATGGCAGTATGATTTTATTTCAAGTTGCAGTATTGTATTCAAACTTGATTGGGAATGTGAATGTGGTCTCTATGTTTCTTCTTAGAATGTTCATGTTGTAACTATTTTACGTGTATAATTAATTGTGTGCGAGTGTGCGTGTGCGCATGCATGTGTGTGTATGTGTGCGCGCGCGCGCGCGCGTGTGTGTGTGTGTGTGTGTGTGTGTGTGTGTGTGTGTGTGTGTGTGTGTGTGTGTGTGTGTGAGTAAGGAAGTAAGAGAACGTTGTGTGTAAACATCGTGCTTATTTTACTTTCTAATGATTAATTATTTGTTTGCCTTTAATGTTCTTGTTATCAATGTAAAGCGCACTGAGCTCATGTGAGAAAGAGCGCTATATAAATTCCCATTATTATTATTATTAAGAAAAGACTGTCTGGCAAATGGCAAATGACACAGGTTGGTGCGGACAGTCCCTCCTCAAACAAGACAGGGTGGCGAATGACACAGGTTGGTGCCGACAGTCCCTCCTCAAACAAGACAGGGTGGCAAACCATTGACAAGCACTGACAGACAGGCTGGTCTTATGTTACCACCATCGCACCTCATGCCCCCTTTTCCTCAAACATGCGGACACATACACGGATGTGTATGCGTGTGACAGTGTGTGTGCTCACACATCGACCTCCAGGCAGGTAGACACAGGAACACCGTACAGATCGGTAACAGTTAGAGGCAATGGAAACATTGACAGATTCAAATGTAACCTCTTTCGCATTGTGAGTCACTTCAGTTCTTATAGAGATACGTGTGCAAACAGAGCCTAATATCGACCTACCTACCCACAGCCATTGAAAGAGCTCATTGTTGGCTGTTCTTTGACAAGGTCATGCCAGATCTCTGCGATCGCCAGACAACTTGAAGAGCTTCTCATTTTCTGCATAGATTAGGACTGGGAGGCCAGGCTGTGCTGTTAGAGCTTCAAAAGATGTCCTTTTGTTCAACGGTACGATTTGGTATCAGCTGCTAGCCATGTTTCAAACTGTCTTGGTTCGTGTTGTTTCAAGACAGAGCTTCTGTTCTCCTATTTTAGACTGGGCCTATCATGGTCATGGTGTGCAGTGAGGCCATGGGATCAGAGGATATCTACTATAACTCGGTCTGTCATGGTGTGCAGTGAGGCCATGGGATCAGAGGATATCTACTATAACTCGGTCTGTCATGGTGTGCAGTGAGGCCATGGGATCAGAGGATATCTACTATAACTCGGTCTGTCATGGTGTGCAGTGAGGCCATGGGATCAGAGGATGTCTACTATAACTCGGTCTGTCATGGTGTGCAGTGAGGCCATGGGATCAGAGGAGATCTACTAACTCGGTTGTTAGCTGAAGCTGAGCCTATCTCTGCAAGGGTTACAGACGGGACTGCTGGTCTTCCACACATTAGTCCTGAGTGTCAGACCATGCTGTGGCACTTTGTTAATGTCAACAGATATTCTCCTTGTTCTACGAATCATTGTAAGCGTTTTAGCTGCGGTGTGACAAATTCCTGCCAGTTCCCCATCACCTGCAGACAGATTTTTTGTTGTGTTTTTTAAAAATAATATTTTGGTCTTCTTCCAAACTACTGTCAAGGGAGCACACAACAAACACACACGTAGTTTGCGGTCAATGTGGAAAATCCTTTGAGCAAATAATAAGGAAAGAAAGAAAGGGAAAGAAAGAAGAACAGTTTTACTGTCAACGAAATATGTGTCTTCGCCCGATGGAGGGTTCTGGAAGGCAGCAACTAGACACCAAAAGTGGACTAGAGAAAAGTGCATATTTACATGACTGCTCGTGTCGTGTTACTAAGGGCTTGTGTGTGTTTAGGTCTGATTTCCATCTTCAGGTTTGGCCGCAGTTGGGACCGTTCACCTGTGGAGTGTGGACATAGACTGCTCGTGTGATCAGATGAGAGAGGGGTGGGTGGGGTAGGGGAGGAGACTTTGATCTTATAGTAGCTGGTTTTCCGCATTGAATGTGGGGGTCAAACACGGAAGGTAATAGGGTCTGCTTGTTGCACGGGTGAGGTTGAGGGTTTGCTCCCACGAACTGCCTTCAACAGGTCAATGCCTTCAAGAGGTCAATGCCTTCAAGATGTCAAAGAGGTCAAGAGGTCAACTGCCCTCAAGAGTTCAGGAGGAAGGAAAGGTTGCAGGCTGTTTACACTAACAAAGGGGATGGTAAAGCGAGAAATGTAGGGGAGGTGGCACATCTTGACCTTTACCAAAGGGGATAATTTGGCTATGAACGAGGCAAGTGCACAGCATACAATAAACCCGAGTTCGAACATGGGTACAGGGGATTTTTCCTCTCACTCTGCACTAGGCTTTACGGCCTGAACGTGGTCCAATGTCCCATGTGCCCATGCACTTAGCACACGTTAAACCCAGTGGCAAAATAAAGTCATTTGGTCAAAATGTGTGTGTTGGGTGTTGACTAAAGTACCACTACCAGATGCCGAATTCATGACGTAACAACCCTGTAGTAGGCCGTAGCCAACTGCCGATAACCTCAATTGTCCCCCTTGGTTTGCTCTGTGTCGGTACTTTTTGTTTTGCTTAAAGACCCCGCACGTCACGTGTCACATTCCCTCTTATACTAGGAAGATTTCTTAAAATTCCTTACTAGCTATAAGAGGGGAAACACGTGAAAACCGTGATGTTGACACGTGACGTGCGGGGTCTTTAACTGTCAACGCTCGACACTAATGTCTTTCCACCCTGGAGGTCCCCTAGACATTGACCCCAGAAGTTGTTTCCCCCCCTGTAGTGCTTTACGTGCGTGCACGTACGTGCGTGTGTGTCTGTTTTGCGTGTGTGTCTGTTGTGCGTGTGTGTGCGTGTGTGAGTGTTTCAATACTGATTGTAAAGCGCTTTGTGCTCGATAAAAAGCGCTATGTAAATATCCGTTTATTATTATTATTATTATTATTATTATTATTATTACTACCGGTGTTAGCTGATTAGGACTGACTCATGGTTGCCGTACCAGGTGATTTGTGTCGCGTTAAGGCGTGTCCACCCCCAGCTCGATGTATGGAAGAACGTCGGTGCTTGTATTGCTGGCATTGCACGAAGCGGAGAAAACAGGGACACAGTTTGGGTTTGGGGAAAAAGGAAGTGGGGAAGCTTGTTCCCTCTCTCTCACCCTATACCTCAATACCACCTCACCCTTACTTACTTACACACACACACACACACACACACGCACGCACACACACACACACACACACACACACACACACACACACACACACACACACACACACACACACACACAGACACACACACACACACACACACACACACACACACACACACACACACACACACACACACACACACACACACACACACTTTTAACCTTTGTATCTCTCCAAATATGTTTTTACTTTACCTTCAACAAGCGATATTCTGGAAGCCCTATCTTTGATCTTATAATGTGGACCTTCCTGCCGCTCAGCACAGAAGTGACCCAGCCAAACAAAGTCACCTCAATGGGCTTTGACTGCAGTGAAAGGCGAGAGGGCTGTTGTACTCCCACGGCACTCATGATTGACGACATTCCAATATGACGTCTGTACTAGTAGAGATCGGCTATCGAACAATCATCAGCGGGTGTTTGGGAGAAGACAAATATAAAAGGAAGGAAGGAAGAAGGAAATAATGAGAGAGAGAGAGAGAGAGAGAGAGAGAGAGAGAGAGAGAGAGAGAGAGAGAGAGAGAGAGAGAGAGAGAGAGAGAGAGAGAGAGAGAGAGAGAATAAAACTGGACGGTGTTTAACAGGTGTCAGTGACTTGCATGACTGGTAAATCACCGACGTTCCCGATTCGCACAATCCTCTTTTGACTGTATCCCATAATGCCAGTGTTGCCTTCTCTGTAATGGTGTTTTTGTTGTCCGTCACCATAGGTGAAGGACTTTGCGGTCGGCTGGTTTGTATTGTTGTCCGTCACCATAGGTGAAGGACTTTGCGGTCGGCTGGTTTGTATTTTTGTCCGTCACCATAGGTGAAGGACTTTGCGGTCGGCTGGTTTGTATTTTTGTCCGTCACCATAGGTGAAGGACTTTGCGGTCGGCTGGTTTGTATTTTTGTCCGTCACCATAGCTGAAGGACTTTGCGGTCGGCTGGTTTGTATTTTTATTTGTTTTTGTTGTTGTTGTTTGTATGTTTGTTTGTTGTTTGTTTTCCTGTCTGTCCCAAGGATATCTTCCGAACGGGTTGGCACAATCGCTTCAAATTTTGTGTGGAGGTGTGCCACCTTAATAGGAAGAAATCCGAACATGAATTATCAAGGTTAGCAAAACTTACCAAGTTTCAACATCCTATGTCGATCGGTGCCCGAGATATGGCTAAAAATACATTTTCGGTTTTTAAGGTCATACGTCAAGGTCAAGGTCACGACGGCGAAATGGTTTGCGCGGATCTCTTCCTATTAAGGTGGCACACCTCCACACAAAATTTGACAGACAGGCAGACAGACAGGCAGACAGGGGATAAATAATGTGAGTGAGAGATAAAGAAAGAGAGGTGGAGAGCGGGACTGTGTGTGTCTTGGTGCATACGCAATGCTGTTCGTTTCCTTGTTTTTCTTATCTCTCTTTTTCGTATAAGTCCTTTGTGTTTTATTCGCCTTTTTACCCCCCCCCCCCCCCCCCCCCCTTTACGCGGGATGACAAATGGCTTGTCGCGGCGTGAGAATGCGCTGCTTAGGAGCCGTGCAATAGGAACACTGGACAGACTGGAGAGAGGATAGTACTAGTAGTGGTCATCTTCTACTTTAGTCACGCCCCCCCCTCATGTTTATGACCCTCAACCTCAAAGTCTGCTTCTTTCAGTTTGATAATAATAATCCTAGGCTGATCCTAGCCCTAGCCCTTTCCCAAAGATAGCAGAATGTTGCGTCTGAGTGAGCATTTTCAATGCGAAACTTTGAAGGGGATGGGTGCTAAGGTACAAGGTAGCTGGGTGTTTTAATGTAGGCTCCACGTTGAATGATGGGGGAGGGATAGGATCAACAGTCGTTTCCTTTGGTAGGAATGTCAATCCCCTTGCCTGTCTGTCTGTCTGTCTGTCTCTCTCTCTCTCTCTCTCTCTCTCTCTCTCTCTCTCTCTCTCTCTCTCTCTCTCTCTCTCTCTCTCTCTCTCTCTCTCTCTCTCTCTCTCTCTCTCTCTCTCTCTCTCTCTCTCTCTCTCTCTCTCTCTTGTGCGCGCGCGCGCGTGGGAGTGCTCGTGTGTGCGCACACGTCTTGTCACCAAACCCAATCACACACGTCTTCAATGCCCGAACACACACTATTCAGCCTTAAAGCTGCACTTCATTTTGTCCCATCCTTTAAAAAACAAAAAAAACATTGCATGTCTGCATGGTGTCATGCCAAGATGTCATGTCATGGCATGTCGTGTCCTGCAGCCACTGAGTTGTTGGTTGACAGGTGTCGTGTGACATGGTGGGTTAGGCTGAGAGCATTAGGTCCCAGGTGTTGTGTGACATGGCGGGTTAGGCTGAGAGCATTAGGTCCCAGGTGTTGTGTGACATGGCGGGTTAGGCTGAGAGCATTAGGTCCCAGGTGTTGTGTGACATGGCGGGTTAGGCTGAGAGCATTAGGTCCCAGGTGTTGTGTGACATGGCGGGTTAGGCTGAGAGCATTAGGTCCCAGGTGTCGTGTGACATGGCGGGTTAGGCTGAGAGCATTAGGTCCCAGGTGTCGTGTGACATGGCGGGTTAGGCTGAGAGCATTAGGCCCCAGGTGTCGTGTGACATGGCGGGTTAGGCTGAGAGCATTAGGTCCCAGGTGTTGTGTGACATGGTGGGTTAGGCTGAGAGCATTAGGTCCCAGGTGTTGTGTGACATGGTGGGTTAGGCTGAGAGCATTAGGCCCCAGGTGTCGTGTGTGGATGGCCCGAGCTGTTGTAGTTCATGATGCATGAGAGCAGCACGTGCCTGGTATGATGGACATAGGGTCTGTGAGCCATGACACGGCCGCCTCGGTTGCCGTTGCCATCGCCCCGTTAAGGGTCACAGCAAATTTGAAGCGATTCGGTCGAAAAACGGCGGAGTTATAAGGCCTGTTTTGTGTTTCACACAGACACAGACACACACACACTACTTTGCCTTTTTATTATATGATTACATGATAACATTGCTATGGGGTGGAGTGACGGGTGCGAGTACCGGTTCTTGAACAGCA
>CM065686.1:63479074-63486574 GCA_017654935.2 Phymorhynchus buccinoides | reverse complement strand
GTGATGCGAGATGAAGTTCCAAGTTCTCTGTGTCAGACCTAAACGTTCGTTTTGTTTTAGCCTGCGCGTCATCGCTAACAAAACGTTCACAAACGTTTACCTTTAGATACCATGAGGTGCCTATGCCTGGCACTTAGTGGTGTTTGGTTTTTCTTCAAAAAGCCAAAACGATTTAATAGTGCATCATAATATGATTTCAGCAATTCGTGGTGGTGTGTACGTGTGTAGTTGTGGGGTCTTGTGTGTGTGTGTGTGCCGTACATTTGTGTTAAGGACCAGCCACACGTCCACTAAAATCGCACGACTGTACGATGCGATCACGCGATCTCGATGCGCCAATCAAATTTGTTCTTCGAGACCACGTGATCGAATCGTATCGTACAGTCGTGCGATTTTAGTGGACGTGTGGCTGGGCCTTGACTGTGATACGTTTTTGCGACCAGAAACTAATTACTGTTGATGTTTGTGTCCTTGCTAACAGACAAAACAGACACCATATGTTTTGTTAGATACTGAATAATGTTCGTGTACAGCCCCCAGGTAGCCTATTGGTTTAATCAATAAATAATATTCATTTGGCGTTTGTCTGTCTGTCTGTGTGTCTGTGTTCGCCCTGTAACTCATGAACCAATACACAGAATCGCTTCAAATGTGTGGTGGTGCATCATGGTACACAGATGGTCCCATATAAACATTGTGACCGTACTGACCTTGACGTATGACATTAAAAACCTAAATTTTGTTTAGGGGCCATATCTTTTGGACTTGCAAGCTTCAAACTTGGCATGTATGTGCATTGACATTTGGTAGTTCTGCATATAGGGTACCGAGCATGGTCAAGGTCAAGGACAGCTGTAGTGGTGGATGGACTTATGATGATTTGGATTATTGGGTACCAATGAAGATCAAGGTCAGGTCAAGGACATAGGCCTTGGAGGTGTCAACTTGGTGTTTTGGCCGTATCTTTCACAATTTTTTCAGCTACAGCTTCAACGTTGGCAGATTGGTAGACTGCCTCAAGGTCATTTGTGGGTGCAAAGTATTGATTATTCTAATTACCTTGACCTTGAGTTTTGAACTTCTCTTTTTTACCTGTGGATGTAGTTTGGACACCGTTGGGTTTACATCCACGAAATATATATTCTTGATCACCATGATTTAAGGAATGGAGTTGGAGACATTTAAAAGCCTCTTGACCTTGATCTTTACATTTGACCTTGAAGCTGTTACATGATGATGGTCTATCCCGATAAAAGTGCCCATAATTTCAAAACAGTTGGCATTAGACCCATACAACCATATATATTCATGATCAGCATCACAGCGGAAACCCAGTGGAAGACATTATGAAGGGGCCAATAGCACAGTGAGGGTGAGAGCTGAGGGGGCTCCGAAAACAAGTGCTCATAGTTTCAAAACCGTAGGCGTTAGACCCATACAACCATATATATTCAAGTTCAGCATCACAGTAGAAACCCAGTGGAAGACATTATGAAGGGGCCAATAGCACAGTGAGGGTGAGAGCTGAGGGGGCTCCGAAAACAAGTGCTCATAGTTTCAAAACCGTTGGCGTTAGACCACTATAACCATATATATATTCGTGATCAGCATTAACAGGGGAATGCAGTGGAAGACATTTTGAAGGGGCCAATAGCACAGTGAGGGTGAGAGCTGAGGGGGCTCCGAAAACAAGTGCTCATAGTTTCAAAACCGTAGGCGTTAGACCCATACAACCATATATATTCAAGTTCAGCATCACAGTGGAAACCCAGTGGAAGACATTATGAAGGGGCCAATAGCACAGTGAGGGTGAGAGCTGCAGAGGCTCTAAGCACAAATGCTCATAGTTTCAAAACCGTTGGCGTTAGACCACTATAACCATATATATATTCGTGATCAGCATTAACAGGGGCATGCAGAGGAAGACATTTTGAAGGGCCAATAGCATAGTGAGAGTGAGAGCCGAGGGGGCTCCGTAAACATGGACTACAGTGGGAGACATTTTGAAGTGCTATTCTGGCAACTGCTATTCTAAAGACCCGTGCTGGGGAAAGCTGCCACGAAGCGAGCGCAGGGCGTAGCAAGTGCGGGGCGTTGCTGCTAGTAGCCTATATATTGTCTGTGCATATAGCCTGTAGCAGAACAGACAAACATGCTACACCTAGGCCAGAAAACCACATTGTTTCTAGTGGCCTGTGTCCTGCCCGGGAAACCACATTGTTTATAGTGGCCTGTGGCCTGCCTGGGAAACCACATTGTTTATAGTGGCCTGTGGCCTGCCTGGGAAACCACATTGTTTATAGTGGCCTGTGTCCTGCCCGGGAAACCACATTGTTTCTAGTGGCCTGTGTCCTGCCTGGGAAACCACATTGTTTCTAGTGGCCTGTGTCCTGCCTGGGAAACCACATTGTTTATAGTGGCCTGTGTCCTGCCTGGGAAACCACATTGTTTCTAGTGGCCTGTGTCCTGCCTGGGAAACCACCTTGTTTCTAGTGGCCTGTGTCCTGCCTGGGAAACCACATTGTTTATTGTGGCCTGTGTCCTGCCTGGGAAACCACATTGTTTATAGTGGCCTGTGTCCTGCCTGGGAAACCACATTGTTTATAGTGGCCTGTGTCCTGCCTGGGAAACCACATTGTTTCTAGTGGCCTGTGTCCTGCCTGGGAAACCACCTTGTTTCTACTGGCCTGTGTCCTGCCTGGGAAACCACATTGTTTATAGTGGCCTGTGGCCTGCCTGGGAAACCACATTGTTTCTAGTGGCCTGTGTCCTGCCTGGGAAACCACATTGTTTATAGTGGCCTGTGTCCTGCCTGGGAAACCACATTGTTTATAGTGGCCTGTGTCCTGCCTGGGAAACCACATTGTTTATAGTGGCCTGTGTCCTGCCTGGGAAACCACATTGTTTATAGTGGCCTGTGTCCTGCCTGGGAAACCACATTGTTTCTAGTGGCCTGTGTCCTGCCCGGGAAACCACCTTGTTTCTAGTGGCCTGTGTCCTGCCCGGGAAACCACATTGTTTCTAGTGGCCTGTGTCCTGCCTGGGAAACCACCTTGTTTCTAGTGGCCTGTGGCCTGCCTGGGAAACCACATTGTTTATAGTGGCCTGTGGCCTGCCTGGGAAACCACCTTGTTTCTAGTGGCCTGTGGCCTGCCTGGGAAACCACCTTGTTTCTAGTGGCCTGTGTCCTGCCTGGGAAACCACATTGTTTATAGTGGCCTGTGGCCTGCCCGGGAAACCACCTTGTTTCTAGTGGCCTGTGGCCTGCCTGGGAAACCACATTGTTTCTAGTGACCTGTGTCCTGCCTGGGAAACCACATTGTTTCTAGTGGCCTGTGGCCTGCCTGGGAATCCACATTGTTTATAGTGGCCTGTGTCCTGCATGGGAAACCACATTGTTTCTAGTGACCTGTGTCCTGCTTGTGAAGGCCTACGTGACCGTGTGTCCCCCATACTAGTAGTGTACCATGAAGTCACTGAGGTGTGCTGGATAAATAGTCGTGTTGACCTATTTTCTGTGATGATGAATTGTTCTTTGGCTGAAGCCGTTTGTATCGTTTAGAATGTGAAGGTAGGCCCCTTGTGCGCACCAACAATATAGTCGTGACGCATGTCTGTGTAACAAAAGTGGTGCTCTATGTATTGGGGGGTGGTTTTGGTTTTAGATGTGAGATTCATTGCGAATCGTGTTAGGCCTATAACGCACACGAATTTCGCCAGAACATATCTTAGGTGCATGTCTGTTTTACGAGGAAAAAAACCGGTCTGTGTATGTGTGGATTAGATTTACGAATTTCAAACTTTATCGTTGGAATAAGTTTTGTGTCAATGTGCTTTGGCGTTTGTGTGTGTGCGTGTGTGAGTGTGAGATAGAGAGAGAGAGAGAGAGAGAGAGAGAGAGAGAGAGAGAGAGAGAGAGAGAGAGAGAGAGAGAGAGAGAGAGAGAGAGAGAGTGAAGAGGCGGAGAGGGAGGACAGACAGCATGGCTGATAGTTGTCCCTTGTTGTATTCTGCCCACCGTGACATGCTGACCGTCCAGCCCACCAAACACCCACACAATGGCCATGGAATAACTGTCGTCACGGTTGGCTTTGTTGTCAGTGTTTCACGCACGTTATAGAGCCAGGCGGCAACAAAGAAGTTGTCTGTGGTCGATGTTTTTAATTATGTTTTACATCAGTACATACAAAACATGTAATGCGTACAACCACTTCGCATAATAGCGAATGGAAATATGGAAAAGAAACACACATAGGCCTACGTTGGCGCACTTGCATTACACATACACGCACGCACGCACGCACGCACGCACGCACGCACACACACGCGCGCGCGCGCGCGCGTCCATGTTAACAGAGCAAGAAGCATGGTCGATCTGTTGGCTACCAACTGTTGTGTGACTTGGCCTCACACGACTTGCAGGTGAATCATAATGCTGGCTGGCATGAACAGGCAATGAACATGCAATGGTTGTGCTGATTAAGAACGTAATTCCGTAAATGAAAACAATGCCATCTGTTGCATAGAATGGGAACAAACATTCGGAATGCCTACATGTCAGCTTATGTGCGCCTATGCCTGCCTGTTTGTCTGTCTGTCTGTCTCTCTCTCTCTCTCTCTCTCTCTCTCTCTCTCTCTCTCTCTCTCTCTCTCTCTCTCTCTCTCTCTCTCTCTCTCTCACTCTCATCACTCACTCACTCACTCACTTTTTTTCTCTCTCTCTCTCCCCCCCCCTCTCTCTCTCTCTCTCTCTCTCTCTCTCTCTCTCTCTCTCTCTCTCTCTCTCTCTCTCTCACTCACTCACTATTTTTATCTCTCTCTCTCTCTCCCCCCCCTCTCTCTCTCTCTCTCTCTCTCTCTCTCTCTCTCTCTCTCTCTCTCTCTCTCTCTCTCTCTCTCTCTCTGCCCCTCTCTCTCTCTCTCTCTACTCTTTCAAAAAGGCATATCAAAATATTCTATTTCAAAATCTTAAAGATCAAATGTAATTTTGTTTTCTGTTTCTTCTTCCTCTTCTATGTTTTATTATTATTACTCATGTGTGATGTGTGTTGTGACATGCTTCAGTATACCCTCCCCTCCCCCTTATTCCCCCCCCCCCTCACCTGTCATTACCCCAAGCTTTTCTTTCTTTTTGTGTAACCCATTTGCCTTTTCACTTTTGTGCATGCGTTAGTTAACTTTGTTATTGAATGTTCTATTTACCCCAGGGCTGGGTGGAAGAAAGTATTGTATTGCTTATCTCATGTGTTATCTAATCTTATCAGCCAGCCCTCATAAAGAAATACACGTGTGTGTGTGTGTGTGTGTGTGTGTGTTGGTGAATTTTGGTGGGAGGGGCGTGTTCTCTATAGATCCAATAACCCCAACCCCCCCCCCCCCCCCCCCCTCAAGATTTACGAGTCGCTTTCTTTTGAACGAACCAAATACGGGGGGGGGGGGGGGGGGGGGGGGGGGGGAGGGGGAAGGGAGAGACAGAGAGAGAGAGAGATCCCCTTATATGCAAAAAAAGAAAAGCCTTGTACCGTTTCGTGCACTACCGGCTTTTATGAAAGGCACGAAAGGAGAGAGGAGGGTGGGGATTACAGAGTCGGGCTTATGTGCAATGGCCAATAAATGGTTCTGGGGAGGGAGGCAGGGGCTGTGACCCCCCCCCCCCCCCCCCCCCCCCCCCCCCCCCTATCTACGCTGTTCTCTGTCTATCCTGTGTAGGTCGATAAGGTTAGTGTCGTTGTGCGAGTTGGTTAGGGCAGTAAGGTTTGAAGTGTAGTAGTACGTTTTCAGAACGATCCCGTTCAGTTTCAAATCGCTTTGCCTTTTATAGTGGCCATTTCCTACCATGAACGGGGACCCAGTGCATGGCTTCAACCATTTGGGGTCGTAGCCAAATCTGTCACTTTCTTGTCGTCCATTTGTGTCGCCAGAGCAACCCATGGTGTTTGCTGACTGTGATGTTGCCTCTAAGGTTAAAGAGGCCTGGACTTCAGATGTGGCTGTGAAGCATCGTTGAAGCGCATCAACCGAGGAGGTGAAGGACAGGATTATCGCATGCTGGCAGAAGTTCGTGCCCCCCCCCCCCCTTCACCCTTATTAGCTAAATGATGTAGAGCATTTGAAGGGCCTTGATGTTGGCTTGTTTTCTGCTTATCCTGTGCTGCAGCCTGGAGACGTAGTTGGTGTTTAGGGAGCATCCTTAATGTGTGCTAAAAACATTTCTTAGCTGAGAAAGTAAAAGTGTGCAATTTAATAAAATAATTTGTGCCAGTATTTTTCCCCCTGATTTTTTATTTCGTATGTTATGTGGGGATCAACACCTTATAAAGTATGCTCGCGCGCGCATACACGCACACGCACACACACACACATATACACTCACACACACATACACGCACGCACGCACGCACGCACGCACGCGCACGCACGCACGCACGCGCACGCACGCACGCACGCACACGCACGCACACGCGCACGCACACGCACACACACACACACACACACACACACAATACCAGGTGCTTTATCATAACTGTTGAAGCTTGGCCATTTACCTTGGCTCATAAGAAAGAACAGTTTCAGCCTTGTGCTTTTATTTCGGATTTCCTATAGGCACTAGCGCCATGGTCAACTGGTCAGTACAGTCTGGATGTAATGTTACTGATCAATAATATACTGACTCCCATAGGAAACGCTATAGGCACTAGCGCCATGGTCAACTGGTCAGTGAAGTCTGGATGTAATGTTACTGATCAATAATATACTGACTCCCATAGGAAACGCTATCGGCACTAGCGCCATGGTCAACTGGTCAGTACAGTCTGGATGTAATGTTACTGATCAATAATATACTGACTCCCATAGGAAACGCTATAGGCACTAGCGCCATGGTCAACTGGTCAGTACAGTCTGGATGTAATGTTACTAATCAATAATATACTGACTCCCATAGGAAACGCTATAGGCACTAGCGCCATGGTCAACTGGTCAGTGAAGTCTGGATGTAATGTTACTAATCAATAATATACTGACTCCCATAGGAAACGCTATAGGCACTAGCGCCATGGTCAACTGGTCAATAAAGTCTGGATGTAATGTTACTGATCAATAATATACTGACTCCCATAGGAAACGCTATAGGCACTAGCGCCATGGTCAACTGGTCAGTACAGTCTGGATGTAATGTTACTAATCAATAATATACTGACTCCCATAGGAAACGCTATAGGCACTAGCGCCATGGTCAACTGGTCAGTACAGTCTGGATGTAATGTTACTAATCAATAATATACTGACTCCCATAGGAAACGCTATAGGCACTAGCGCCATGGTCAACTGGTCAATAAAGTCTGGATGTAATGTTACTGATCAATAATATACTGACTCCCATAGGAAACGCTATAGGCACTAGCGCCATGGTCAACTGGTCAATAAAGTCTGGATGTAATGTTACTGATCAATAATATACTGACTCCCATAGGAAACGCTATAGGCACTAGCGCCATGGTC
>CM065686.1:63471574-63474074 GCA_017654935.2 Phymorhynchus buccinoides | reverse complement strand
CAGCCACAAAAATAAAAATATAATATTTTGCGGACCCGGCAAAACTGGTACTCAGCGTTACCGGTACTTGGCGTTACCTGTACTAGGCGTTACCAGTACGGGGCGCTGCGCTAGTATTGATTAAAAAAACAACAACCCACACACACACACTAAATTTCATAGTTTCTTTTGTGTGTGTGTGTGCGCGCGCGTGTGTGTGTGTGTGTGTGTGTGTGTGTGTGTGTGTGTGTGTGTGCGTGTGTGTGTGTGTGTGAGCGTGTGTGTGTGTGTGTGTGTGTGTGTGTGTGTGTGTGTGTGTGTGTGTGTGTGTGTGCGTGTGTGTGTGTGTGTGCATGTGCGTGAGCGTGTGTGGTGTGTGTGTGTGTGTGTGTGTGTGTGTGTGTGTGTGTGTGTGTGTGTGTGTGCGTGTGTGGTGTGTGTGTGTGTGTGTGTGTGTGTGTGTGTGTGTGTGTGTGTGTCCTCTTTTGTCTGGTCGCTTGAGTGTTTGACTTTCTCACGGTTCTAGCGTTAACAAAATCTTTGCTAATCTTTGAAGGTAAAAAAAAGGTCTCTCACTCTCTCTCTCTCTCTCTCTCTCTCTCTCTCTCTCTCTCTCTCTCTCTCTCTCTCTCTCTCTCTCTCTCTCTCTCTCTCTCTCTCTCTCTCTCTCTCTCTCTCTCTCTCTCTCTCTCTCTCTCCCCACTCTCTCTCTCTCTCACTCACTTATTTTTTCTCCTGTCTTTCGACAGCAGACAAATATACCAGCTGAACGCCAGCTGTCCTCAAATCCCTTTAGCCGAGAGAGTGGGGACATATTCTGGGCAAGGCATCTCCACTATAAACAAAACTAGCTCAGCTGCCCAAAATAGCAGCTGTCCCCTCTGCTCTCTGGTAGTTATAGTCGGAAACGACTGAGTGGTCTGTTTCTGCTGCACATACTTTTCATGTTCCTTTTCTTCAGATCATTCCTTTCCCACCCCTCTACCCCTAACACTACCCCCCCCCCCCCCCCCCCCCCCCCGCACTCTCCCTCTTTGTGTCATGTGCGGGTCATGTGGGGTTTGATGGGGTGGGGTGGTCCACTCCTCCCTCAACATGCAGTGTTCTGTTCTGATGATCTCAGTGTTGTCATGTGCGGATCATGTGGGGTTTGATGGGGTGGGCTGGGTCCACTCCTCCCTCAGCTGACAGTGTTCTGTTCTGATGCTCTCAGTGTTGTCATGTGCGGATCATGTGGGGTTTGATGGGGTGGGCTGGGTCCACTCCTCCCTCTGATGGCAGTGTTCTGTTCTGATGCTCTCAGTGTTGTCATGTGCGGATCATGCGGGGTTTGATGGGGTGGGCTGGGTCCACTCCTGCCTCAACTGGCAGTGTTCTGTTCTGATGCTCTCAGTGTTGTCATGTGCGGATCATGCGGGGTTTGATGGGGTGGGCTGGGTCCACTCCTGCCTCAACTGGCAGTGTTCTGTTCTGATGATCTCAGTGTTGTCATGTGCGGGTCATGTGTGGTGGGGCTGGGTCCACTCCTCCCTCAGCTGACAGTGTTCTGTTCTGATGATCTCAACGTAAGGGGCCGCTGGGCACGGGTGTGCTGCACTAGGCTTAGTCCCACGCACCCCGTTATATTGGAGCGCTGTTCCTCGTCACGGAGTTTCAGGGTACGGGTGTGCTGCACTAGGCTTAGTCCCACGCACCCCGTTATATTGGAGCGCTGTTCCTCGTCACGGAGTTTCAGGGTACGGGTGTGCTGCACTAGGCTTAGTTAGTCCCACGCACCCCGTTATATTGGAGCGCTGTTCCTAGTCACGGAGTTTCAGGGTACGGGTGTGCTGTACTAGGCTTAGTCCCACGCACCCCGTTATATTGGAGCGCTGTTCCTCGTCACGGAGTTTCAGGGTACGGGTGTGCTGTACTAGGCTTAGTCCCACGCACCCCGTTATATTGGAGCGCTGTTCCTCGTCACGGAGTTTCAGGGTACGGGTGTGCTGCACTAGGCTTAGTTAGTCCCACGCACCCCGTTATATTGGAGCGCTGTTCCTCGTCACGGAGTTTCAGGGTACGGGTGTGCTGCACTAGGCTTAGTTAGTCCCACGCACCCCGTTATATTGGAGCGCTGTTCCTCGTCACGGAGTTTCAGGGTACGGGTGTGCTGCACTAGGCTTAGTTAGTCCCACGCACCCCGTTATATTGGAGCGCTGTTCCTCGTCACGGAGTTTCAGGGTACGGGTGTGCTGCACTAGGCTTAGTTAGTCCCACGCACCCCGTTATATTGGAGCGCTGTTCCTCGTCACGGAGTTTCAGGGTACGGGTGTGCTGCACTAGGCTTAGTTAGTCCCACGCACCCCGTTATATTGGAGCGCTGTTCCTCGTCACGGAGTTTCAGGGTACGGGTGTGCTGTACTAGGCTTAGTCCCACGCACCCCGTTATATTGGAGCGCTGTTCCTCGTCACGGAGTTTCAGGGTACGGGTGTGCTGCACTAGGCTTAGTTAGTCCCACGCACCCCGTTATATTGGAGCGCT
>CM065686.1:63451574-63459074 GCA_017654935.2 Phymorhynchus buccinoides | reverse complement strand
CAAATCCCGCCATTAATCTTTGGACGCCTCTGTGCTGCCCGTGTTGCACCGGTGTTGCCGTCTAATCATACAGGCCCTCGTCGCTTTCGATTATCTGTGTAATCCAGAGACAGGGACACATTTATACATACGTCACTGTTCGAAGCGTGTAGGTAGTGTAGTTGCTAATGTTCTCTCCACACAAGGCTATCATCTGCCTTCGTCATAATGTTCTCTGCAAACAGCCCGCTTCTCTTCCCTCTACCTTCTTCTTTAACGCGATGTTCTCTGTCAAGGCTTGTCCCAAAACGCTTTGATCTGTCGCCTTCTGTGCGAGAGGCCAAATATTTTCTCGGGGCCAGCGATCTATCCGTGTGGCTTTTGTGCCTGTTCATGGTTCGGTGACTTTCTCCTGTTTTGGTGCCGTTGGCTGGTTCATGAACATACACGCAACCGAGAAGCTCGGCTGGCTGTTTAGACGTGAATGTTCACACACACACACACACACACACACACGATCGCGCCTATGTTCTCAATCAGGGTGGTCTTTTTGCTTACTCTGTTCTATATTAGGCCTATCCATCCATTCAAAATGTGTTCGGCCTTCCCTTTTGGATCTGTATTCCCATGGTATGGTACACAACATGGGGGTGGGGCGGTACCCCGGGCAAGGCACCAGCACTACCAAATAAAGGAGCCAGCCCTCCATAATAGCGGCTGCCTCCTCTGCTATCTGGCAGTCATTGTCGGAAACGACACAGTGGCACACATACAAAATGGCCTAATGACGATTGCAAGTGGATAGGTTGAAATTTGTTCCAACGCCTTGTCGTCCGTCTGTTGTTGCCAACTAACTGTTTTCAGAATGGTGCTAAGAGACCCCTGTCATGTGCGTGTTTCTCATTAGCTGTAGGCCCACACACATACCTATAGCGTTATGACTTTGTCGTGACGTGGCTCAAAAATATAAACCCTCTTTTGGTATGCATTCTGATGGGTAGGCCTCAATTATGCAAGCCGAAGTAACGAAAGGCCGGGAAAACTAAGGAGTCATAGGAAAGAGAGAGAGAGAGAGGGAGAGAGAGAGAGAGAGAGAGAGAGAGAGAGAGAGAGAGAGAGAGAGAGAGAGAGAGAGAGAGAGAGAGAGAGAGAGAGCTGGCCTGCCCTTGGATAGCTGCATTGTCCGTAGTCCTTTTGTCCTGACCTGATCCTGTGTCCCTGGCCATAGATGTCATCAATTAATCATCACGGTCATCCTCCTGTCCAGATGTCGGCCAGGGGGACTGGCAGTTGATGGTCACCTTCTGATGAGGAAGGGGGGATAGGGCAGTTGATGGTCACCTTCTGCTGAGTCAGAGAGATACAGACCATCTGTGCTGTGGGATGGACAGCTAGAGAGCGGAGGAGGGAGGATAGGGCAGTTGATGGTCACCTTCTGTGAGTCAGAAAGATACAGACCCCGTGGGCTGTGGGAGGGACAGCTAGAGAGCAGAGGAGGGAGGATAGGGCAGTTGATGGTCACCTTCTGTGAGTCAGAGGGATACAGACCCCGTGGGCTGTGGGAGGGACAGCTAGAGAGCAGAGGAGGAGGATAGGGCAGTTGATGGTCACCTTCTGTGAGTCAGGGATACAGACCCCGTGGGCTGTGGGAGGGACAGCTAGAGAGCAGAGGAGGAGGATAGGGCAGTATAGCAAGGTTCAAGGCAAAACCCAAGAGATGGGATAGCCGCGCGGGGGGAGGGGGCGTGTGTGTGTGTGTGTGTGTGTGTGTGTGTGTGTGTGAGAGAGAGAGAGAGAGAGAGAGAGAGAGAGAGAGAGAGTTCTGCATCGCTTGTAAACACTTCCAAACTGATTATTTTCAATAATATATTGTCATCGTAAACACCTAAAAGCGAAAGCTTAATGTGGTTACGTTTGCTAGTCAAAGGAATCTGAACATGTCGTTAATAAATATTGTGACTAGCATGCATGATAACTGTGTGAACACTGTTCACCAGCAACGACGCCAATGCCTATTCTAGTGAGCAGTGCCTACTAACCTGTCTACCCACTGAGCAGAAAGTAGTAGTATTTATAATGGAGCTCACCCCAAAATTCATTTGAAAATGTAACATTGTTACCTGTGGCGGATAGTCTGCAAACTTAGTGTGTTATTCAAAGTGCAAACAAAGGAATTAATTATGTTAATTAATCACGGGACAGAAACTAAGAAAGGAAGACAGTACAACTTGTGGAACTGTACATTCTAAGCATTATAGGTTGGCCCAAATCCAACGTGCAGAAGCGACTGTGGAAAGATCGTGGGTTGTGCGATAGTGTATCCGTGTAGCCAGGAAGAAAACAAACTGTTAAAACAAGAAGACATTTTGAATGGTAAAACAACAAAGCCAATCCGGAGAAGCAAAGCAAGAATGACTCCTCTAAAGACTACACAATCTTTGCGGGAACTCGTGGTATGCTAGGAACTGTTCGGGGATCTTTAGGCCTGTAGTATCGTGACTTAGCCAGCCCCCCAGTGTCAGACGAGGCGAGGATGGAGGGTCGTGGTCGGCAGTTGGACCTGATGTGGATGACTCCCCTGGAGAGGCACTTCCTCAGCTTCCAGCAACACAACCAGCACTGGGTACAGCGTGTGAGTGAACTGCAGGGGCTGGGACAGTGTGTGAGTGGACTGCAGGGGCTGGGACAGTGTGTGAGTGAACTGCAGGGGCTGGGACAGTGTGTGGGTGGACTGCAGGGGCTGGGACAGTGTGTGAGTGGACTGCAGGGGCTGGGACAGTGTGTGAGTGGACTGCAGGGGCTGGGACAGTGTGTGAGTGGACTGCAGGGGCTGGGACAGTGTGTGAGTGGACTGCAGGGGCTGGGACAGTGTGTGAGTGGACTGCAGGGGCTGGGACAGTGTGTGAGTGGACTGCAGGGGCTGGGACAGTGTGTGAGTGGACTGCAGGGGCTGGGACAGTGTGTGAGTGGACTGCAGGGGCTGGGACAGCGTGTGAGTGGACTGCAGGGGCTGGGACAGTGTGTGAGTGGACTGCAGGGGCTGGGACAGTGTGTGAGTGGACTGCAGGGGCTGGGACAGCGTGTGAGTGGACTGCAGGGGCTGGGACAGTGTGTGAGTGGACTGCAGGGGCTGGGACAGTGTGTGAGTGGACTGCAGGGGCTGGGACAGTGTGTGAGTGTACTGCAGGGGCTGGGACAGTGTGTGAGTGGACTGCAGGGGCTGGGACAGCGTGTGAGTGGACTGCAGGGGCTGGGACAGTGTGTGAGTGGACTGCAGGGGCTGGGACAGTGTGTGAGTGGACTGCAGGGGCTGGGACAGTGTGTGAGTGGACTGCAGGGGCTGGGACAGTGTGTGAGTGGACTGCAGGGGCTGGGACAGTGTGTGAGTGGACTGCAGGGGCTGGGACAGTGTGTGAGTGGACTGCAGGGGCTGGGACAGCGTGTGAGTGGACTGCAGGGGCTGGGACAGTGTGTGAGTGGACTGCAGGGGCTGGGACAGAGTGTGAGTGGACTGCAGGGGCTGGGACAGCGTGTGAGTGGACTGCAGGGGCTGGGACAGCGTGTGAGTGGAATGCAGGGGCTGGGACAGCGTACACACGAGTGACGTGGACTGCAGGAGGCAGGTGGGACAGCGTGTGAGTATCTTGCACGAGCGAACATGTGGACAGCGTACACACGAGTACCACGCTCTCTCTCTCTCTCTGCACACCAGAAAAGAGCGAAACAGGTGGCTCTTTTCCGTCATCAGATTATCTTCTCTTACGAGCGAACATGTGGATTTTGCCCATAGACACACTCAACACACGCACGCTCTCTTTGCTCGCTCTCTCTCTCTCTCTCTCTCTCTCTCTCTCTCTCTCTCTCTCTCTCTCTCTCTCTCTCTCTCTCTCTCTCTCTCTCTCTCTCTCTCTCTCTCTCTCTCTCTCTCTCTCTCTCTCTCTCTCTCTCTCTCTGTCTGTCTGTCTGTCTGTCTGTCTTTTTGGTTTGGGCTCAGTCATTACTTTTCTGTATTTATGATCGATCATTGCATTTTCACCAGTACCCCTTCCCCTTTGCCTCCCCTAAAAAAATTTGGAGTTGAAAGTTTTTGAGTTGAGTCTCTCTCTCCTATACATATAATGTTACTATTATTGGCTTGTAGCTGAACATGGCCTGATGATGTCGGTGTGCCCTGCCCCCCTGCCTGACCTCTACTAGGTTAGTGTGTGCCCTGCCCCCCTGCCCTGGTTCACAGGTGTGCAACTCATGTCACTGACCTCTACTAGGTTAGTGTGTGCCCTGCCCCCCTGCCCTGGTTCACAGGTGTGCAACTCATGTCACTGACCTCTACTAGGTTAGTGTGTGCCCTGCCCCCCTGCCCTGGTTCACAGGTGTGCAACTCATGTCACTGACCTCTACTAGGTTAGTGTGTGCCCTGCCCCCCTGCCCTGGTTCACAGGTGTGCAACTCATGTCACTGACCTCTACTAGGTTAGTGTGTGCCCTGCCCCCCTGCCCTGGTTCACAGGTGTGCAACTCATGTCACTGACCTCTACTAGGTTAGTGTGTGCCCTGCCCCCCTGCCCTGGTTCACAGGTGTGCAACTCATGTCACTGACCTCTACTAGGTTAGTGTGTGCCCTGCCCCCCTGCCCTGGTTCACAGGTGTGCAACTCATGTCACTGACCTCTACTAGGTTAGTGTGTGCCCTGCCCCCCTGCCCTGGTTCACAGGTGTGCAACTCATGTCACTGACCTCTACTAGGTTAGTGTGTGCCCTGCCCCCCTGCCCTGGTTCACAGGTGTGCAACTCATGTCACTGAC
Source organism: Phymorhynchus buccinoides (assembly GCA_017654935.2). Classification (NCBI taxonomy): domain Eukaryota; kingdom Metazoa; phylum Mollusca; class Gastropoda; order Neogastropoda; family Raphitomidae; genus Phymorhynchus; species Phymorhynchus buccinoides. The sequence continues at coordinate 63,454,295 of CM065686.1, read as the reverse complement.
CTCTACTAGGTTAGTGTGTGCCCTGCCCCCCTGCCCTGGTTCACAGGTGTGCAACTCATGTCACTGACCTCTACTAGGTTAGTGTGTGCCCTGCCCCCCTGCCCTGGTTCACAGGTGTGCAACTCATGTCACTGACCTCTACTAGGTTAGTGTGTGCCCTGCCCCCCTGCCCTGGTTCACAGGTGTGCAACTCATGTCACTGACCTCTACTAGGTTAGTGTGTGCCCTGCCCCCCTGCCCTGGTTCACAGGTGTGCAACTCATGTCACTGACCTCTACTAGGTTAGTGTGTGCCCTGCCCCCCTGCCCTGGTTCACAGGTGTGCAACTCATGTCACTGACCTCTACTAGGTTAGTGTGTGCCCTGCCCCCCTGCCCTGGTTCACAGGTGTGCAACTCATGTCACTGACCTCTACTAGGTTAGTGTGTCTCCACAAAGATTGACATTAGGGCACGTTCTAGCCCTTCCTCCTCCATAAATAACATGATGTCTACACCACATGTAGCTCTGTGTGTGTGTGTCTGTGTGTGTGTGTGTGTGTGTCCCTGTGTGTGTGTGTGTCTCTCTGTGTGTCTGTGTGTGTATGTATGTGTGTCTCTGTGTGTGTGTGTGTGTGTGTGTTGCCATTTGTGTGTGTATGTTTAGGAGTGTATGTGAGTGTATTGGAGGTTTCTTGTATGATGGGGAAACAAAGTTTAGTTGGCAATTGTTTAAACGTTATATCTTGCCACTTTCTTTCACACTTACTTTCTTCTTTTTTTTAAACAAAAAAACTAATCGCTCACTCACGCACGCGCGCACAAATGCACGCATACACAGAGAGGGACCAAAAGGGACCAACAGAGACAGAAGGCTGCAGAGGGTAGACGGGTCGTATTTCGTTTGTCATTAGTCTTCTGCCTTCCTGGTCCTCGCTTCAATGACTGCAGTGTTTTGATAGCTCTGTTGTGTCAGTTAATCGGCTGAAAGAGAAGCTAAGCCCTCTGGTGCTGTCGTAATGGGTTTTAGGCTAGGCCTCGTTTGTCCAATAGCAATGTTACAGGGTGGATGTATTTATGCACAGCCTATGTTTGTCAAGGACGTTTCCTTCAGCGTGCTCCTTAAAGAAGCCATACTCTTTGTTCCAACGCCTTTTTTTTAATTGTGTATATGGACATAGAAACAGAGGACGATGTTGTAATAGGGTGAGGAAAGGAGGGGTTATACAGGGAGGGGGGGGGGGTGTTGTCCTACAGAATGGACAAAGGCCGTAAAGCATGGTGTACAGTGGGCAGAAGCAATGAAGATGTCACCTTCTCCGCTCTTTCAACACAACGTGAAGGGTTGTCTTCTCCCTGCTTTGTCTAAGGTCACTCGTGATTCTCTCTGACCTCTGTCCCCCCCCCCGTGGGGATACCGAGGTGTCTTTTGTACAAATAGTTCCCCCACCTTCTGGGAGTTCTGTGCTTGTAACTTCCTTTACTCTGTCACCCTCTTTGACTGCCTTTTCCCTTTGCTTACTACTGTCATCTACTATCTTTCTGCCTTACTGGTCCATTCTCCTGCCTTTTCCCTTTGCTTACTGTCATCTACTATCTTCCTGCCTTACTGGTCCATTCTCCTGCCTTTTCCCTTTGCTTACTACTGTCATCTACTATCTTCCTGCCTTACTGGTCCATTCTCCTGCCTTTTCCCTTTGCTTACTACTGTCATCTACTATCTTTCTGCCTTACTGGTCCATTCTCCTGCCTTTTCCCTTTGCTTACTGTCATCTACTATCTTTCTGCCTTACTGGTCCATTCTCCTGCCTTTTCCCTTTGCTTACTACTGTCATCTACTATCTTCCTGCCTTACTGGTCCATTCTCCTGCCTTTTCCCTTTGCTTACTACTGTCATCTACTATCTTTCTGCCTTACTGGTCCATTCTCCTGCCTTTTCCCTTTGCTTTACTGTCATCTACTATCTTTCTGCCTCTTACTGGTTCATTCTCCTGCCTTTTCCCTTTGCTTACTACTGTCATCTACTATCTTTCTGCCTTACTGGTCCATTCTCCTGCCTTTTCCCTTTGCTTACTACTGTCATCTACTATCTTTCTGCCTTACCGGGTCCATTCTCCTGCCTTTTCCCTTTGCTTACTACTGTCATCTACTATCTTTCTGCCTTACCGGTTCATTCTCTCCTGCCCTTTTCCCTTTGCTTACTACTGTCATCTACTATCTTTCTGCCTTACCGGTCCATTCTCCTGCCTTTTCCCTTTGCTTACTACTGTCATCTACTATCTTTCTGCCTTACTGGTCCATTCTCCTGCCTTTTCCCTTTGCTTACTACTGTCATCTACTATCTTTCTGCCTTACTGGTCCATTCTCCTGCCTTTTCCCTTTGCTTACTACTGTCATCTACTATCTTTCTGCCTTACCGGTCCATTCTCCTGCCTTTTCCCTTTGCTTACTACTGTCCATCTACTATCTTTCTGCCTTACCGGTCCATTCTCCTGCCTTTTCCCTTTGCTTACTACTGTCATCTACTATCTTTCTGCCTTACCGGTCCATTCTCCTGCCTTTTCCCTTTGCTTACTACTGTCATCTACTATCTTTCTGCCTTTACCGGTCCATTCTCCTTTTCCCTTTGCTTACTACTGTCATCTACTATCTTTCTGCCTTACCGGTCCATTCTCCTGCCTTTTCCCTTTGCTTACTACTGTCATCTACTATCTTTCTGCCTTACCGGTCCATTCTCCTGCCTT
>CM065686.1:63419074-63446574 GCA_017654935.2 Phymorhynchus buccinoides | reverse complement strand
ACCTTCTCTTTTCTCCTTTTAATCTTCTCTTTTCTCCTTTTAAACTTCTCTTTTCTCCTTTTAATCTTCTCTTTTCTCCTTTTACCTTCTCTTTTCTCCTTCTCTTTTCTCCTTTTAACCTTCTCTTTTCTCCTTTTAATCTTCTCTTTTCTCCTTTTAACCTTCTCTTTTCTCCTTTTAACCTTCTCTTTTCTCCTTTTAACCTTCTCTTTTCTCCTTTCTCCTTCTCTTTTCTCCTTTTAACCTCTTTTCTCCTTTTAATCTTCTCTTTTCTCCTTTTAACCTTCTCTTTTCTCCTTTTAATCTTCTCCTTTCTCCTTTAACCTTCTCTTTTCTCATTTTAACCTTCTCTTTTCTCCTTTTCGCTGTTATTAATGCTGGTTTGTTGTTGTTTTTCTCATATCTTTTTCATCGTCGTTGTCGTCTTTTCCGTTTGTATTCATCGTCGTCGTCTTTTTCTCCTCCTTTTCTTTTTTTCTCTTTCTATCTTTCTCCGAATGTCTTTCTGTCTTTCTGAATTTGGAAGGTATTAATGCAGTATTATGTGCAAAAGGGAAAGTGTTTGTGTGTGTGTGTGTGTGTGTGTGTGTGTGTGTGTGTGTGTGTGTGTGTGCGTGCGCGCGCGCGCGCGCGCGCGCGTGTGTGTATGTGTGCGTGTCTTTGTGACCTGGATGTGTATGTGCGCGCGTATGTGTATGTGTGTGTGCACGTGTGTGTGTGTGTCTTTGTGACCTTGGTGTGTATGCGTGTGTGTGCGCGCGTGTGTGTGTGTGTGACTGTGTGTGTTTCAACAACTTATTTATAAGTCGTCGTCGCCACCTTGTACAAAAGAGGGTTAGGCCTATATTTGTTGGTACAAAGACCTGCACAAATACAGTAATAACAGGCAGAGAGAGAGAGAGAGAGAGAGAGAGAGAGAGAGAGAGAGAGAGAGAGAGAGAGAGAGAGAGAGAGAGAGAGAGAGAGAGATGTAAATAAACACTTGTTTTTCTTCTCTTTTCTCGACATTCTTTTCTCAATAGTCGTTGTCAGCTCCCTTGTCAGTATAAGAGGGTCTGGGTTTTCATACACGTTACTTGGACAGAATAAGCTCGCACGCAGAATAAGCACACACACGCACAGACACACATGCACACACACCTACACACGCACGCACGCATGCATGCACGCACGCACGCACGCACACGCACACACGCACACACACGCACACACACCTACGCGCGCACACACGCTCACGCACGCACACCTACGCACGCACGCACGCACACATACACACACACCTTTAAATAAAATTTTGACTTTGACGCACACACACGCAGTGGAGAACATTAGGCCACAGGAATGCGTGGAATGTAAGATGAGTGACAGCAATTCACACTGGTTGTCTGAAGAGCCTTTTTCCCTCTCTCTCTCTCTCTCTCTCTCTCTCTCTCTCTCTCTCTCTCTCTCTCTCTCTCTCTCTCTCTCTCTCTCTCTCTCTCTCTCTCTCTCTCTCTCTCTCTCTCTCTCTCTCTCTCTCTCTCTCTCTCTCTCTCTCTCTCTCTCTCTCTCCTCTCTCTCTCTCCTCTCTCTCTCTCACCCGTCTCTCTTCTCTTTGTCTTCTCTTTTCTGTTTTGTCTACCCTCTCTCTCTTTCTCTCTTCTCTCTCTCCCTCTCTCTCCCTCTCTCTCTCCTCCTCTCTCTCTCTCTCTCTCGCTCTCTCTCTCACCTCGTTCTCTCATCTGCCTCACTCTCTCTCTCTATCTCTTCTCTCTCTCTCTCTGTGTCTCTCTCTCACATTTGCATGTTATTTCTTATTCTATTACCCTCTCTAAATAAAATTCATTCAGCCGATTATCTCTCTCTCTCCATGGGCCCCTCCCTCCCTCTCCACCCGAATCACCCGTGTCTCTTTCTTTGTCTTTTCTTTTCTGTTTTGTCTACCCGATACGTTTATCCTTCCCTGTGTGTGTTTCTTTTCTGTCTGTCCCAAGGATAACTCCCGAACCGCTTGACCGAATCGCGTCAAATTTTGTGTGAAGGTGTGCCACCTTAATAGGAAGAGACCCGCGCAAACCATTTTGCCGTCGTGACCTTGACCTTGACGTACGACCTTGAAAACCGAAACTCTATTTTTAGCCATATCTCTGGCACCGATCGACATAGGATGTTGAAACTTGGTATGAAGGTGGTTTGGCTTATGCCCGTTCTGATGATGGCATACCGATCAAGGTCAACGTCAAGGTCAAAAAGATCGCTGGAGCCTGAAAATTGGAGGGTCATTTTTTCTCCTTCTGTCTGTCCCAAGGATATCTTTCGAACGGGTTGACCGAATCACGTCAAATTTTGTGTGCTGGTGTGTCACCATGAGAGGAAGGCATCCGCGCAAACCATTTTGCCGTCGTGACCTTGACCTTGGCGTACGACCTTGAAAATCGAAAATCTTTCAGGGGCCATAACTCCCACACCGTTAGTGTTAGAGTTCAAATTTGGCATGAAGGTACTTTGGCTTATGCCCGTTCTGATGGTGGCATACCGATCAAGGTCAAGGTCACGGTCCGGGCGATCGGTAGGCCTTGAAAGTGGTAGGGGTCTGCAGGGTTTAAGCCATATTTTCCACATTTGTACTTGACAGAAGCGCTTCAGATTGTGTGTGGTACTGTATACCCTAGAGAAGAAAACATCCGAGCATAAATCATCACCATGCTGACCTTGACCTTGAAGTGTGACCTTGAAAACCGAAATTTCCTTCTTTGCGCTATATGCTTCTTCTTCAAGCTGTATCTCGTGAACTAGAAGACAGAATCCCTTCCAATTTTGTGTCAGGATGTGACACTCTACGGGGTGTCGCAAGTGCGTGGCATTGCTGGTGACGGACATGTCTGCCGCTCGGCGACGCCCTTGTAGTTTATGTCTGGGTTTTCTGTCTGTCTGTCTGTCTTAAGAAGAACACTTCAGTATATTAAATCCCATGTGTGATATGTGTTGGCTATCAGTTTCTAGCAAGTTGATTTCTTTATTAGGAATAGGGAGAATACTATTGTTGTTGTAAGTTTTCGTTTTCGTTTTTCCCTCTTTTTTGTGCGATTTCGTTGACATGTTGAGGAAAGTGCGGGGCATTGACCCTTTCACCGCCACGTGGCATTGTAGCAGCACAGTGATTAACCCTATGTCACTGAAAGGCATTGACCCTTTCACCGCCACGTGGCATTGTAGCAGCACAGTGATTAACCCTATGTCACTGAAAGGCATTGACCCTTTCACCGCCACGTGGCATTGTAGCAGCACAGTGATTAACCCTATGTCACTGAAAGGCATTGACCCTTTCACCGCCACGTGGCATTGTAGCAGCACAGTGATTAACCCTATGTCACTGAAAGGCATTGACCCTTTCACCGCCACGTGGCATTGTAGCAGCACAGTGATTAACCCTATGTCACTGAAAGGCATTGACCCTTTCACCGCCACGTGGCATTGTAGCAGCACAGTGATTAACCCTATGTCACTGAAAGGCATTGACCCTTTCACCGCCACGTGGCATTGTAGCAGCACAGTGATTAACCCTATGTCACTGAAAGGCATCAAAATGGGGTCTAAACTAGCGACCAAAAGTTCAGGCCCAGAAAGACAATCATCTCCGAAAACTCACGAACTCAATAAAACGCACCCAGCTCATAACAAAACTGAATTTATTCTTTTAACATTAAGTTCATTCAAAACAATCATTAATTAGAACGAGTTCAGTCAACAAAATGCCCCTTTCAACAACTTCCCCCTCCTCTTGAAAAGTCACACTCAGAATCAATGCACTTTCGAACAGTCAGTACACATTACTGAAATTATTTTTGCACGGATGCCTTCCTCTCATGGTGACACATCACCACACAAAATTTGAAGCGATTCGGTTAGGCGGTGCGGGAGATATCCTTGGGACAGACAGAAAACCCACACAAAAAACCCACATTACTGACTGTTCCAAAGTGCCTTGATTCTGAATGTGTGACTTTTCAAGAGGAGGGGGAAGTTGTTGAAAGGGGCATTTTGTTGACTGAACTCGTTCTGATTAATGATTTTTTTGAATGAACTTAATGTTAAAAGAATAAATTCAGTTTTGTTATGAGCTGGGTGCGTTTTATTGAGTTCGTGAGTTTTCGGAGATGATTGTCTTTCTCAAGTTTCTGGGCCTTAACTTTTGGTCGCTAGTGTATTATCCAAAGACGCCATTGTCTTAGTTTGGGGAAGTAAGGATAGACCTTATTTTATATTTATGTCACAGAACAATCCCCAATACTGCAGACGGATTTTGTTCTCTACCCAGGTAAATTTAATAGCAATTTTTGGCTGAAATATGGCTGGCGGTGAAAGGGTTAAGGGATAGCGAAATTTGCAATATTAAATGATTTCGTCGAAAATTCGCAAAATCGGAGATATTTCAATCTTGAATATATCGAAAACGGCTGGACCGAATGCATTCATATTTTCAGTAGTCACTAGAAAGTTAATTTCCAATATGTCTGGTATATTTCCGAACCGGAAGTGTTCTGGCTGGGAACCTGCAGGTAAATTTGTGTTCACGGAATAGCCGAAACAGGAAGTGACGTCACAAAAACTAACTATTGGATATTGTAGTCCTTGTGTTGGTCCGCCAGGTCTGAAAGGAGTTTCTTGATGATATATTAAATAGTTTGGAAGTCATTCAAATTTATGTAAATTGAGTTGTGTCACATTCACTTATTTCCATTTGTGGGATTTCTTGGTTTTTAACTGATTTTGCTGAAATGTACAGGAAAGTTGGAGGACACTATTCTAATGCCATAGTTGGAGGACACTATTCTAATGCCATAGTTGGAGGACACTATTCTAATGCCATAGTTGGAGGACACTATTCTAATGCCATAGTTGGAGGACACTATTCTAATGCCATAGTTGGAGGACACTGTTCTAATGCCATAGTTGGAGGACACTGTTCTAATGCCATAGTTGGAGGACACTGTTCTAATGCCATAGTTGGAGGACACTGTTCTAATGCCATAGTTGGAGGACACTGTTCTAATGCCATAGTTGGAGGACACTGTTCTAATGCCATAGTTGGAGGACACTGTTCTAATGCCATAGTTGGAGGACACTGTTCTAATGCCATAGTTGGAGGACACTGTTCTAATGCCATAGTTGGAGGACACTGTTCTAATGCCATAGTTGGAGGACACTGTTCTAATGCCATAGTTGGAGGACACTGTTCTAATGCCATAGTTGGAGGACACTGTTCTAATGCCATAGTTGGAGGACACTGTTCTAATGCCATAGTTGGAGGACACTGTTCTAATGCCATAGTTGGAGGACACTGTTCTAATGCCATAGTTGGAGGACACTGTTCTAATGCCATAGTTGGAGGACACTTTTCTAATGCCATAGTTGGAGGACACTGTTCTAATGCCATAGTTGGAGGACACTGTTCTAATGCCATAGTTGGAGGACACTGTTCTAATGCCATAGTTGGAGGACACTATTCTAATGCCATAGTTGGAGGACACTGTTCTAATGCCATAGTTGGAGGACACTGTTCTAATGCCATAGTTGGAGGACACTGTTCTAATGCCATAGTTGGAGGACACTGTTCTAATGCCATAGTTGGAGGACACTTTTCTAATTCTAATGCCATAGTTGGAGGACACTGTTCTAATGCCATAGTTGGAGGACACTGTTCTAATGCCATAGTTGGAGGACACTGGAGGTTCTAATGCCATAGTTGGAGGACACTGTTCTAATGCCATAGTTGGAGGACACTGTTCTAATGCCATAGTTGGAGGACACTGTTCTAATGCCATAGTTGGAGGACACTATTCTAATGCCATAGTTGCAATATTATCAAAAAATAGCATTGCCAAATTTGAAACTTAAATATCTCCCAAACGGCTGCACCGAATGGATTCATATTTTCAGTATTTATTAAAGAGCAGCTTGGCAACACTCCCGGTATAAAGCCAAACCGGAAGTACCCACCGGAAGTGGGGACTATTTTAATATTGAATAACTTGTAAACGGCTGTTTGAGGGGAGAATCCTGTCATGTTTGCTCTCAAAGGCAAACATAAACCCTCTAGTTATCTTTGTCTTTGACTGAATAGAAAATGGCACGTAATGGCAGATAATAAAATGGCATGTAATGGCAGATAATAAAATGGCATGTAATGGCAGATAATAAAATGACACGTAATGCAGATAATAAAATGGCACGTCGTGGCAGATAATAAAATGGCACGTAATGGCAGATAATAAAATAACACGTAATGACAGATAATAAAATGGCACGCCCTGTCAGATAATAAAATGGCGCATAATGGCAGATAATAAAATGGCACGTCATGGCAGATGATAAAATGGCATGTAATGGCAGATAATAAAATGGCAGGGTTGCGTGTGTTGGGTATTTTCTTATGATCTGTCGATTGTTTTTTGTCCTATGCTAATTTCATTTACAAACCTACATCTACAGCTATGAAATTGATCTAATTAAGCCCACAGCACTACAAGCTAGAGTAATTTGGCCTGACGGAGTCTGTGTGCGTGTGTGCGCGCGCTAGTCATTCGTGTCCAAATATGACCTTCAGACATCGGAGGACTTTACTGCTATTCTGAAAAGATAGACTGGATTTTGTTTTAAGCGGAGATGCCTTGCCCAGGGTACATCCACCACACTCTCTAAACATAAGTATTTTAGGACAGTAAGTGTACCTTAAAAAACCACCTTCTCTAACCCATCCGGCCAAGCTTTGGGTGAGCAAGTTAGTACAGAAATCGTCACATCGCCCACGCTGGTCCTCTATAGAGTGAAACGGGTAGCTGAGGACAATCTACCCGGACTACAAAGAGGATATACACGAGCCCCTCCTTAATTCGTTCTTTCAAACATTGGGGCGTAACGTTCTATATTCACCTACAGTAGGCAGTAGTAGAAACTTGTTTTGGGGTGAAATTGTGTGTGTCCCTTATTCGTCGGAATCCAACAAGCGTGAACAATTGGCCTCAAAACGTTTCCCCTGGGTCCGTTTGTGTGTGTGTGTTGTGATTGGTGTGGGTGGCATAATGCGGAGTGGCTGGCTTGATCCATAGACGAGCGACAGTGGGATTTATTTCTGAAGAAATTCGTCTGTAGGTTAGGTTCCGTTAAGTGTGTCAGTAGGCAGCGGACGGGTTAACTGTCGTTGTTTTGTTATAAACTCCAAGCATGATTTGACATAGCTTAGAGTCTATAAGTGAAATTATTGTTAACTGTCGTTGTTAAACTCCAAGCATGATTTGATATAGCTTAGACTTAGAGTCTATAAGTGAAATTATTATTTTGGAAGCTTCGTGTTGAGGTTGAATTTATAGGCTAGTATACCTAGTTCGCTATCTAGTTGTGTCATACATAGGTCTATGTTTCGAGGGGTCTTGTAGAAAGTACAATAACTATCCGAAAGGAGAACGTTTTATTCTCTTTCCTTGTGTGGGAGCTGGGGTGTGGTATGGGTATTTCCAACATAGTTTGATTTTATTTTATTTTCAAAGATACGACTCAGATAAGGAAAATGTCTTGGTGCATGTGACAAATTGTTTGGTTGAAGCTAGGTTACTGTCACATTGTCTTGGTGCATGTGACAAGTTGTTTGGTTGAAGCTAGGTTACTGTCACATTGTGTTGGTGCATGTGACAAGTTGTTTGGTTGAAGCTTGGTTACTGTCACATTGTCTTGGTGCATGTGACAAGTTGTTTGGTTGAAGCTTGGTTACTGTCACATTGTCTTGGTGCTTGTGACAAGTTGTTTGGTTGAAGCTTGGTTACTGTCACATTGTCTTGGTGCATGTGACAAGTTGTTTGGTTGAAGCTTGGTTACTGTCACATTGTGTTGGTGCATGTGACAAGTTGTTTGGTTGAAGCTAGGTTACTGTCACATTGTGTTGGTGCATGTGACAAGTTGTTTGGTTGAAGCTAGGTTACTGTCACATTGTGTTGGTGCATGTGACAAGTTGTTTGGTTGAAGCTAGGTTACTGTCACATTGTGTTGGTTGGAAAACAGGAGTTAGTTTGTTTGGATCGTCGACATTTGATGGCAAGGATGACTGTGTTTTCTCTCCTCTTTGCGGTTGTGTCACTGTGTGTGTACGTGTGTGTGTGTGTGTGTTGGTGTGTGTGTGTGTGTGTGTGTGTGTGTGTGTGTGTGTATTGTGTGTGTGTGTGAAGTCATAAGTGTGCTTATGTCTGTATTTGCAGTGCCCGTGCGTGCGTGTACATATGTTTGCGTGCACATAGCGGTCGTATCCCTATGTGTGTGGCGAAGTGTGTTGCATGTTGGTGGTGTGTGTGTGAAATAGAGAGAGGAGGAGAGAGATAGGGGGAGGGGGGCGAGGAAAAGTGAGTAGGAGTGGTCTGAGAAAAAGGGATTAGGAAAAAAAAGCAACACATAGAGAGAGAGAGAGAGAGAGAGAGAGAGAGAGAGAGAGAGAGAGAGAGAGAGAGAGAGAGAGTTAAATCAGTTCCTGTTTTGTCTTAGTGTTGGTCACACTTGAATTCCTCATTGTGGCTGGTAACGTCACATATACACTAATTGTAATACCATAATCATGCAGCATGTCGCCTGAGGTGGCCATCAGTTTCACATTGCTTTAAAATCTGCCTCCTGACATTGGTCTGAAAATGTTTGTTTTTTTAAACCGATCATTGTATTTTGTTCAAAACTTCTGAACGTTATGATTAATAGTCATTTACTATCCCTATTCCTTAGCCCCCCCCCCCCCCCCCTTCCCTGTTTTCCTCATTCTGGACCTCACAGTTACCCCTATTTCATCCCCATTGTGTTTTTCTGAGACCCCCCCCCCCCCCCCCCCCCCCCCCCCCCCCCTTCCCTGCCGTCTTTTGTGCTTTAGAAATATTCAACACTCTGTGGGATGGGTCTGTATTATATCGTCTGCTGATTGGTCAGAGGTATTCACTCTGATTATTTTAGTATTCTGTCTGTATACGTCTTTATCTGCCTCTCTCACACTCTCTCTCTCTCTCTCTCTGTCCATGTTTGTATTCTATGTTCGTATATGTACCAAGGACAGATTGGAAGACTAGGCATTGCCTAAAATCTTTATCCTTGAAAAATAAAGTTAAAGTTTTCAAGTTCTCTCTCTCTCTCTCTCTCTCTCTCTCTCTCTCTCTCTCTCTCTCTCTCAATCCTCTTTTCAATTTATATTAATGATTTGCCTCTCAATTTTCAAGCTCTCTGTGACATGTTCGCGGATGATACTACTCTCCATACAAGCAACTCCAAGGTAGAAAACATAGTTCATGCATTGCAAGAAAGTATCAATCAGTTAACAGAATGGTCTGAACTAAACCACATGAGTCTAAATCCTAACAAAACTAAATTCATGCTTGTCACCACTAGGCAAAAACGACAACTTTTTTCCTGTTCTCTCCCCTTGCACATAAATGGTAACGATATTGAAGAAGTTAACTCACATAAAGTACTAGGGGTCTTAATTGATAATAATTTATCTTGGTCTGACCATGTACAAACTCTTTGTAAAACAATTTCCAAGAAAATATATCTTCTATGCAAAATAAAACACTTTCTAAACACAGATTCACGCAAAATTTTCTTCCATGCATACATTGATTCTCACATAAACTATTCGTCTACACTCTGGGATTCAGCAAGTGAGCAAACCCTAAAGCCACTGCATAGTCTCTATAGACGAGCACTGAAATTAGTCTTACTAAAATCATCGAGTCTTACTCAATCCGATTATGTATCATTAGACATTCTCCCTCTTCATTTTAAATTAAGATATAATAAGGCAATATTTATGTTCAAAATTATGTCAGGCTATGCTCCTCCTTCTTTACAAGAAAAATTTCAATTCAACATGAAACATCTTCCTCATAGACTGATGTTACCTCTTCCCAAATTAGATTTATTCAAATCTAGCTTACAATATGCAGGAGGTCTCCTTTGGAACGGCATTTCTTCCCAATTTAACGTTCATGTTTGTTTAAACACATTCAAAAAAAGATATCATCAAATACTCATGAAGGAATACTCTAGCTCATAATATCCAAGAATGTCTACTTAATATCCTTTTTTTAAATATCTCATTTGTTATAATACATGCTTATGTGTTGTCTTCTTTTATGTACATTATATTTACTATGCATTATTTTTCCTGCATATATTGCTTCATTTCTTCCATTTTATTCTGTTCTTTTATTTTGACTTCCCTCTCTCTGTATCTGTCTGTCTGTCTGTCTGTCTGTCCTTGTCTCAGTCTCGTTAATTGATGTAATTTAGTTTATTTTTATGCCGTGCACGGTGCGTCCGTTTGCGACCTTGATTGAAGGTTGAGTTTTTTCTTGTATTTTGCGATGTCTTTTTTGTCTATTTGTATTTTTTAAATTTATTTTCTTTTGGTTCTGAGGGCCGGATGAAAAAAAAGCCGGTTATTGTGCTTATTCCGCTTTTCCTCAATAAAAAAACATTCGTTCGTTCGTTCGTTCGTTCGTTCTCTCTCTCTCTCTCTCTCTCTCTCTCTCTCTCTCTCTCTCTCTCTCTCTCTCTCTCTCTCTCTCTCTCTCCTCTCTCTCTCTCTCTCAGTCTCTCTCTCTCTAAATCGTCAACTGTGGCTGGTTAGGTTGATCCATGTATTTATTTATTAAGATAGATTATTCCTCAGATTATAGTTTGATTTGTTTATGTTGATAAATAGTAGCTGATTGATTGCTGAGTATTATTTTCTATTATTATTTCACAAATAATGGTTGATTGTTTGTTTAACTGTTGAATAAGATGGTGGGTATTCTATTTATTTATTTGTTTAACTAATTATTTACTTATTTCTGTGTTTAGTCATCCATGTATTTGGTGTGTTGGTTTGTTTGTCTATTCATTATTTCCTTGGTTGTTTGTGTTTGCATTTCCAATGATGGAATGTTTTGATAATAATGTTATTATGCCTTATGTAATCCCCCTTCCCACCCTCCCACATGATACGGGCAGTGAGGCCTATTCATTAAAATTTTCGAGTTCGAGTTCACTCTCTCTCTCTCACTCTCTCTCTCTCTCTCTCTCTCTCTCTCTCTCTCTCTCTCTCTCTCTCTCTCTCTCTCTCTCTCTCTCTCTCTCTCTCTTTCTTTCTTTTAAGCTTTTCTATAATCGCATTAGCTTTGTCCTTCATTCCAGATGATAGTAAAGATGACGGTGATGATGATGGCGATGATGATGACGACGGAGCTGTGCACTCATGACATCCTGGCGGGCTACAGCACCAATGGCTTGCCTCCCCTGCCGGAGCTGTGCACTCATGTGTTGTTGTGTGTGTTCCTCAGGAACGTGAGAAGCTGGAGCAGCTGCATGACATCCTGGTGGGCTACAGCACCAACGGCTTGCCTCCCCTGCCGGAGCTGCTGACGCTGGGACGACCTGCCTTCGACCTCTCCACCTTCCAGCTGGAGAAGCACTGGAGTGTGCTGGTGGATAATGCCTCGGTCAGTGGGGATACCGGGGGGGGGTCTTGTACAGATAGCTCCCCACCTTCTGGAAGTTTGTTACTTCCTCTATTCTATTACTGTCTTTGACTCTGCCTTTTCTCCTTACTGTCATCTACTCTCTTTCTGCCTTACTGGTCCATTCTCCTGCCTTTGTTCTAGAAACTCTTTCAAGTAAAAAAAAAAATTGAAACCGGAGTCGGGCATGCTGGGCCTAACTATTTCTTAGTTAGGTGCATACCGGCAGCATGACGCATCTGGGTAATATGACGGGGAACTGTCGGAGCAATCGACGACGATGACGAAGAAGGCTTCTTTCTTTCTCTGTCTGTCTGTCTGTCTGCTGGAAAAACTAGAACTGGAAAAACACTGGAGTGTGTTGGTGGAGAATGCCTGTGTGAGCTGGCTTCTATGTCTGTCTGTCTGTCTGTCTGTCTGTCATCCAACTGGAGAAAAACACTGGACTGTGCTGATGAATAATGCCTCGGTCAGTGGGCTTCTATCTCTGTCTGTCTGACGGTCGATCGGTCTGTCTGTTTGCAGTGATGCCCTGAAGCCCCGGTCATAGGCCACTGACCTATTAAAATGGAAAATGTCCTATTGTGTTCTCCCCTGTCAGGACAAATGTCTGATTAAATTTGTAACACTGGCACGCTTTGTCCTATTGATTTCTACAAGAGCTAGGACATTGTCCTATTGATTTCTGCAGGAGCCAGGACATTGTCATATTGATTTCTGCAAGAGCCAGGACATTGTCCTATTGATTTCTGCAGGAGCCAGGACATTGTCCTATTGATTTCTGCAAGAGCCAGGACATTGTCCTATTGATTTATCTTGCCTCAGGACAGTTTGTCCTATCACTTTTCGATCCTCGGTACATCACTGCTGTCTGTCTGTTTATCTGTTCCTCGGCTTAAGTGTCTGTCTGGATTCTCTGGATCGGATCGGAGCACCACTGCTCGTTGGGAATCACTGTATCTGTGCTAGGGCGCGTGCACATGCGCTTGCCTACGTTTGTCTGCATGTGTGTGTGTTTGCCAAAGGACCACTCATTAACTTACTTTTCTGTGCCCTCCCCCCTCCCACCTCCAATAGTTCTTGCTTTACCCCCTCCCATGCTCCCCCCCCCTGTTTTCTTTAGAACTTGAGTGACACACACTCTACTGGAGTGGAAGAAACGGGGCCCGAAGTCAAGTGTCCACATCCGTTGTATAAATGACGTGTGTTTTGTTCTCTTCTCAATATGTGTGTGAGCGTGAGCTTTTATATTATGTCTGTTAGTTTGCTTAGGTCTGTCTGTATCTCTGTCTGTATCTCTCTCTCTCTCTCTCTCTCTCTCTCTCTCTCTCTCTCTCTCTCTCTCTCTCTCTCTCTCTCTCTCTCTCTCTCTCTCTCTCATATCTCGTATTTAGACATAACAGACACTTTATTAGGCAAAGCCATTTGATACATATTTACACACCCGCACGCACGCATGTATGTAAAGAGCTTACAGATGATGATCTTATGTATTTTAATGTAGGTCATTTGTTAAATATCAGCACGACCAATGAGAGACAATGTATGACCTTTGTTGTTACTGATGTTGATGATGATGATGATGTTGATGATGATGATGATGATGATGATGATGATGATGATGATGATGGTGGTGGTGATGACGATGACGATGATGATGGTGGTGGTGATGACGATGACGATGATGATGGTGATGGTGATGTTGACGATGGTGATGATGATGATGATGATGATGGTGGTGGTGATGACGATGATGATGGTGATGATGATGATGGTGATGTTGACGATGATGATGATGATGATGATGATGATGGTGGTGATGGTGGTGGTGATGATGATGATGGTGGTGATGTTGATGATGATGATGATGATGATGATGTGATGTGATGATGATGATGATGATGATGATGACAACAATGGTGATGATGATAATGATGATGACGATGATGATGATATTGTTGCTGCAGTCGTTAACCAAGCGTCAGCACGATCAACAAGAGGCCATATGGGAACTACTGAACACAGAACTGTCCTACATCAGTCAAGTTCGAGTCATCATTGATGTGAGTGTCAGCCTGGGCTCTGTGTGTGTGTGTGTGTGTGTGTGTCAAGTCAAAATGATCTTTATTGACGATTAAGGAATAAGAAAAAAATGAAACAAAAAAATGAAACAGACTGCAACGTCACTGGAACATACAGCAAACAAACAACTACACGACAAGTGCAAAGTGACGTTATTTTATTCACAAGAGACAAAACAAAACTACTGGATATTTCGGCGAATGCGCCTTTATCAACACAGACAAGCAATTAAACAGCAAACATCAAATATAGCAAAAGGAGCAAAAAGTAGGCAACAGAAGGAGCAAAAAATAAAAACACACACATCAAGATCAAAATAAAAACAATACTTCCCCTCTACAGTCCAACGTGTAAATGATACAACAAAGTTGAAACCAAAGAGCAAGGCTGTGAACACAAATCAAGGGGGGGGGGGGGGGGGGGGGGATTGAAGTGAGAGAGGTTGGGGACAGTGAGTACGCAATCACAGATGGTAGAAGTTGGAAACAAGGGTCAGTTGTGTTTAAGGGGTGGGGAGGGGGAGGTTTGGTGAAGAGAACAAATCTCGTGCTAAAGTGAACACATGTAGCAAAAGTTGACATTACATTTCAATTGAAAAATGAAAAGGACAGAGAGAGAAGGGGGGGGGGGGATGGAAATAGAAATAGAGGGGGGGGGGGGGGGTTCGCCGCCTAGCGCATCAAACCCATGTCTGACCCCAAAGTGGGTTGCCCCACCCTGGCACCGAGGGGTGAGGGGGGAAACGGAAGTTCTCCGAGAAAAAAAAACCCTAGTCAGACACACTTGTCTAAGACATGAAAAATGTAAACAAATTTAAAGGAATAAAGGATTAAGGGGGAAAAAAAACTCTCTGGGAGAAAAAAACCCCTGCGCATGTGGTCAAAGACAAGTGCAACAAACCCCTCTCACATGCACACACAAACACATACACACACTCTCTCTCTCACTCTCACACACAACCACACACTGGGACTAGAGGAATGCAAAATAAGCAATGGTATACATTGGAGTGTTTGGAAGGGAGGGGTGGGGAGGGGGTTATGGGAAGGAGGGGGTGGGTGGGTATTGGGCGGTAGATATGGATAGGAATCAAATTGATCATTAGTGATTACAATCAAGCTTGTAAATTAATTGGGAATGCTGGGGTCCACGCCGGGGGAGGGGGCTTCGGGCAGTGGGGGGAACCTTCTTCGCTTAGCTGTGGCTATTGAACCCTACCACACTGCCCAGTATACAGGGGTCATTCCTTCGCTTAGCTGTGGCTATCAGACCCCTGTCCCCCCAACCCAGACGGGACACACAGGGAAATGGGGGAAATGAAAACTAGACATTCCATTACAAGCAAGTTTGTAAAATAATTAGGAATACAGAGGTCCACACCGGGGGAGGGGGCTTCGGGCAGTGGGGGGAACCTTCTTCACTTAGCTGTGGCTATTGAACCCTACCACACTGCCCAGTATACAAGGGTCACTCCTTCACTTAGCTGTGGCTATTGGACCCCTGTCCCCCCAAACCTTAAGGAATAAGGTAAACAAAGCTTTTTTTCATCCTGTCGTGTATGTGTGTGTGTGTGTGTGTGTGTGTGTGTGTGTGTGTGTGTGTGTGTGTGTGTGCAATATTTGACTAATATGATCTCGTATTCATTGCAATAATTATGTATGTGTACTACTACTCAACCCTCACTTACGAAAACGATGATTAAACACAGAAAACCGCGTTTGGATAAAAGATAAAACACACTTTTTTAATTACGTGACGTATGTATCCATGAACATACTTGCTTCCAGATAAATTATAGTGGACAAGTTAACGTGTTCAGAAACAAAATTAATCAAGGTTGATAGTTGATTTGAAGTGTTGGGGGGTGTATGACACTGATGCCTTACAGTCAATACAGACTAGTTGATTTGAAGTGTTGGGGGGTGTATGACACTGGTTCCTTACAGTCAATACAGACTAGTTGATTTGAAGTGTTGGGGGGTGTATGACACTGGTTCCTTACAGTCAATACAGACTAGTTGATTTGAAGTGTTGGGGGGTGTATCACACTGGTTCCTTACAGTCAAAGCAGACTAGTTGATTTGAAGTGTTGGGGGGTGTATGACACTGGTTCCTTACAGTCAATACAGACTAGTTGATTTGAAGTGTTGGGGGGTGTATCACACTGGTTCCTTACAGTCAAAGCAGACTAGTTGATTTGAAGTGTTGGGGGGTGTATGACACTGGTGCCTTACAGTCAAAGCAGACTAGTTGATTTGAAGTGTTGGGGGGTGTATGACACTGGTTCCTTACAGTCAATACAGACTAGTTGATTTGAAGTGTTGGGGGGGTGTATGACACTGGTTCCTTACAGTCAAAGCCGACTAGTTGATTTGAAGTGTTGGGGGGTGTATGACACTGGTTCCTTACAGTCAATACAGACTAGTTGATTTGAAGTGTTGGGGGGTGTATCACACTGGTTCCTTACAGTCAAAGCAGACTAGTTGATTTGAAGTGTTGGGGGGTGTATGACACTGGTTCCTTACAGTCAAAGCAGACTAGTTGATTTGAAGTGTTGGGGGTATATGACACTGATGCCTTACAGTCAATACAGACTAGTTGATTTGAAGTGTTGGGGGGTGTATGACACTGGTTCCTTACAGTCAAAGCAGACTAGTTGATTTGAAGTGTTGGGGGGTGTATGACACTGGTTCCTTACAGTCAAAGCAGACTAGTTGATTTGAAGTGTTGGGGGGTGTATGACACTGGTTCCTTACAGTCAAATACAGACTAGTTGATTTGAAGTGTTGGGGGTGTATGACACTGGTTCCTTACAGTCTATACAGACTAGTTGATTTGAAGTGTTGGGGGTGTATCACACTGGTTCCTTACAGTCTATACAGACTAGTTGATTTGAAGTGTTGGGGGGTGTATGACACTGGTTCCTTACAGTCAAAGCAGACTAGTTGATTTGAAGTGTGGGGGGGGGGGGGGGGGGGGGGGGGGGGGGGTGTATGACACTGGTTCCTTACAGTCAAAGCAGACTAGTTGATTTGAAGTGTTGGGGGGTGTATGACACTGATGCCTTACAGTCAATACAGACTAGTTGATTTGAAGTGTTTGGGGGTGTATGACACTGATGCCTTACAGTCTATGCAGACTAGTTGATTTGAAGTGTTGGGGGGTGTATGACACTGGTTCCTTACAGTCAATACAGACTAGTTGATTTGAAGTGTTGGGGGGTGTATGACACTGGTTCCTTACAGTCAAAGCAGACTAGTTGATTTGAAGTGTTGGGGGGTGTATGACACTGGTTCCTTACAGTCAAAGCAGACTAGTTGATTTGAAGTGTTGGGGGGGGGGGTGTATGACACTGGTTCCTTACAGTCAAAGCAGACTAGTTGATTTGAAGTGTTGGGGGGTGTATGACACTGATGCCTTACAGTCAATACAGACTAGTTGATTTGAAGTGTTGGGGGGTGTATGACACTGATGCCTTACAGTCAATGCAGACTAGTTGATTTGAAGTGTTGGGGGGTGTATGACACTGATGCCTTACAGTCTATGCAGACTAGTTGATTTGAAGTGTTGGGGGGTGTATGACACTGGTTCCTTACAGTCAATACAGACTAGTTGATTTGAAGTGTTGGGGGGTGTACGACACTGGTTCCTTACAGTCAATACAGACTAGTTGATTTGAAGTGTTGGGGGGTGTATGACACTGGTTCCTTACAGTCAAAGCAGACTAGTTGATTTGAAGTGTTGGGGGGGTGTATGACACTGGTTCCTTACAGTCAATACAGACTAGTTGATTTGAAGTGTTGGGGGGGTGTATGACACTGGTTCCTTACAGTCAATACAGACTAGTTGATTTGAAGTGTTGGGGGGTGTATGACACTGATGCCTTACAGTCAATACAGACTAGTTGATTTGAAGTGTTGGGGGGGTGTATGACACTGGTTCCTTACAGTCAAAGCAGACTAGTTGATTTGAAGTGTTGGGGGGTGTATGACACTGGTTCCTTACAGTCAAAGCAGACTAGTTGATTTGAAGTGTTGGGGGGTGTATGACACTGGTTCCTTACAGTCAATACAGACTAGTTGATTTGAAGTGTTGGGGGGTGTATGACACTGGTTCCTTACAGTCAAAGCAGACTAGTTGATTTGAAGTGTTGGGGGGTGTATGACACTGGTGCCTTACAGTCAAAGCAGACTAGTTGATTTGAAGTGTTGGGGGGTGTATGACACTGGTTCCTTACAGTCAAAGCAGACTAGTTGATTTGAAGTGTTGGGGGGTGTATGACACTGGTTCCTTACAGTCAATACAGACTAGTTGATTTGAAGTGTTGGGGGGTGTATGACACTGGTTCCTTACAGTCAATACAGACTAGTTGATTTGAAGTGTTGGGGGTGTATCACACTGGTTCCTTACAGTCTATACAGACTAGTTGATTTGAAGTGTTTGGGGGTGTATGACACTGGTTCCTTACAGTCAAAGCAGACTAGTTGATTTGAAGTGTTGGGGGGTGTATGACACTGGTTCCTTACAGTCAAAGCAGACTAGTTGATTTGAAGTGTTGGGGGGTGTATGACACTGATGCCTTACAGTCAATACAGACTAGTTGATTTGAAGTGTTGGGGGGTGTATGACACTGATGCCTTACAGTATGCAGACTAGTTGATTTGAAGTGTTGGGGGGTGTATGACACTGGTTCCTTACAGTCAATACAGACTAGTTGATTTGAAGTGTTGGGGGGTGTATGACACTGGTTCCTTACAGTCAAAGCAGACTAGTTGATTTGAAGTGTTGGGGGGTGTATGACACTGGTTCCTTACAGTCAATACAGACTAGTTGATTTGAAGTGTTGGGGGGTGTATGACACTGGTTCCTTACAGTCAAAGCAGACTAGTTGATTTGAAGTGTTGGGGGGTGTATGACACTGATGCCTTACAGTCAATACAGACTAGTTGATTTGAAGTGTTGGGGGGTGTATGACACTGATGCCTTACAGTCTATGCAGACTAGTTGATTTGAAGTGTTGGGGGGTGTATGACACTGATGCCTTACAGTCTATACAGACTAGTTGATTTGAAGTGTTTGGGGGTGTATGACACTGGTTCCTTACAGTCAATACAGACTAGTTGATTTGAAGTGTTGGGGGGTGTACGACACTGGTTCCTTACAGTCAATACAGACTAGTTGATTTGAAGTGTTGGGGGGTGTATGACACTGGTTCCTTACAGTCAAAGCAGACTAGTTGATTTTAAGTGTTGGGGGGGTGTATGACACTGGTTCCTTACAGTCAATACAGACTAGTTGATTTGAAGTGTTGGGGGGGTGTATGACACTGGTTCCTTACAGTCAATACAGACTAGTTGATTTGAAGTGTTGGGGGGTGTATGACACTGATTCCTTACAGTCAATACAGACTAGTTGATTTGAAGTGTTGGGGGTGTATGACACTGGTTCCTTACAGTCAAAGCAGACTAGTTGATTTGAAGTGTTGGGGGGTGTATGACACTGATGCCTTACAGTCAAAGCAGACTAGTTGATTTGAAGTGTTGGGGGGTGTATGACACTGGTTCCTTACAGTCAATACAGACTAGTTGATTTGAAGTGTTGGGGGGTGTACGACACTGGTTCCTTACAGTCAAAGCAGACTAGTTGATTTGAAGTGTTGGGGGGTGTATGACACTGATGCCTTACAGTCAAAGCAGACTAGTTGATTTGAAGTGTTGGGGGGTGTATGACACTGGTTCCTTACAGTCAATACAGACTAGTTGATTTGAAGTGTTGGGGGGGGGGGGGGGGGGGGGGTATGACACTGGTTCCTTACAGTCAATACAGACTAGTTGATTTGAAGTGTTGGGGGGTGTATGACACTGATGCCTTACAGTCAATACAGACTAGTTGATTTGAAGTGTTGGGGGGTGTATGACACTGGTTCCTTACAGTCAAAGCAGACTAGTTGATTTTAAGTGTTGGGGGGGTGTATGACACTGGTTCCTTACAGTCAAAGCAGACTAGTTGATTTGAAGTGTTGGGGGGTGTATGACACTGATGCCTTACAGTCAATACAGACTAGTTGATTTGAAGTGTTGGGGGGGTGTATGACACTGGTTCCTTACAGTCAAAGCAGACTAGTTGATTTGAAGTGTTGGGGGGGTGTATGACACTGATGCCTTACAGTCAAAGCAGACTAGTTGATTTGAAGTGTTGGGGGGTGTATGACACTGATGCCTTACAGTCAATACAGACTAGTTGATTTGAAGTGTTGGGGGGGTGTATGACACTGGTTCCTTACAGTCAATACAGACTAGTTGATTTGAAGTGTTGGGGGGGTGTATGACACTGGTTCCTTACAGTCAATACAGACTAGTTGATTTGAAGTGCTGGGGGGTGTATGACACTGGTGCCTTACAGTCAAAGCAGACTAGTTGATTTGAAGTGTTGGGGGGTGTATGACTCTGGTTCCTTACAGTCAATACAGACTATCTCCACACGGTCCATTAACTTATAATAATGGAACTTAGTATGAAAAATAATTTGTATTATGAAGTAAGACTAACAAATATGCAAAATGAGGATTAAGCTATTTATATTTTGTCAGTATTGTTTTAAAAACAAGTTATTATTATTCGCAATAGAGTCCAGACTATCTGGAGAGAGTGTGTTATCATTTACAAGTTTTTTAAAATTCTCTTTGCAGGTTTTCAAGAGTTGTCTACTGAACGTTCAACAAGAAGGGTTGCTAAATGAGGTGAGCCTCTCCCCTCCATTGATCTTCCTCTTCCTCCTCCTGCTCTCCTTCTTCCATCTCCTTCCACCCCACCCATAGCCCCCCCCCCCCTACCTTCATCCACCCTTCATTTGTTTTATTCATAAGAAAACTGAAACTGGCAGTACTAAGATCAAAGAAAATATACCCACCCACCTCAAAACTTATGCACATCAAAAAGATGCTAAGCAGTGCGGCCTATATAATGGACTTTGCATGTTCAAACTGGCTGTGATCAAAAGACGATTTTTGTTGTTAGTGATGTGTATAGTTTGACTCACAGCCTGTCTGTATCTGGTTAACTATCTGTCCCCTCACATTACCCTACAGATGTGCACAGTTTGACTCACAGCCTGTCTGTATCTGGTTAACTATCTGTCCCCTCACATTACCCTACAGATGTGTATAGTTTGACTCACAGCCTGTCTGTATCTGGTTAACTATCTGTCCCCTCACATTACCCTACAGATGTGCACAGTTTGACTCACAGCCTGTCTGTATCTGGTTAACTATCTGTCCCCTCACATTACCCTACAGATGTGCACAGTTTGACTCACAGCCTGTCTGTATCTGGTTAACTATCTGTCCCCTCACATTACCCTACAGATGTGCACAGTTTGACTCACAGCCTGTCTGTATCTGGTTAACTATCTGTCCCCTCACATTACCCTACAGATGTGAATAGTTTGACTCACAGCCTGTCTGTATCTGGTTAACTATCTGTCCCCTCACATTACCCTACAGATGTGAACAGTTTGACTCACATCCTGTCTGTATCTGGTTAACTATCTGTCCCCTCACATTACCCTACAGATGTGTATAGTTTGACTCACAGCCTGTCTGTATCTGGTTAACTATCTGTCCCCTCACATTACCCTACAGATGTGAATAGTTTGACTCACATCCTGTCTGTATCTGGTTAACTATCTGTCCCCTCACATTACCCTACAGATGTGTATAGTTTGACTCACAGCCTGTCTGTATCTGGTTAACTATCTGTCCCCTCACATTACCCTACAGATGTGCACAGTTTGACTCACAGCCTGTCTGTATCTGGTTAACTATCTGTCCCCTCACATTACCCTACAGATGTGCACAGTTTGACTCACAGCCTGTCTGTATCTGGTTAACTATCTGTCCCCTCACATTACCCTACAGATGTGTATAGTTTGACTCACAGCCTGTCTGTATCTGGTTAACTATCTGTCCCCTCACATTACCCTACAGATGTGAATAGTTTGACTCACAGCCTGTCTGTATCTGGTTAACTATCTGTCCCCTCACATTACCCTACAGATGTGAATAGTTTGACTCACATCCTGTCTGTATCTGGTTAACTATCTGTCCCCTCACATTACCCTACAGATGTGAATAGTTTGACTCACAGCCTGTCTGTATCTGGTTAACTATCTGTCCCCTCACATTACCCTACAGATGTGAATAGTTTGACTCACATCCTGTCTGTATCTGGTTAACTATCTGTCCCCTCACATTACCCTACAGATGTGCACAGTTTGACTCACAGCCTGTCAATGTATCTGGTTAACTACCTGTCCCCTTACATTACCCTACAGAAGCTGTCCAGTAATGGACTAGTCTACATCCTGAATTGCATGTGCCGTGTGTGGCGGAACAATCTGAGAAGTTCTGTTGGTCAGTGTTCAATAACACTGCCCAGATTGTAGACTCCAATTGTCACTGTCAGTAGAACAGTTTAGGCTGGGTCTTCTTGTTTGACAGCTTTGTTAGACGATGCAGCTTGTCTTGGTCAACTGGTAAGTCCAACACATCCAAGATGACCAATTTGGACTAGCGTCTGTATGTCTTGGTGCTATTGTGTATGTAAAAAAAGAAATCTTGAATGCGTGTGCTTATTTGTTGTTTTAAAGTTGAGTTGTTTCCTGTTGATGTGTGTAATGTGCTGCAACACAATTATCCTTTGTGTGAGGACTTAATAAAAGAAATGGATTGATTGATTGATTGATTGATTAATCTACAAATATGTGCATCTGTATCGTAGTCTTGTGTGTTGGTACAGTACTTTAAATGTCTCTGCGTGCTAACAAATTGCCTTGGAGAGGCTTGGTACAGTACTTTAAATGTCTCTGTGTGCTAACAGATCGCCTTAGAGAGGCTTGGTACAGTACTTTAAATGTCTCTGTGTGCTAACAGATCGCCTTGGAGAGGCTTGGTACAGTACTTTAAATGTCTCTCTGTGCTAACAGATCTCCTTGGAGAGGCTTGGTACAGTACTTTAAATCTGTCTCTGTGTGCTAACAGATCGCCTTGGAGAGGCTTGGTACAGTACTTTAAATCTGTGTCTGTGTGCTAACAGACCACCTTAGAGAGGCTTGGTACAGTACTATAAATCTGTGTCTCTCTGTGCTAACAGACCACCTTAGAGAGGCTTGGTACAGTACTTTAAATCTGTGTCTGTGTGCTAACAGATCTGTATCGTAGTCTGTGTGTTGGTACAGTACTTTAAATGTCTCTGTGTGCTAACAAATTGCCTTGGAGAGGCTTGGTACAGTACTTTAAATCTGTCTCTGTGCTAACAGATCGCCTTAGAGAAGCTTGGTACAGTACTTTAAATGTCTGTGTGCTAACAAATTGCCTTGGAGAGGCTTGGTACAGTACTTTAAATCTGTCTCTGTGCTAACAGATCGCCTTAGACAGGCTTGGTACAGTACTTTAAATGTCTCTGTGTGCTAACAAATTGCCTTGGAGAGGCTTGGTACAGTACTTTAAATCTGTCTCTGTGCTAACAGATCGCCTTAGACAGGCTTGGCACAGTACTTTAAATGTCTGTGTGCTAACAAATTGCCTTGGAGAGGCTTGGTACAGTACTTTAAATCTGTCTCTGTGCTAACAGATCTCCTTGGAGAGGCTTGGTACAGTACTTTAAATCTGTCTCTGTGCTAACAGATCTCCTTGGAGAGGCTTGGTACAGTACTTTAAATCTGTCTCTGTGTGCTAACAGATCGCCTTGGAGAGGCTTGGTACAGTACTTTAAATCTGTCTCTGTGTGCTAACAGATCGCCTTAGAGAGGCTTGGTACAGTACTTTAAATCTGTCTCTGTGTGCTAACAGATCGCCTTGGAGAGGCTTGGTACAGTACTTTAAATCTGTCTCTGTGTGCTAACAGATCGCCTTGGAGAGGCTTGGTACAGTACTTTAAATCTGTCTCTGTGTGCTAACAGATCGCCTTAGAGAGGCTTGGTACAGTACTTTAAATCTGTGTCTGTGTGCTAACAGATCGCCTTAGAGAGGCTTGGTACAGTACTTTAAATCTGTCTCTGTGTGCTAACAGATCGCCTTGGAGAGGCTTGGTACAGTACTTTAAATCTGTCTCTGTGTGCTAACAGATCGCCTTAGAGAGGCTTGGTACAGTACTTTAAATCTGTCTCTGTGTGCTAACAGATCGCCTTAGAGAGGCTTGGTACAGTACTTTAAATCTGTCTCTGTGTGCTAACAGATCGCCTTGGAGAGGCTTGGTACAGCACTTTAAATGTCTCTGTGTGCTAACAGATCGCCTTGGAGAGGCTTGGTACAGTACTTTAAATGTCTCTGTGTGCTAACAGATCGCCTTGGAGAGGCTGTTCAGCAACATCGACCAGATCCTGGACTCCAACTGCCACCTGTGGCAGAACAGTCTGTACTGTGTGGTGGAGGAGGCACGGGTCAACAGGCTGCCCCTCAATCCCTCCCTCATGAGGACCGCCTTCCTCAGAGATGTAACTCAGCTCACTAGCTCTAGCTCTCTCTCTCTCTCTCTCTCTCTCTCTCTCTCTGTCTCTCTCTCACTAGCTCTCTATCTCCTCACTTTCTCTCTCTCACTAGCTCTCTGTGTGTCTCTCTCTCTGTATCTCTCTCTCTCTCTCTCTCTCTCTCTCTCTGTCTCTGTCTCTCTCTCTTTCTCAGTCTCTCTCTCTCTCTCTCTCTCTCGTTCTCTCTCTCTCTCCTCTCTCTCTCTCTCTCTCTCTCTCTGGCTCATACATCCTGTGCACACACACTCACTCACTCACAGGCAGCTAGCATTTTACAATCTAACCTCAAACTCACTCATTCACTCATCCATTCCTATCTTTCTGTCAATTGCCTATGCGACTGCTCATCAGGAATTGATGAGTGTGTGTGTGTGTGTGTGTGTGTGTGTGTGTGTGTGTGTGTGTGTGTGACTGACCTTGGGCTTCATGCGCTGTTATGTTCCTACAGTTCCAGACATTGATCAAGCCCTACACGCGGTACTGCGTGGAGCAGAAGCAATGCGTGGAGTACATGAAGAGCAGACACAACGACAACGAACTGTTCAAGACTTTTGTCCAGGTCAGCATCTCCTACACTAGCTGTCTGTCTCTCCGTCTCTGTCTGTTTGCCTGCATGTGCGTCTATCTCTCTGTCTGTCTCTGTTTGCCTGTCTGCATGTGCGTCTGTCTGTGTTTGCCTATCTGCTTGTGCGTCTGTCTCTCTGTCTGTGTCTGTTTGCCTGTGCATGTGCGTCAGTTTCAGTACTGACCTCCTGGAACAAATTTCTTCTCTTCCTCCATCAGCAACTGACCCTCTCTGCTTTCAAATCAAGTGTGTGTTATAGTGGGCGGAGGCTCAGAAGCAGTGCAATCAGCTGAAGCTGACCTACTGTTGAAGCCATTGCTCATTAACATAATGTGTGCTCATTAACATAATGTATGCATGGTGTGTCATAGTGGGCGGAGGCTCAGAAGCAGTGCACTTGACTGAAGCTGACCGACCTACTGTGAAGCCATTGCTCATTAACATAATGTATGCTCATTAATATAATGTATGCATGGTGTGTGTTAGTGGGCGGAGGCTCAGAAGCAGTGCAATCGGTTGAAGCTGACCGACCTACTGGTGAAGCCATTGCTCATTAACATAATGTATGCATGGTGTGTCACAGTGGGCGGAGGCTCAGAAGCAATGCAATCGGTTGAAGCTGACCGACCTGCTGGTGAAGCCATTGCTCATTAACATAATGTATGCTCATAAACATAATGTATGCTCATTAATATAATGTATGCATGGTGTGTGTTAGTGGGCGGAGGCTCAGAAGCAGTGCAATCGGTTGAAGCTGACCGACCTGCTGGTGAAGCCATTGCTCATTAACATAATGTATGCATGGTGTGTCACAGTGGGCGGAGGCTCAGAAGCAATGCAATCGGTTGAAGCTGACCGTGGGCGGAGGCTCAGAAGCAATGCAATCGGTTGATTCTGACCCTGCTGGTGAAGCCATTGCTCATTAACATAATGTATGCATGGTGTGTCTAGTGGGCGGAGGCTCAGAAGCAGTGCAATCGGTTGAAGCTGACCGACCTACTGGTGAAGCCATTGCTCATTAACATAATGTATGCATGGTGTGTCACAGTGGGCGGAGGCTCAGAAGCAATGCAATCGGCTGAAGCTGACCGACCTACTGGTGAAGCCATTGCTCATTAACATAATGTATGCATGGTGTGTCACAGTGGGCGGAGGCTCAGAAGCAATGCAATCGGCTGAAGCTGACCGACCTACTGGTGAAGCCATTGCTCATTAACATAATGTATGCATGGTGTGTCACAGTGGGCGGAGGCTCAGAAGCAATGCAATCGGCTGAAGCTGACCGACCTACTGGTGAAGCCATTGCTCATTAACATAATGTATGCATGGTGTGTCACAGTGGGCGGAGGCTCAGAAGCAATGCAATCGGCTGAAGCTGACCGACCTACTGGTGAAGCCATTGCTCATTAACATAATGTATGCATGGTGTGTCACAGTGGGCGGAGGCTCAGAAGCAATGCAATCGGCTGAAGCTGACCGACCTACTGGTGAAGCCATTGCTCATTAACATAATGTATGCATGGTGTGTCACAGTGGGCGGAGGCTCAGAAGCAATGCAATCGGCTGAAGCTGACCGACCTACTGGTGAAGCCATTGCTCATTAACATAATGTATGCATGGTGTGTCACAGTGGGCGGAGGCTCAGAAGCAATGCAATCGGCTGAAGCTGACCGACCTACTGGTGAAGCCCATGCAGCGGCTGACCAAGTATTCCCTGCTGCTGCAGGCTGTCCTCAGGAAGACAGAGGACGAGAGACAGAGGAAGGAACTGCTGGAAATGGTGAGACAGAGAGAGGGAGGGAGATAGAGAGAGAGAAAAAGAGATACAGAGAAGAAGGATGAGGTAGAGAGTGTGTGAGTGTCTTCCCTCCAAGCTGTACAGACTACTAACTGAGGAATATTCCACCTGCTGAGAATGGAGTCATTTCCAGAAAGACATGGTATGAGGGAGAGAAAACAGGAACATGGAACGCTGAACTGTTTTAGTGTGTGTGTGTGTGTGTGTGTGTGTGTGTGTGGTACACATACCTGGTAGCTACACACAGTGTTGGTCCATGTCTATATATAACCCATCATCTCATCAACATACTGGTTTAAACATTCGCATTAGAGCGCAAGCACTAGTCTTGTAAATCCAGCACAATAATTATTCTTCATCCTTCAAAATGTTCATTGTGTTGCTTAAGTTAATTCAATTAGAATATCAGAACTTTTCTTTTGACAGAGCAGAAGCTTTTATTATTTGTTTACTTTACATAATATTATTTCTACAATAACATAGAAAAACAAACAAACACAAAAAAGATGGTAGCTAAAAATAACCTTGCTACAGTGCTGCCCCCTATTGTCCCGACAGATTGGCAAGGTGGACAACTGTGTGGGCAGCATCGACAGCCAGATGGACCACATGCATCGCCTGGAGAGACTGGAGGCCCTCATGACCAAAATGGAGGCCTACGATGCTGTGGAGGCCCCCAATGATGAGTGTGTGAAGGTGGGTGATGATGATGGTGATGATGATGATGATGATGATGATGATGATGATGATGATGATGATGATGATGGTGATGATGGTGATGGTGGTGATGATGGCGATGATGGTGATGGTGGTGATGATGATGGTGGTGGTGATTATGATGATGATGGTGGTGATGATGGATGATGATGGTGGTGATGATGATGATGATGATGATGATGATGATGGTGGTGGTGATGATGATGATGGTGATGATGATGATGGTGGTGGTGATGATGATGATGATGATGATGATGATGATGATGATGATGATGATGATGATGATGATGATGATGATGATGATGATGGT